>CM072923.1:191273796-191738796 GCA_036971965.1 Nyctalus aviator
CCCCTCTATTCTTATTCAGAAATCTCTCTTAGTTGTTTTCTATGAGTCTTGGGTCGACAGTAGAAAGGGAGGGAGAAGTAAACAGAGGCGTGCCAGGCAGCCAGCTCGATGTTCATTTTTCCTGAAAATACCTGTATTCCGTCTACATCCTTGAAAGGCATTTTTGCTGCGTGTAGAGTTTTACATCAGCTGTTGTTTCTCTCGGTGCTTTGGAAAGATGATCCCACTGCTTTCCGACTCTCACTGCTGTCAGTGTAATCCTGCTCTCTTCATGGTAATCTGTTCTTTCCCCCCTCTGGCTGATGTTTAAATGGTTTCCTTTGTCTTTGATTTCACTCGGATATGTTTAGTGTGTGTGTGTGTGTTTTAAAATTTACATTGAGCTCTAGCTGGTTTGGCTCAGTGGATAGAGTGTCGGTCTGCGGACTGAAGGGTCCCAGGTTTGATTCCGGTCAAGGGCACATGCCCGGGTTGTGGGCTTAATCCCCAGTGTGGGGTGTGCAGGAGGCAGACAATCAATGATTCTCTCTCAATATTGATATTTCTATCTCTCTCTCTCTCTGAAATCAATAAAAAAAAATTCTTTTAAAAAATAAAATGAGTAAAATTTACATTGACTCATGGGGATTTCCTGAATACGTGTCTATGACTTGGTGTCTTTCAACTCTTCTGAAAATTTGTTAGCGGATATTCCTCAAATTGTACCTCCTCTCTATGCTGCCTTCCTTCTCCTAGAGTTTCAACTGGGTATTTGTTAGATTTTTCCACTCCATTCTCTGTCTCTTTATTTCTTTTCCACCTCTTTTTCTCTGTGTGTTTCATTTTAGGTAATTTTCTCAGCTTGGCCTATTAAATGCATTTACTCTGTTTTTATTATCTTTTCAATTCTAGAAATTCTATTTGGGTTTATTTTTTTCAAGTCTGTGTGGTCATTTTTATACCTTTTGTTCTTTTATCATATTTAAACCTCATATTAAACATATTAAACATGCTTCTACCTATTGTGCGGTTTTACATACATAAACATTCTTGTTTTATATTAACAGATAACTCTGCTCCCTGAAACTCGTGTGGGCCTCTTTCTGTTGGCACTCACTCACAGTGTCTGTTTCCTTGTGTAATTTGTGATTTTGTTTCTAATTAAGCTCATTTCCGGTAACTTGGTGGAAATTCGTCAACCTATGGATTGAAGGTGCGCATTTCCAGAGATAATTTACATTTGATGCTCTTAGGTATCTGGGCACTTCCAGCTTTTGGTTGGCGACACTTTTGTGTGTGGGAATGGGTCTCCTTGAACGTGGGTCTCTCCACCTTCCCTGGAGGAGGGACATGACCTACCGGCGGCGCTGTCCTGCACAAAGCCATTGGTGAAGTCAGCATGCTGGCCCCGGGGGGACGGGGTTTTGTACTTCCTGGGCCTGCGGCAGGGCCTCGGAGAGCCCCAATGAGTATTCGCCTTCACTGGGCGACTTCCCTCCCCTGGCCTGGGTCGGCTCCGTCCTCTTGCTGCCTGAGCTGTGGCTCCTTGGGTGATGCCTGTCTGCCCGCCTCTGCCACAGCACTGGGAAGATACCCCTGGCCACAGAGAGCGGCCAGCAGCCCCGCCCTTGGAAAACGCCACAGGAGCCCGGCATTGGCCTTGTGCGGGTTTGGGGAGCACTCTCGTTGGCCGGCGGGCAGAGGGGCCTGGGCGGAGCGCTGCACGGTACCTGGGTCCTGGAGAACTGCACGGTGTCGGCCAGCAGGAACCAGCGGACGTTCTCGGTGCAGGGCGGCGTGGTGAGCGAGCCCCTGTAGGTGTAGTAGCGGCCGAGGTCCATGGGCAGCATGTTCCGGACGTCAAGGCTGTGCAGGGTGGTGCTGACTCCTAACGGGGCCGCGGACAGAGGGCGTGAGGGACCGCGGCACCTCGGCCCAGAGCTCCCCACCGGCACCCCTCCTGGCCACGCGGGGGCCGCGGGAGCCGGGTCCCGGGAAGCCTCTCCCCCAGGGTGCTGCTTCCTGGGAGGATGGAGAGCAAAGACCTGGGGGAGACCCCCGCCTGGCCGGCCAGGTCCTCCGCCCTGAACGCTGCTCCTCTGTGTCCAGGGAATGGCCAGGAGGGCTGGGGGGGGGGCGGTGTTTTAAAGTGCTGGGTGGGACCAGCACGGCCACTGCTCGAGTGTAACTCATCATCACCATCATCATCGTCATCATCATCGTCATTGCCGTTGTCAGCTGAGGCCCGGGCAGAGTGTTTCGGGAAGAAGAGGGGGCGGGAAGGGGGCATTTTGGAGAGGGGAGAGCCGCGCCCGGAGGAGCCTGTCCACATCTGGAGCCGTGAACAGCAGCAACCCGATGTCTGTCCCTGCCCAGCCGTTCCAGCCGGCTGCCGGCTGGGCATTGCTCCGGGCTTTGTCATGGAGGACGGGGCAGGGGACGAGGGCGGGGCGGGCCTCGGTCAGAATGGAAGCCCTGCCATCTGCGAGGTCACGAGAGATGAAAGGCACGAGGCTGACCCGCAGGAGGCCCGCGGACAGGCGGCTGGGAGGCTTGGGGGAGGGGCAGCAACAGACGTGGCGACAGAGGGAGGGACAAAGCCACGCCTTCAAAGCTGACCTGGTTGTTGCTCAAGGTCAAGGGCTGGCCCTGGGAGTAGGCGGTCCCTATGACCAAAACTGGCCTCCCGAAGGCAGAGGGTGGGAACACCAGCCCCCAGTCTGCGTGTCCCCGGTCTGCGTGTCCCCCGGTCTGCGTGTCCTCCGGTCTGCGTGTCCTCCGGTCTGCATGTCCCCGGTCTGCGTGTCCTCCGGTCTGCGTGTCCCCGGTCTGCGTGTCCCTGGTCTGCGTGTCCCCGTCTGTGCGTCCCCGGTCTGCGTGTCCCCGGTCTGCGTGTCCCCGGTCTGCGTGTCCCCGGTCTGCGTGTCCCCGGTCTGTGTGTCCCTGGTCTGCGTGTCCCCGGTCTGTGTGTCCCCGGTCTGCGTGTCCCTTGGTCTGCGTGTCCCCGGTCTGCGTGTCCCCGGTCTGTGTGTCCCTGGTCTGCGTGTCCATGGTCTGTGTGTCCCCGGTCTGCATGTCCCAGGTCTGTGTGTCCCTGGTCTGCGTGTCCCTGGTCTGCGTGTCCCCGGTCTGCGTGTCCCCAGTCTGCGTGTCCCCAGTCTGCGTGTCCCTTGGTCTGCGTGTCCCCCGGTCTGCGTGTCCCCGGTCTGCGTGTCCCTGGTCTGCGTGTCCCCCAGTCTGCGTGTCCCCGGTCTGCGTGTCCCTGGTCTGCGTGTCCCCGGTCTGCGTGTCCCCCGGTCTGCGTGTCCCCGGTCTGCGTGTCCCCGGTCTGCATGTCCAGGCACAATGATGAGGGGTTTCCGTCTAGCTCCGTGGTCGGCAAACTGCGGCTCTCGAGCCACATGCGGCTCTTTGGCCCCTTGAGTGTGGCTCTTCCACAAGATACCACGGCCTGGGCGAGTCTAGTTTGAAGAAGTGGCGTTAGAAGAAGTTTAAGTTTAAAAAATTTGGCTCTCCAGAGAAATGGCGATCATTGTCCTGTTGACATTTGGCTCTGTGGACGGATGAGTTTGCCGACCACTGGGCTAGAGCTTCGTATCTGACACTGAGGGGGACACCTCTCCCACAGGGTCATCTGCCACCCTCCCCACAAGTGCCACCCTTCCCTGCCCCCCCACCCCTGCCCCCCCTCACACCCCCTCCTCCCTCTTGCCGCTGGGGCCTCCTCACCTGAGGACCTGATATACTGCAGGTGAGAGATGAAGTCGCTGTAATAGCTGTTTTCCTTGTAGTCCTTGATCTGCAGGGAAACAGCAGTGACCTCGTGGGGAGACCGGCCCTGTCCCCTCCGGCCCCCCCGCCGGGCCCCTGGCTGGCTGGGCAGAGCCGCGGGGGCTTTGCCACGACTGCCTGGCCCCCCAGCCTCTCCCAGGCAGACAAGCTCTGAAGCGTTTGGGCAGCTCCGAGGGAAGGGCCGGAGTCACGCCGGACTATCCCAGCCACCCCAGCGACCCCGTCAGGCCCTGGCTGCCGCCCTGCCCGCCGCCAGGTCTCTTCCGTTTTCAGATGAGTGTCGACATTCTTAAAGTCAGAAAAGTGGCTTTGGATGGAAAAGGTCTATTTTCAACGTTTCTTTCCAGTCAGTGGGGCTGGTCCACATCCTCTTCCCGTGCGGATGAATCCAGACTTCTGAGATTTGTAACCGGCCCCTGCTGTTGGCTTTCTAAATGTGCTGCGTCTTGCCGTAGCCGGTGTGGCTCAGTGGGTAGAGCGTCGGCCCTCAGGCTGAAAGGTCCCAGGTTTGATTCCAGGTTGTGGGCTCCATCCCCAGTGGGGACCTGCAGGAAGCAGCCGATCCATGATTCTCTCTTATCGTGAATGTTTCTCTCTCTCTGTCCCTCTTCCTTCCTCTCTGAAATCAATAAAAATATATTTAAAAATAAATATAAAAAATAATAAATGTGTCATGTCTTTTTTTCTTTCTTTTCTTTTCTTTCTTTTTTTTTTTTTTTTTTTTTTTTGTCCCTCTGTTCCACCTTCTGTGCTCAACAAATACTTTCCGTGTACCACGGAACCATGCTTAGTTCTGTTCTTGGTGGTTGCTGTAGCGATTACAATATACAACTTAACTTAGGTTGATACTAACTTAATTCCAATAAAATATAGCAACTTTCGTCCTGGCCGGTTTGGCCCAGTAGACAGAGCGTTGGCCTGCAGACTGAAGAGTCCTGGGTTTGATGCAGTCAAGGGCACATGCCTGGGTTGTGGCTTCCATCCCCACTAGGGTGCGTGCAGGAGGCAGCTGATCAATGAATCTTTCTCATCATTGATGTTTCTATCTCTCCCTCTCCCTTCCTCTCTGAAATTAATAACAATATATTTTTTAAATAATAATAATAATAAATAAAATATAGCAACTTTCCTCCAGTGTAGCTCTATTTCTTCCGCATCTTTCATCATCCATAATTACATCTACGTATATCATAAATCCAACAATACAGTGGCATTATTATTGCTTTATGGTGTTTTTTTGAGACCCCCCCCCCAAAAAAAAAAAAACAACTATCTGTAGATGCTCTTTTGTCTGTACCTACTGATCTATCTATCATTTCTGGGCCTCTGCATTGCTTTCTGTGGATCTGGGTTACTGTCTGGTGTCATTTTCTTTCGGCCCAAGGATTTCCTTTCATACTTACAAGTGGTTTAGGACGTGGCTTCCTGGTTGACTGTCATTCCACTGCCTTCTGAGGACTTGTTTCTGTGAGATCTCGGCCATTAGTTGTCTGTGTATATAACAAATTCTTTTTCTCTTGTTGCTTTCAGCAGTTTGATTTTGATGTGTCTGCGTGTTGATCAGAAGTGGGGTTTGTTGCGTTTCTTGGGCTGGTAAATTAATGTTTTTCATCGAATTTGGAGAATTGGGGGCCATTGTCTCCTTAACTATTTTTTCTTCCACTGTCTCTGTCACTTTCCCTTCTGGTACTCCCATTATGTGTATGTTGGAACATGTGGTCTTGTCCCCATGAGTCTCTAAGGCTATGTTTGTTTTCTTCCATCTTTTCACTTTGGTCTTCAAGATGAATAATTTTTTTGTTCTATCTTCAAATGCACGGGTTCTTTTGCTGCCTCAAACCTTGCATTAAGCTCTTGTTGTGAATGTTTTCATTTTGTTCATTATACTTTTCAGCTCTAGGCTTTCCATTTGGCGCATAATTATTGTTTCTGTTTATCTATTGAGACTTACCTTTTGGGATCATTGTCATAATGATTTGAACGTAGTTTTTCAAAAATCCTTTGCACATATCCATGATAGTTGTTTTCAAGTGCTGTCTGCTAAATCACTCTGGATCCACTCAGCATCAGTTCTATTGACTGCTTTCTCTTCTCTAAAATATGGATCACATTTTCCAATTTCTTTGCATGCCCAACTTTTTTGTTGTTGCTGTTGGTTGTTGAAAACTGGATATTTTAGAGAATGCATTAGTAGCAAATATGAATTCCAATTTTTAAAAATTGTGAGAAGGGTGTGTTTTTCGCTTGTTTGTATTTCTGTTTAGTAAGTTGTCCTGGCTTTGTTGCATGATACATCTCCCTGGCAGCATGTAGCAGCTGATGTCTTTGTTGTTTTTTTATGTGTGTTTTGTTTGGTTTTCTTTTTTTCCTAAAAGAACAGGAAGGTGTTCCCCCCTGGTTCTGGAGGATAGACACAGGTAATCGCGGTGCCCTGATGGCCACGCCCCCTCTGGAGGCTGCAGGGGAGACACCTCCTGGCCTCTCCCAGCTTCTGGATGCTGTAAGCAACCCTCGTTGTCTCTTTAGTCTGCACCTGCCTCCACATGGCCTTCTCCTCTCAGCATCCACGTGTGTCTGTCTCTGCTCAGTTCTCCAATGTCGGTTTTAGTTTGTAGCCTGGATTCCTAGGGGCCTCCGAGGGTCAGCGGAGCTGTGGTCAGTCAAGGCTCTGAGCAGAGGTCATGCTAAGAGCCCTGAGCCCTTCCCTAGACTTCACCCTCTGCTGACGGGGCTGGGTGAGGGCCGGAGCCCAGCCAGGCCTCACACAGCCGCAGCATCTGCTCCCACTTCGTGGGAAGCGGATGGTACCTCTGTGACCCTCCTTCCCAGGGCATCTCCCATAAACTGCTGGTCGCTCTGCCACTCGCCGCTCACCCCAGCTGGGACTGCTCCGCAGGCTGTCAGAGCTGCGCGTTCTCTCCGTTTTTTCTTTCAAATTCGCTACTTATACTGACAGCCCCCCCCCCAACCATGAGTTTTCAGCTTTTACCCCAAATCCAGTCAGCCCTGGCCCCAGGCAGTGCAGCTGCTGGCGTTCCTGTCCACCCCCCAAGCCACCTTGCTGACTGAGTTAGGGATGGGGATGGGAAATCCCCTGCTACCACTGCTCTTGCTCAAACTTCTAGCCCAGCGGCAGCATGGCCAGTGTTTGAGCTTCAAACTATGAACCAGGAGGTCCCGGTTCGATACCCCGTTGGGGCACGTGCCTGGTGTAGGGCCTGCAGGAGGCAGCCGATCTGTGGTTCTCCCTCTCTCCATCTCCCTTCCTCTCTGAAACCAATAAAAATATATTTTGTAAAAAGTCTAGCCACTTTCCCCAAGTAAATGCCTCCATTTGCTGTTGCCTTTGGTCTGCTTTCAAAGTGCTGATGTGGTTGCTTGTGATCATTTTATCCGATTTAATACTGGTTTGCGGGGGACGGGGTCCAGCGGCTACTCCATGCCACGGAGCCCCAAGTCCACCCTCCGGACTTCCGGAAGACTCAGAGGTGTTGCCGGCACCTGGGGGGCCGCCGGCCTCCCCGGACCCTCCCCCCAGTGGAGGTCCAGGCAGCCTCTGCGACCCCAGCTCTCTCAGGTCACTTCTCCCACGGTCCCCAAGTTTGATGGCGCAGAAGGAACATGCGCTAGAATCGTCCCTGAGTCAGCGTGTCCCAGGGCTGGGGGCTCAGGACCGGGGAGCAGGGACAGGAAGGAGCCCCCATCCACACTGAACGCCCATGTGGACACCAATCTGCGCCTGCCCGCGCGATTGTGCCTACCTCAATGAGGGCCCCCAGCACTGCCAGGCCGTCGGGAGCATCCTTGGCCTCGTTGAAGCTTTTGTATTTGGAATTGTAGTGAACGACGTGAATCTGGGGGGGGCAAGACAAGGTGGGTCAGGGGCCGCTGTGCTGACTCCGAAGGCTTCAGGCTTGCAGGAAGGAGGGAAGCAGAGGCTCCACCGAGGCCTCAGACAAACAATGCCGCCCTCCGTCTCCCTCCGTCTCCCTCCGTCTGGGCCATGAGATCTGTCCGGTCCAGGAAAGTTCACCCTGGCCAGTTCTGCTCGGTGGTTAGAACATTGGCCCAAGGACTAAAGGGTCACGGGTTCGATTTCAGTCAAGAGCACAAACCTGGGTTGCAGGCTCGATCCCTGGCCCCGGGCATGTGCAGGCGGCAACCAATCGATGTGTCTCCCCCACATTGATGTTTCTCTCTCTCTCTCACCCTCCCTTTCACTCTCTCTTTTAAAAAAGAAAACTAATGGGGAAAAAGAAAAGACCAGAGAGTTCTCCAAGAATGGAAAGAGCAGGAGTGGGCGTCTGGGAATGTGGCGATCCGAGGGCATTTCCCTGGCCCCCCCTCCCTCCAGGCAGACAAGCTGGCAGAGTCCAGCGCGGTCACATGAGGCCCCGGGTTCTCCTGAGGTCGCCGTGGGCGGGACTGAGCGCCTTGCCCGGGAGGCCGCTGTGACCCTGGGCTCATCCTAAGGACAGGTCTGAGCAGGACAGGAAACCCAGAGAGCCCAGCACGCAGAGCCCAGGCGGCGTGGAGAGGGCTCTGCCTTCCCTGAGAATGGGGCCCCGGCCCGACCGGCCACGGCTCTGATCCCTGAGCGCCGAATGAGTGAAAAATAAACGCCACCTCCGGAGACATGGCCGTCGCCACCGCAGAAAGTCTCCGGGGCTGTTTGAATAAAAACAGTGCCCATGGCCCCGGCTGGTGTGGCTCAGTGGGTGGAGCATCGGCCTGCGGACCAAAGGGTCCCAGGTTCAGTTCCGGTCAAGGACACATGCCCGGGTTGCAGGCTTGTGGGGCGGGGATGGGGGAGTGCAGGAGGCAGCTGGTCAGTGGTTCTCATCATTGATGTTCCTCTCTCTCTCCCCTCCCTTCCTCTCTGAAATCAATAAAAACATTTTTTTTAAAACAGACGTGACTGTGGGTTTGAGGGAGGGCCTGGTGGGCCCTCAGGTACCTCGGCCGGGTAGCGGATGCCGTCGATGGTGTGCTCGGAGCCGCTGATCTCCATTTCCTTGCCGCCCCAGTGGAAGTGCAGCTGCTGGGCGATGTACTTAGTGCCCTTGGCCGTGGTCATGCGCATGGTGTGGGGCAGGTCGATCTGCACTGGAAGAGAAAACGGGGTGGGGGGGCGGGTATCAAGGGGTGCAGGCGGCCGATGGGCCAGGCCTCCTGGGCAGGCGGCCTCCCTGGTCCCCGCTGAGCCGGGACAGGCTGGCTCAGCAGGCCCCAGCAGGGCCACCTGGACGGGCATGGAGCTGGCTGGAAACAGCCATTCTAAAGGATCCCAAATCATCTCAAAAGCAAATTTATGGGACTCGTTCACAACGCCCGAGGGAAATCAGAGGGACGTGCGTGAGCCGTGAGTGTGTTCTGGCTGACGTTCTGCACACGCACAGCACGGCTGTTGCATTGTCTGGTCCAGACTTCCGACAGGGTGGGGCCCTCCACACCCGCTTTCCTGTCTGCCTCCCCCCTTTCCAGAGGGAAGGCAAACTAGGGCTTTTCTCCAGCCTCTGAGAAGTGCTGGCCTCCTGTGGGCACTGAGCTAAGCGGGCTCCAGAGGGAAAAGGAGGCAATCAGACGGCACCAGCCAGGGAGCACATCCGGTGGGGCTGTGGCTTCAGCGGCATTGCCTGCACCTGGGTTTGCTGTCACCTGGGTTTGCTGTCACCTGGGTTTGTCTGTCACCTGGGTTTGCCCCTGTCACCTGGGTTTGCTGTCACCTGGGTTTGCCCCTGTCACCTGGGTTTGCTGTCACCTGGGTTTGCTGTCACCTGGGTTTGTCTGTCACCTGGGTTTGCTGTCACCTGGGTTTGCTGTCACCTGGTTTGTCTGTCACCTGGGTTTGCTGTCACCTGGGTTTGCTGTCACCTGGGTTTGTCTGTCACCTGGGTTTGTCTGTCACCTGGGTTTGCCCCTGTCACCTGGTTTGCTGTCACCTGGGTTTGCTGTCACCTGGGTTTGCTGTCACCTGGTTTGCTGTCACCTGGGTTTGCTGTCACCTGGGTTTGTCTGTCACCTGGGTTTGCTGTCACCTGGGTTTGTCTGTCACCTGGGTTTGTCTGTCACCTGGGTTTGCCCCTGTCACCTGGGTTTGCTGTCACCTGGGTTTGTCTGTCACCTGGGTTTGCCCCTGTCACCTGGGTTTGCTGTCACCTGGTTTGCTGTCACCTGGTTTGCTGTCACCTGGGTTTGTCTGTCACCTGGGTTTGCTGTCACCTGGTTTGCTGTCACCTGGTTTGCTGTCACCTGGGTTTGTCTGTCACCTGGGTTTGCTGTCACCTGGTTTGCTGTCACCTGGGTTTGTCTGTCACCTGGGTTTGCTGTCACCTGGGTTTGTCTGTCACCTGGTTTGCTGTCACCTGGGTTTGTCTGTCACCTGGGTTTGTCTGTCACCTGGGTTTGTCTGTCACCTGGGTTTGCTGTCACCTGGGGTTGCCTGTCACCTGGGTTTGCTTCACCTGGGTTTGTCTGTCACCTGGGTTTTCTGTCACCTGGTTTGCTGTCACCTGAGTTTGTCTGTCACCTGGATTTGTCTGTCACCTGGGTTTTCTGTCACCTGGGTTTGCTGTCACCTGGTTTGCTGTCACTTGGGTTTGCTGTCACCTGGGTTTGCCCCTGTCACCTGGGTTTGCTGTCACCTGGTTTGCTGTCACCTGTTTGCCTCCGGTTGGGCCTGAGTGAGGGAGGGAACGGCTGAGGGAGAGCGGGGACGGGGCTGAGGAAGAGGCGCACTCCTTCGGACGAGCCTCCTCGTTTCTTTTCGGGGCCTGACGCCGGTCACCCTCAGGCTGTGCCTCAGGTCAGCGGTCGCCAGGGGTCCGTGTGCCCGCGGCCGCCCGGCAGCAGCCCCTGCCCTTACCAGTGTGGCCGTTGTTGATCATGGAGAAGGAGCCATCCTGTGCGCCGTAGCCGGTCAGGTTCAGCACACCCAGAGCGGGGTTGTACTGCACCTTCTTCCTCTGCACGTCGATGGGCGACTGCCGGTCCCCCTTGCAGGTGGGGTACACCTCATGCCAGTGTGTCTGATCCCCCGGCCCCTCTGGGGGGAAAGCAAAGGGAGCACAGGTCAGGGCCCTCCCAGGGCACCCCACCAAGGGCCAAGGTCAGAGCCTGCCGCTCTCAACAGGGCCTGCCCAGCCGGGGCCCCCAGGATGCCCGGGTCAAGGCCAGGCTGCCCTCCAGAAAGCAGAGGTGGGGCCTCAGAAGGGGCTGAGGGAGCATCTGAACCCACTCCAGGGGCCCCGCGTCTGGGCTTCCCTGTGGCAGTGCCTGCCCTGCAGACAAGACATGGCGTGTGCGTGTGTGTGTGTGAGTACATGTGCATGTGTGTGTGGTATGTGCGTGTGCATGCATGCGTGTGCATGTATGTGTGTATTTAATATGTTTTTTAACAGAGAGGAAAGGAGAAGGATAGAGAGTTAGAAACATTGATGAGACAGAAGCATCAATTAGCTGCCTCCTGCATGACCCCCACTGGGGATCGAGCCCACAGCCCAGACAGAATCAAACGTGGGCCCCTCCCGTCCGCAGGCCTATGCTCTATCCACTGAGCCACACCGGTTAGGGCACCATCTTGTGTTTTGAAAACAGTGGTGACTGCACAGCCTCCGTTTTCCCTCTGAGAGAGGCCGCTAGTAACTGTGTGAGGGCATCACTGGGCCCAGGGCCTGTGCCAACGGAGAGCGTGGATTTTCCTCGTTTCCCCGGATGCCCAGGGTCCTGCGCAGCCCCGCCTCTGACGGTGACTCGGCCCACCACCGGCAGGGCCGCCACCTGCTTCCTGGCCCCAGTCCCTCCACCGGTCCCAGTACCTGAGGCAGGTGCTCGGGCCAGAAAGGAAGCACCAGATCCAAAGGTGAGCAAATAGTTGGTTAACACTTATCAGAGCAGCCCGGCCAGGGTGGCTCAGCGGGTGAGCGGGAACCTATGAGCCAGGAGGTCAGAGTTCCATTCCCGGTCAGGGCACAGGCCTGAGTTGTGGGCTCCATCCCCAGTGTGGGGCGTGCAGGGGGCAGCCGATCAATGATTCTCTCTCATCACTGATGTTTCTCTCTCTCTCCCTCTCCCTTCCTCTCTGAAATCAATATACTGTGTGTGTGTGTGTGTGTGTGTGTGTGTCTCAAAGTAAGGAAAATTCTCTCTCACAGCCACAGTGGGGAGAGTGAGGGCTTCAGGACAGCTGTGGGTGTGGGTCCTGGCCTCACCCCTGTGACTGTGGGTCCAGCTCCCCTCCCCCCACCCCCCGCAGGGGGAAGGGCACAGCTTGGGTAAGGAGGATTTGGACCGCGCCGTGAGCAGCTCCCTGGCTTTGCAATAGTCATTCTGTGCTTCTCTGCGGGACCTGCAGACCAGGCTCACACAGTTCTCTCCGGGAGGCGGGCGCACAGCACGGGGGCGGGGAGGGCTCAGATTCCCGGGGGCCTCGCAGGGGCTGCCAGTTGTCCGGGCCCCGCGGCCGGGCTGTTGGCATTCCCTCTCTTCCTCACCCTCCCAGCAGGCCACGGCCTCGTGGCTCCTCAGCCCACACCCAGCACCCAGCACCCAGCACCCAGCACCCAGCACCCAGCAGCGGCCAGGGCTGGCCAGCCACCCTGTGGCTGGACCCCGGGTCTCCCTGCAGTGTCCTAATCCCTCTGCCCTTGGCCTACGGGACATAGGTCCCCAGAATGGGTGCTCGCCCATGCCGGGGCGGGCTGTGCCGGGTGCACACCGAATCTGCTCCTGGCGCCGTGTCGGCCAGCGGCCGCCCGTGTCCTGTCGGGGCCTGAGCCGCAGGGCAGCTCAGAGAAGCTGGGGCCGGGGAGGCAGGCGCTCTGGGACCTGCCATGGGGCAGGGCTGTTTCGTGTCCACGCCCCACGGACGTGGTCTCCTGTCCTTGGCACCCACAGGGCTAAATGCCAGGGGCTTTGATTTCACAGGTAAAAGTCGGGGTTCAGTGAAGTGTCGATTCCAGTGTCAGCAGGTCCTGGCAACCGAGGGAGGGCAGCTGGGGGCCCCCAAAGGCGGGGACGGGGGGGGCGGTCCTCGGCGGGGGGACGTTCTGGGGCGGCCCGTCTCATGAGACAGCTGAGCAAACGCTCCGGGCTCTGGAGGCTGCGGGCAGCCCTTGGTTTCTGTTTTTGTTTTGTTTGTAAATCCTCACCAGAGGATAAGTTTTTATTAGTTTTAAAAAGGGAGGGAGGGAGGAGGGAGGGAGGAAGAGAGAAGGGAGGGAGAAAGGGAGGGAGGAGGGAGGAGGGAGGAGGGAGGAGCACTGATGTAAGAGAGAAACAGCTAATGGTCGCCTTCTATACACATCCCAACTGGGGATCGAACCCACAACCTAGGTGTGAGCCCTGACCAGCCATCAAACCCCTAGCCTTTGGGGGTGGAAATGATGCTCCAACCCACTGAGCAGCCCCCCCCCCACCCGGGCCAGCGGGCAGCCCTTTGTGACAACTTTATTCCCACCCACAGGCCAGGACAGCAAAGGGCTTTGCAGACAGACAGGGCGGGGGCCCGGCCAGCCCGGGTGCAGGAACGGTCAGCGCCCAGGAGCGCCGGGGGGCCGGGGCCTGTGAGGGGCGAGCATCCCTTTCCCGCATCGCGGCTGCAGTCGGTGCGTGCTCCTCACCCCGCACCCCGCACCCCGCACCCTGCAGCCGGCAGCGGAGGGCACACCCCATCGTGTGCGGGGAGCTCTCCCCGGGGTCCCGGGTCCCGCGTCCCGCAGCCTGGGGCCTCACCTGTGTACGTCCAGTCGTGCGAGGCCAGGACTCCCAGGAGCAGCAGGGACAGGTACGGCAGGACGACCAGAGACCTCATGGCTGCAGGTGCGGATCCGGGGCCGGCTCGGGGCGCCTCCTTTTAAAGGCTGCGGGCCCAGCTGCAGGCACAGGGACCACGTCCGGCCGGCCGTCCCGCCCCGCTCCCAGGAAGAACGCCTCCCTCCGGGCCCCCGGGCCCACGTGGCGGGCGGCGGGCGGCCCCGTGGCGCTGCCGTGGCCAGGCAGCCTATCGGGTTGGCCGCCCGTGTCCTGACTCGGGAGAACTCACGTCAAGGCCACACAGGGCGGCCTTTGTGGACGGGACACCCCGGAGGGCAGGAACGAGCTGCTTCCGGCCCCTCGCTCCCGGCCAGCGCGCTGGGGCCCGGCCAGGGGCCTGGCAGGGGCATCGCCGGGGCCTGCACGCCCTTGCCAGGTCCCGCCTGGCATTTCCTGGGTCTCGGCAACCGTCACTGGCCACCGCCGCTGCCTGCAGCCGCCTCAACCCGCACCTCGGGGCACGACCTGCCCCACGCGGGGGCCTGGACGGAGCCGGCGGCGAGGCCGGCGTATCTGCGCCTCCCTCTGGATGCAGGGCCCCGCCGAGCTGCTGGGGCGCATGTGTCCCCACGAAATGCATCTGTTCCAGCCACGGGGGCGAACCCCATCACCCCCAAAGCAGCGGGATGTGGCAGAGCCAAGCCTGGCCGAGCGTCAGAGCGATGCGTGGCCTGACCGCCTGCCCCCTGGAGCTGAGCCGACGAGAGCCTTCTGATGGACGCCGGCTGATGGCCGCTCTTCGCCTGCCCGTCAGAGAGGGCACCGGCCAAGGGCAGCGCCGCTGCTGGGTGCTGGAGCCCCGGCCCACACAATGGGCCCCTGTTCCAGAGCCCCGAGCTGGGCCCCAGCCTCGGCATCTCACTGCCAACTCCCCCCGCACCCCCAGCCCCAGCCCAGGGTGCCCGGGGCAATGGCACGTGGATCCAGCTGGTGAAGGGCATGGGAAGGGCAGGGACTCTGACGCCAGACACACGGAGCACAGATCCCGCTGCTCGGCGGCCGTGGGACGGTGGCGGGTCACTCAACCCCAACCCGGGCCTGCGTTTCCGGGGTTCGGAGATAGATGCACCTCCTCCTGGGGATTCACAGCGAACTGTGTGCTCCCAGAGCAGCAGCCGGGACGTGGCAAATGGCACTTTTACCTACTCAGACCCTCACCCCGTGGAGAGAGGGTGTGAGGCTCCGAGCCTGTTAGCGGGGGGAGTAGAGGCCACAGCGAAGGAGTCCTTCCGCCACGGAGCTCTCTCCCCGTTTGCCGGGGAGAACCGCGCTCTGCACCTTACAGAACCCCGCTGGGCCCGGCCCTGCCCCAGGGCCGCCTCGCAGACCCCGCAGCTCCCGTGGGATCCCGCTCTGCTGGGGACAGCCAGGCGGGCCTGGCCCTTAGGCAGCCGGGGGACCCGCCTCCCGCTGGCGGGAAAGCACAGTGGAGCCAGCGGGGTTTTTCCTGGGATCGGACAGGAGGAGAGCTGGACGGCTGGGTCCCGACGTGGAGGAGGCGGGAGGTCTGGGCGCTCCGAGGCCGAGGGTGGCTGGAGGGACAGGAGCTCAGGGTCGGCGAGTGCGGTGTCGGCAAACTCATTCGTCAGCAGAGCCAAACAACAGCAGCACAACCACTGAAATTCCTTTGGAGAGCCGAATTTTTTAAACTTCTAACGCCACTTCTTCAAAGTAGACTCGCCCAGGCCGTGGTATTTTGTGGAAGAGCCACACTCGAGGGGCCAAAGAGCCGCATGTGGCTCGCCAGCCGCGGTTTGCAGACCGCGGGGCTAGTGCTGCCCAAAGCGGTGGGGGGACAGGCGGGGCCGCGGGGGGAGAGGAGCAGGAGCAGAAGCTCGGAGACAGGAGGGCTCAGGAGCGGCCCCGCAGGCCTGTGCCCGGGAGAGGGCGGGTGTCCACTGCCCGGGCTCCTGCTCCCGTTCCCCACGGAGGCCCGCAGCCCGGGGTCACGCCCTGGGAAGCCCGGGAGCCCCGGTGCCTTCACTGCTCCCCACGTCCTCACGGCTCCTCTGAGTCTGTGGCCGCAGCAGCCCCGGTGGAGCCCACGGCAGCTCTTCGACCATCAGGCCTGGGGCTGCTCTGGGGCCTCCGGTCCGTGGGGGAGCCTGAGGGGCGGTGACCCGGCTAAGGGGGGTCAGGGTGGGTCACTAAGTCCATTACGCCATCGGCCCAGTCAGGCCGGTCGTTAATGAGGGAACGTGGCCAGGAAAGAGGGTCCTCTCCGTAGGGTCCCCTCCGTCTCCTGGGGCACGTACGCCATCGCCGTGAGCCACAGGCAGGCAGCGTCACGCCTGTTGCCTTCTTTCTAACTCCCTGTCGTCTTTGACCCTAAAATTTTCCATTCGCTGGGTTTCCTTGTGATCGTGAAGCGCGGTGCTGGTTTGGGTGGGGGTGGGGGCGGGGAGGGTGGTCTGCGGTTTCCGAGTCACATTGGACTCTGACTGGCTGCTGCTTCCATCCAAACGCATCCAGCGCATCGAGGTTGTCTCAGCCTGAGCCTGTCTGGGAGATGAGCTGACAGGCCTGGCATTTTCACCACAACATGGTGTCAGCACCAGAAAGGAGCCATTGTTCCTCCCCGGTGCCGCCACAGCGCCATGACGCAGGCCGCCGAGGCCCGGAGAAGGGAGAGGGGCATGCGGTGGCCCAGGGGAGCGGGAGTGCCGTCCGCCAAGACAAACAGGGAAGCACCGGGACACGGAGGGGACACCATGTGCACAGGGAGGAGGGGACACTGGGGGCACAGGGAGGAGGGGACACTGGGGGAGCAGGGAGGAGGGGACACTGGGAGGGGACACTGGGGGCACAGGGAGGAGGGGACACTGGGGGCACAGGGAGGAGGGGACACTGGGGGAGGAGGGAGGGGGGGACACGGGGGGGGGACACGGGGGGCCCGGGGGGGAGGGGACAGGGGGGGCACAGGGAGGGGGGGACACTGGGGGAGCAGGGAGGAGGGGACACTGGGAGGGGACACTGGGGGCACAGGGAGGAGGGGACACCGTGGGCACAGGGAGGAGGGGACACCGGGGGCACAGGGAGGAGGGGAGACCGGGGGCACCGGGAGGAGGGGACACTGGGGGCACAGGGAGGTGGGGACACGGGGGGCACAGGGAGGTGGGGACACTGGGGGCACAGGGAGGAGGCGACACCGTGGGCACAGGGAGGAGGGGACACCGGGGGCACCGGGAGGAGGGGACACTGGGGGCACAGGGAGGTGGGGACACTGGGGGCACAGGGAGGAGGGGACACCGGGGGCACAGGGAGGAGGGGACACCGGGGGCACAGGGAGGAGGGGACACTGGGGGCACAGGGAGGAGGGGACACCGGGGGCACAGGGAGGAGGGGACACTGGGGGCACAGGGAGGAGGGGACACCGTGGGCACAGGGAGGAGGGGACACCATGTGCACAGGGAGGAGGGGACACCGTGGGCACAGGGAGGAGGGGACACTGGGGGCACAGGGAGGAGGGGACACCATGTGCACAGGGAGGAGGGGACACCGTGGGCACAGGGAGGAGGGGACACTGGGGGCACAGGGAGGAGGGGACACTGGGGGCACAGGGAGGAGGGGACACTGGGGGCACAGGGAGGAGGGGACACCGGGGGCACAGGGAGGAGGGGACACTGGGGGCACAGGGAGGAGGGGACACTGGGGGCACAGGGAGGAGGGGACACTGGGGGCACAGGGAGGAGGGGACACTGGGGGCACAGGGAGGAGGGGACACTGGGGGCACAGGGAGGAGGGGACACCGGGGGCACAGGGAGGAGGGGGACACTGGGGGCACAGGGAGGAGGGGACACCGGGGGCACAGGGAGGAGGGGACACTGGGGGCACAGGGAGGAGTGGACACCGTGGGCACAGGGAAGGGACACCGGGGGCACAGGGAGGAGGGGACACTGGGGGCACAGGGAGGAGGGGACACCATGTGCACAGGGAGGAGGGGACACTGGGGGCACAGGGAGGAGGGGACACCGGGGGCACAGGGAGGAGGGGACACCGGGGGCACAGGGAGGCCCCAGCACCCAGGCGAGCCGAGGCTCAGGCTGGCGCAGGCCTGCCCTGGGAGAGGACCTGGCTACAGAGGAATGTGTCCTTTTGGGCCGTAAGTAACACAGACAGGACCTTGTTCTGTCTCCCTCAGGAGCTGTCGCTCTGGAACCATAAAGACAAGCCGTGCTGGACGGTTCGGTAGCGGCTATGGCTCGGTGCTCCCTGAGCAGCAAGGCGTCTGGTCCATTTGGGATCAGAACTTCTAAAGCACATCACACTCTTCCCCGCTTCTCTCAGAAAGATACGTGTGATTAAACGTAACGACGGAGGCCCCATTCGTATGACAATCATTATCCTGCCTTGTAATATCTAGATGCCCACAGGGCCTACAGCTGTATACGGCTGCTCTCCCCACACGAAAGGAGCCCTCGCTCCCTGTTTTTTATCTCCCACACGAGGCCCAGTGCACTCCGGGTGGTCCCTCCGCCCGGCGGGCAGCCGGCCTAAGCTGGCAGGGGGGCGCCCTTAGTGCCGCCACGGAGGTGGGAGAGGCTCTGCCGCCGCCCGCCGCTGGGCTCGCCCGCCCTGAGCCTGGCTCAGGGCTTCCAGCCGAGCCATGCTTCCCCTGTGGGAGCACACTGACCACCAGGGGGCAGCTCTTGTGTTGAGCGTCTGCCCCCCTGGTGGCCAGTGTGTGTCATAGCCACCAGTTGTTCCTCTGTTTGGTCGATTTGCATATTAGCCTTTTATTAATCGGATATCTGATATGGGGGGCGGGCAGTCAGCTAGCTTAGCTACTTAAGCAACGTACACCTACGCTCCGTGGAGGTCAAACTACTGACCTCCATGGCCAACCGGAACAGAAACGGGACTCGGTGCAGGCGCAGGTCCACGAGCCCGGCCTGGCAGGAGTCGGCCCTGCAGCTGGGCCTGGGGGCGGGGGGAAGCAGGCTGAGACCCGGGCAGGGCTGGGCAGAGGGGCACCTGGAGGGGCCCACGTGCTGAGCTCATTTGTGACAGTCAGCACTGCAATGCCAGTGCCAGCCGCCGCCTCTGGGGGTCGTCTCTGCCTCTCTTCCCCTCCTGGCTTTTTATTTGCTGCATTTTTATCTGTTTGTCCAGAAACCAGATGACTATCCTTCTTAAAGCGGCAGGCACAGGAGTGGACACAGAGGGCCCAAGGCTGGACGGATGCCCACGCCCGGGGCGGCACCCGCAGCATGGCCTCTCCCCGAGGAGTTACAAGTTGCACAACTTCAATCCCACAAAGAATTCCCTGCGACACAGCCTGGCCGAGACATCGGCGCCCGGGACACCTGGAGGTGGGTGTCTGCGCCGGAGCAGGGCGGGAGTGGGAGGGAGGACAGACAGACACAGCCCAGCCCGCCAGGCGCCCAGCAGAGGAGTTTGCAGGTGAGAGGGCAGCACCCACTCAGCAACCAGCAGCCCGGGGCCGCGGCAGCAGCAGCCCGGACGGCCCGCACACGTCACGGCGAGGCCGCAGGGCGGCGATGGGGCAGAGGGGCAGGTCGGGGTGTTGGGTTATTGCCCTCCTCAGCGGGTCCCAAAGGGGTAGTAGCACCCTTCTAGCCTGAGTGGCCAGTACACGTTCCGGCTAGCCCCGGTGGAACAAAGTGGCGGATGCGAGAACCCTCCTCCCCCACCCTCCCCCTCACCCATTGCGGGGAAACCGATGGGGGCCAGGCAGGGACCGCCCTCCTTTCTCTACAAACCGCTCGGCAAACAGGCAGCCTGGGAAGGCACGTGGCTGAGGAGCCTCCCACGGAATTCAAAACCTGGAGGTCAGACCCTCTCCCCTCTGGAGAGAGACCACACCCGGAGCAAACCCTCCCTCCGGGCTGGCTGTGGCGTGGCTGGTCTAACAGGCAGGAGGACAGTTGGGAGCAATCAGGCCAGCAGGGGGTGCAGTAAGAGGCAACCAGGCCAGCGAGGGGGTGGGAGAACTGTTAGGGGTAACCAGGCTGGCGGGGGGGGGGGCAATTGGGGGTGACCAGGCCGGCCGGAGGGTGGGGGGGAGATAGTTAGGGGCAACCAGGCAGGCAGGCAGGTGAGTGACTAGGAGCCAGCAGCCCAGGATTGGGAGCGGGATGTCCGACTGCCGGTTTAGGGACCGGGCCTAAACCGATCCACAGGGTCAGGCCTAAACAGGCAGTCAGACATCCCCCAAGGGGTCCGATTGGAGAGAGTACAGGCTGGGATGAGGGAAACCCTCCCCTCTTCACAAATTTCATGCACCAGGCCTCTAGAAGAAAAAATACAGAGCACAGAGTAGAATCAGGAGAGCCAACAAAGAAGAAAAAGTAGAAGACAGCAAATAGCAAGCAGTTTTGGATTATGAAACTTACTGAAAGGTCTTTTGTTTTTCTGCGGATTTTTTTTGGCAGATAAGTTGATATTGTAAATTATTATTAACCATCTACATGTAACAAATTAACTAGTGTTAATTAACTAATAAGCATTGCTACAGGAACTTTCCACTGTTGCATTCACTTTTTATTTTAAAACTTGTATATGTTATTTAGAGAAGAGAATCCAAGATGGCTGACAGGTAAACACCTAGCCGCAGCCGCACACAACAATTTCAATAAAATACAACTAAAATATAAAATGGACATTACCCAGAATTACAGGAAAGTCGACTGACTGGAAATTCTACAACGAGAAGCAAGGAAAAAACCAGAAGGAAGAGCGGAGGAGCTGTAAAAGCCTAAGGTACAGAGACACGCGGAGAGGATGGAGCCAGAGAGGAGGGGCGGCTGAGTGCCTGGCTGGTGTTCCCTGGCAGGAAGGAGATAAAAGCTCCGACTGTGCTGAACCCCAGACCCGACAGCGCTGAACCCCAGTTTTAGACCAGACCCTGGGGACCCAGGCTCAAACAGAGGAAGCCTGGGCTGTGAGGTGAAATCCCAGGGGATCGGTGAAAGGCAGAGCCCCCGGAGGCGCGCACATTGCGCACAGAGAACGACTCTGCTGCTAGATTGCCCTGGCAGGAAGGAGACAAAGGCTCCGGACTGTGCTGGGCCCCAGTTCCGACTGCTCTGAACCCCAGTTCTAGGCTAGGCTCCAGGGACCCAGGTTCAAACAGAGGGAGCTGGACTGTAAGGCAGAACCTCGGGGGAGCAGCCAAAGGAGGTCCCAGAGGCACACACATTGCACGCAGAGAAGGGACGGTTGGCTGTGCCGTGGGATTGCCCTGGCGGGAAGGAGACAAAAGCTCCAAAGTGCTCTGAACGCCACCTCCAATCCCACTTCCAACTGAACTGAACCCCAGTTCCGGGCTCATTGGGGGAGAGCCTAGACTGTTTGGTAGCAGGCAAAAATCGAGGGCACCTTTCTCTCAGAGGTGTTTGCAGCGAGTACTGAAGGACCCTGGGGAATACTGAGACTCAGGAGCCACATAGAGCGGGGCTGAGGGAAGCCAAGGCTGTAGGCTCCACCTTGAAACTCCGCCCCATCAGGGAAGCTGCGAAAATGCCGAGAGAAAAAAATAGATAACAAACGAAAGAAATGGAGGACAAAAAGCGACTAGATATAGAGTTCAAATCTATGCTTATAAGGTTTTTCAAGAATTTCCTAGAAAGGTCGATAAGACCTATGAGGATATGAAAAGTGATCAACTAGAATTAATAAGGAATCAACAAGAAATAATAAGGGATCAACAAGAAATAAAGAATACATTGTCTGAAAAAAAATATATTATACAGAGTCCTAAAAACAGAATGGAAGATCACAAGAATCAAGTCAAAGATTTGGAACATAAAGAGCCAGAAGACACTCTTCCACAGATGCAAGAAGGCAAGAGAATCCAGAAAATTGAAGATAATGTAAAAAACCTCTGGGACAACTTCAAGCAAACCAACATCAGAATTATGGGGGTCCCAGAAGATGAGAGAGAGCAAGATACTGAAAACATATTGAAAGAAATAGTGACAGAAAACTTCCCCCACCTGGTGAAAGAATTAGACTTACAAGTCCAGGAAGCACACAGAACCCCAAACAAAAGGAATCCAAAGAAGACCACACCAAGACAAATCATAATTAAAATGCCAAGAGCAAAAGACAAAGAGAGAATATTAAAAGCAGCAAGAGCAAAGAAGGTAGTTACCTATAAAGGAGCACCCATACGATTGTCAGCTGATTTCTCAACAGAAACCATGCAGGCCAGATGGGAATGGCAAGAAATATTCAAGGTGATGAATAGTAAGAACCTACAGCCAAAAATAATCTACCCAGCAAAGCTATCACTCAGAATAGAAGGCCAGATAAAGAGCTTCACTAATAAAAAAAAAAGCTAAAGGAGTTCATCACCACCAAACCAGAATTATATGAATTGCTGAAGGGGGTTCTTTCGGAAGAGAAAGTAAATAAAGATAAAAATTATGAACAACAAATACGTAACTATCAACAAGTGAATCTAAAAACCAAGGAAATTAAAAAAAACCCTGATGAACAATATTAACTATTGAATATAATAGAATCAGAGGTATGGGAGGGGAGTGAACTGATGATTCTTGGGGAAAAGGGGAGAAGGGGATGTGGGAAGAGACTGAACATAAACTGTGCACCTATGGATGAGGACAATGGGGAGTGGGGAAAGGGCAGAGGGTGGGGTGGGAACCTGGTGGAGGAGAGCAATGGAGGTGGGGGGAGAAAGAGGAACATTTGTAATAATTTGAACAATAAAGATTTGTTTAAAAAAATAAACTTGTATATGTTTAAAACTCAGATGGTGACTTGTAGTTGTGATGTTGACAATAATTAGAAGCATTCTTGCTTTCACAGAATTGGTGACATGCTTTGAGAGCCTGTCACATGTTAACATGCCTATGTTCTATGAACCTTTTATAAAAGAACATATGTATATTTTTTTTCTGTTTAGAAGGATTTTTATTTTTATTTTTTAAATCTTTAGTATTGAAAGTATTACATATGTCCCCTTTTATCCCCCATCAACCCCCTCCAGCCCACTGGGCCCTCACTACTCTACTGTCTGCCCCCCACCCTGGGCCCTCACTACTCTACTGTCTGCATCCATGACCTATGCATGTATGCATACAAGGTCTTTGGTTGATTACTCCCACCCACCCCCCCTCTCCCGCCTTCCCTTCGAGATTGACATTCTGTTCCATGCTATGGGATATAATTTTTAAAGTAAATCTATTGTAATGCACTAGGGGGGAGAGGGGAGAGAAAATTCCCAAATAAACAATCTAACATTTCACCTTAGAGAACTAGAAAAAGAACAAATAAAGCCCAAAGTAAGAAGAAAAAAGGGAAATTAAAATTACAGCAGAGCCAAAACCGGTTTGGCTCAGTGGTAGAGCGTCGGTCTGCGAACTGACGGGTTCCAGGTTCGATTCCGGTCAAGGGCATGTACATTGGTTGCAGGCACATCCCCGTAGGGGGTGTGCAAGAGGCAGCTGGTCCATGTTTCTCTGTCATAGACGTTTCTCTATCCCTCTCTCCTTCTCTCTGTAAAAAATCAATAAAATATATTTTAAAATTACAGCAGAGCCCTACCCGGTTTGGCTAAGTGGACAGAGTGTCGGCCTGTGGACCAGAGTCCTGGGTTCGATTCTAGTCAATAGCATGGACCTTGGTTGTGGGCTCCTCCCCAGCCCAGGCCCTGGTCAGAGCTCATGTCAGAGGCAACCAATCGATGTGTTTCTCACACACTGATGTTTCTCTGTCTTTCCCTCTCTCCTCCACTCTTTCTAAAAATCAATGGAAAAATATACTTGGGTGAAGATTAACAACAACAAAAATTACAGCAGAATTAAATGAAATAGAGAACAAAAAGACTAGAAAAAGTTAATGAAACAAAGAGCTGGTTCTTTGAAAAAATAAGTAAGATTAACAAACCTCTGTCTGGGAAAGAAAAAAAAAAGACTAAAATATTATCAGAAATGAAAGAGAAGTTACAGTGGACACTACAGAAACACAAAAGACTATACAAGAATACTATGAAGGCCTACCTTCACCAAATTTGATAGCCTGGAAGACAGAACAAATTCTTAGAAATGTACCATCTTTCTAGACTGAACCATGAAGAACTGGAAAACCTAAAATGGTCAGCAATAAGGAAATTAAAATAGTCATCAAAAACTTCCCAACCAGTAAAAGTCCAGGAGCAGATGGCTTCACTAGTGAATTCTACCAAACATTCAAAGAGTGTGTAATACCTATTCTTCGCAAGCTCTTCCAAAAAATTAAAGAAGAGGGAATACTTCCTAACTCATTTTACAAGGCCAGCGTTACCCCAATACCATAACCAGGCAAGGACAACACACAAAAAAGAAAATCACAGGCCTATATCTCTGATGAAGATAGATGCAAAAACCCTCAACAAAATACTAGCAAGTTGAATACAGCAATATATTCAAAAGATAATGCATCATCACCAACTGGGATTCACTCCAGGGACACAAGGGTGGTTCAACATATGCAAATTAATATGATATACCACATTAACAAAATAAAAGATAAAAGCCATGTGATTGTATCAATAGAAGCAGAAAAGGCATTTGATAAGTTACAACATCCATGTATTTTTTTTTTTAAATGAGTATAGAAGGAAAGTACCTCAATATAATATAGGCCATATATGCCCTGACTGGTTTGGTTCAGTGGATAGAGCGTTGGCCTGCGGACTGAAAGGTCCCAGGTTTGATTCCGGTTAAGGGCATGTACCTTGATTGTGGCCACATCTCCAGTGGGGGGTGTGCAGGAGGCAGCTGATCAATGTTTCTCTCTCATCCATGTTTCTAGCTCTCCATCCCTCTCCCTTCCTCTCTATAAAAAAAAAATCAATAAAATATATTTTAAAAAAATAAAGACGATATATGACAAGCCCACAGCTAATATTATGTTCAATGCTGAAAAACTGTAAATTTTTCCTCTAAGATCAGGAACAAGAACTGTTATGCAACATAGTTCTGGAATTCCTAGCCAGAGCACTCCGTCAAGAGGAAGAAATAAAAAGCATCCAAATTGGGAATGAAGAAATAAAACTGTCACTATTTGCAGACAACATGATTCTATAGATAGAAAACCCTAAAGGCTCCACCAGAAGACTATTAGACACAATAAACAAATATGGAAAAGCAGCACGATATAAAATCAATGTACAAAAATATGTTGTGTTCCCTATATACTAACAATAAAATGGAAAAGTAAATGAAGAATCCCCATTTGCAATTGCAGCAAAAAGAATAAAATTCCTAGGGATAAATGTAGCAAAAAAAAGTGGAAGGTCTGTACACTGAAACTATATGCCATTGTTAAAAGAAATTAAAGACACAAAGAAATGGAAAGATACGCCATGTTCATGGATTGGAAGAATTAGCATAGTTAAAATGGCCATATTAACTAAAACACTATACAGATTTAATGCAATCCCCATCAAAATCCCAATGGCATTTTTCAAAGAAATACAACCAAAAAAAAAAAAATCATCAACTTTGTATGGAACTGCAAAGGACCCCAAATAGCCAAAACAATCCTGAGGGAAAAAAGAACAAAGCAGGAGGAATCACACTTCCTGACTTCAAATTATACTGCAAATCTACAATTTTTTTAAAAAAGTATTGGTAGAAAAACAGACAGACCAATGGCATAGAATTGAGAGCCCAGAAATAAACCGCACATACAGAAGCAACTAATTTTTTACAAAGTAGTCAAAAAATATAATGAAGAAAGGAAAGCCTCTTCAATAAAGGGTGTTAGGACAATTGGAATGTTATGCAAAAAAATGACACCATACACAAAAAAATAGCTCAAAATGGATTAAAGACTTGACAATAAGACCTGAAATAATCAAATATATATATATTAAAAAGATAGGCACTAAACTTAAGGGTCTTAGTCTCAGAGAGTTTAGGGGAATTTGACCCCTAACGCAAGGGAAGTAAAAGCAAAAATAAATGAATGGACTACACCAAACCAAAAAGCACAAGAAACCATCAGCAAAACAGAAAGGCAACCAACTGAATGGGAGGACATATTTGCAAACAATATCTTCCATGATGGGCCAATATCCAAAATAAATAAACAACTCCTACAACACACCAACAACAACAACAAACAACCCAATTAAACATGGGCAGAAGACCTGAGCTGGCACTTTTCCCAAGAGGACATACAGATGGCCAACAGACATATGGAAAGGTGTTCAACGTCACTAGCTCTTAGGGAAATGCAAATCAAAAGCAAATTGAGATCCCACCTCACACCTGTTAGAATGCCAGCTACAAAGAAGACAAGAAATGACAAGGGTTGAAGAGGATATGGAGAAAAGGGAACCCTTGTACTGGGCTAGTGGGAATGTAAATGGGTACAGCCTCTTTGGAAAAAAGTATGTTCTTCAAAAAATTAAGAATAGCCCTAGCTGGTTTGGCTCAGTGGATAGAGTGTTGGCCTGCAGACTCAAGGGTCCCAGGTTCAATTCCAGTCAAGGACATGTACCTTGGTTGTGGGCTCATCCCCAGTAGGGAGTGTGCAGGAGGCACTGATAGATGTTTCTCTCTTATCGACGTTTCTAACACTCTCTCCCTCTCCCTTCCTTTCTGTAAAAAACAAAACAAAAACAAAATAAAATAAAATAATTTTTTTAAATTAAGAATAGAGGTACCTACCATATGACTCAGCAATCCCTCTTCTGGGTATCTAACCAAAAATTTATTTTAAAAATTTATTAATAAGATATATATTTCCCTATATTCATTGCAGCGTTATGCACAGGAACCAATGGATGATTGGATAAAGTGATATATGGTAAAATGCTACTCAGCCATAAAAATGATGAAATAATTGTCATTTGATCAACATAGATGGATCTTGAGAGTATCGTGCTAAATGAAGTGTCAGGTGGAAAAGGATAAGAACCAAATGTTTTTACTCATAGGTGAGCTATAAAACCAAAAGCAACAAGCTAACGAACATCAAACAAACTCATAGACACAGACAATAGCACAACAGTTGTCAGAGGAGAAGGGAAGAGGGAGAGGAGAAAACGAGTCAAATACAGGATGAGGGAGGAGACCAGACTCTGGTGGTGAGCGTTCAGTGCAGAATACAGATGTTGTTATATAATGTTGTTAACCACTGTCACCCCAATAAATGTAATTAAATAAATAAATAAATCAATTAAAAAAACACATCTTTTTGACTACTCAAAAAAAATTTACTTCCTTTCTGACTTTCAGTTCTGTCCGTGTAAGTAATTAACGATAGCAAATAACTTACTTGGGGAACATTCAGTCATATTATCCAGCCGCAGCTCACCGGAGACCAGGGACGCCCAGGCCTTCTCTCCCAGCCTCCCTGGCGGTGAGTTCCCCAATCTTATAGGGTACCTCCATCACATCTACCCTTCTTCCAGTGACCCACATCAGAAGCACTCAGCGCAAAACCCTGGTGGAAGTTCCCTATGCCTAGTTTCTTTATCAGCAAACTAAGAACCCAACACCTAAAAACATGTACAGCTCAGACCGCCATCAACATCCCACGCGCCTTCTCTGTGCAAACTCACCGCACGACCTGCCGCTGGATCCGGACGTGGCACCTGTGTCCCGGGCCGGCTGCGCCTGCTACCTCTTGGAATAGACAGAGTCCTGCTTATGTCCCTCTGAGGGACTCCGCCCCGGCTTTGCTTTTGTAGGACAAGTTATGTGTCTCGGCCTCCACCCTTCCTTGGTCAATAAGCAATTCCTAGTGTGTATTGAGTCCCAGCTCTTCCCTGGTTGTGCAAGCGGAGAACTGGATTCGTTTCCTGTCGCCACCGAGACAAATCGCCACAAACGCTGTGCTTCACGCCCCGCAGACTTGCTCTCTCGCGGGTGTGGAAGGCGGAAACCCAGTCCGGTCTCCCTGGGCTCCAGTCAAGGTGCGGGCAGGCCTGGCTGCTTCCGGAGGCTCCATCCCCTTGCCTTTCAGCTCCTGGGGCCGCCTACACGCCTTGGCTCACAGCCGCCTCCTCGAATCACTCCAGTCTCGCGCTTATCAGCACATCTGCCCCATCCATTGATCTTCCTGCCTCCCTCTGGGTCCCTGGGATTCCAATTAGGGCCCACGCAGATAATCCAGAATAACCTCCCCATCTCGAGATCCTTAACTTTAACTTACATCAGAGCAAGTCACTTTTGTGATATTCACAGATTCTGGGGATTAGGAGTGGATTGGGGAGCGGGGAGGGGGGGACAAAGAGGGGGATGCATTGTTTAAAAAAAATTTTAAATATATATATATAATTTTTTTTTTTAACAGAGAGGAAGAGAGAGGGATAAAGAGTTAGAAACATGAATGAGAGAGAATCATCTATCAGCTGCCTCTGGCACACTCCGTACTGGAGATGAGCCCGCAACCAAGGTACGTACATGCCCCTGACTGGAATCGAACCTGGGACCTTTCAGTCCGCAGGCCGACACTCTATCCACTGAGCCAAACCGATTTCAGCCTAGGGATGCATTACTTATTCAGCCAATCACAAGGACACAGGGAACCACCAAGCTAAAGTAAAGCATGAGTTGCTGAAGTTTGGACTTAGATTTTAAAAAGAGAGTAGCAGGTCCGCCATGTCATGGAACACAGGGATGGAGGGGCTGCAGGGAAACGAGGCGGGCACCGCGGGTCTATCCGGAGAGCCTGTGCCAGGCTCTTCCTGAGCTCTTCGTGGCCGCATGGAGAACCACAGTCAGCTGGTTGGACTGGAACAGCAACCTAGTGACCTGAAAAGGGGCAGGAGCACCAGGAAAGGGGGTCAGAGACCCAGAGTGACCCATCTGCCTGGGAGGACGGGGACTGAGCCACAGCCTGGCAGGCAGGCAGGGGGAGCTTCGGCGGCAGAATGGAGAATCCTTAGTGTGGTGGGCCGCACACATGCTGCAATATTGATCCACGGTGAAAAGGAAAACGTAAATACACCGAAATTAAAAATAGGTAACGTTTTCCCACTTCAGCAAAGGCAGCCTAGCTTATTTTATACCAAACCTTTTACTGAGAAAACTAGAAATGCTGGACAATGTTTTTTTTCCTGAGAATGTCTTGGAAAGCATAAGAAAGTGCCAAAGCAGGGATATATACACAGAATACTATATCACCAGAGGTTGGGTTTACCCCTGGAATGCAAGGTTGGTTTAATGTTTAAAATTTAATGTAACAAAAATAAAGGAGAAAAAGATACTTTAGCACAGGCAGGAAAAACAATTGAGAAAATGTAAAACCCAAGAGAAAAATCAAAATCCAATTATGATTTAAAAAAAAAAAAATTCCTAAGAAAAAGGGTGGAAATTTATTAATCTGATAAAAACTATGTACCAAAAATTCTATCATAAACATCATACTTAATGGTGAACTATGGGAAGTTTCCCCCTGAGTTTGGGAAAGAGACTCAGATGCTTGATACCATGATTTACATTTTCCTGGAGGTTCATGCCAGTATAATAAAGGGGGAAAGTTTTAGGGATTAGGAAGGAAGAAATAAAACTGTCTTGTTCACAGGTGACATAATTGGATAAACAGAAAATCCAAAAAGATCATCAAATAAATTATTATAGTTAATAAGTACATATACAAAGTTGATATACACAAGGACAATAAACAAAATACAATTATATTTCTATATAACAGCAACAATTATAAAAATGAAATAATTTTTTTTAATTTTAAAAACTATACTACCACAGAAACTCTCTGCAGTATGTTTGTAACTTTTATATAAATGTGAAACTATTCTAAAATAAAAAGTACGTTTAAAAGATTATATCACTTAGGATGGCATCAGTAAACATCAAATACCCTCAAATGATTCTAATAAGAGATTATTTAGAGGAATGACAGAGATCAATAAATAGGAAGCTAGGCAAGAATATCTTAAATAAGACAAAGAAAAAGGTTACTTGCACATCATTAAAATTAGAAACTTTAGTTTATGAAGGCACCCCATTCCAAGTGAAGAGTCAAGCCCCAGAGTGGAAGAAGATACTTCCGACACACATAAGCAACAAAGGACTCATGTCTAGAATATATAAAGACCTCTTGCAAATTACTAAGAAAAACATTCAGCTGCTTATAGATAAAATAGTGGCCTGGTGCACAAAATTTGTGCACTTGGGGCAGGGGGCGGGGGTCCCCTAGCCTGGCTTGTTCCCTGTCACAGTGTGGGAGCCCCGTGATCAATTGCCCCAAAAAAGTAGGCAATGCCCACCCATCTGGGGCTCCTTGATGCATTGCCCCAAAGAGGTAGGCCAGAGCTGGGGGAGGCCTGCAGACCCTCAGCTGGGGCCACGGCAGAGAGGGGCACAGGAGGGTGGAGAGGCCTCTCTGCCACAGCCCCGCCCCATCCCCAACATTGCAAGTCCCCGCCCACCTGTGCCTGCTGTGCATGCAGCCTGCTGACTGGTCATTACTGTGACGGTGTCCTGGCCAATTTGCATATCACCCTATAATTAATATAGATAGGCACTCACAAGAAAAAAATATCCAGGTGGCCCATTAACATCTGAGAAGGCTAAACTCCTTAGTGACAAAATAAATGAACATTAAAACCCCAGCGAGGTACACTCAGAGCCATCCTCAGCCTGATGGCACCCATGTAAAGGCCGACCACACCAGCTGTCACCAGGATCACAGGACAATGTGAACGCTCACCCAGTGCTCATTTGTGCACCCAAAGGCGTGGGCAGGAATAATCATAACAGCCCTGTTCATTATGGCCGCAGACTGGAAACAGCCCAAACATCCACTCCCGTGAGCGTAGGTTATGATGTCTTCACTCGGTGACTTCCCACAGCCCAGAGGAATAACTGAAGGTGCTGTTGGCATCAGGCCTCTTGAACTCACCGCAGCCAGAGAGGGCGTGGCCGGAAGCCCACCGTCAGGCTGGAGTCAGGACGAAGCCGGAGGAAGCCCCCCGTCGCTGGGAAGTAAGGCAGTGACCGTGAGCATCTACCGTCCTTCTTTTAGTTTGCCAAATGAGCGCTCCTTTACTGTCTAAAGCCACAGGGTCCCCGGTCACTCCCCTTTCTCGGTCAGAATACTTGAGCAGGGGCCCCAAATGTGCCTTGTGCTAGATTTTGAGTTTCCTCTTATAACTGGTGACCCATCGAAACATTCTGGAAAAGCTCTAGCCGTCTTGGCTCAGTGGATAGAGCATCAGAGGGTGCCAGGTTCGAGTCCGCTCAAGGGCACATGCCTGGGTTGCAGGCTCCTCCCCAGTCCAGGCCCTGATCAGACTGGTGCAGGAGGCAACCAATCGATACACTGATGTTTCTCTTTGTCTTTTCCTCTCTCTTCCACTCTCTCTAAAAAAATCAATGGAAAGGGGGGGAAAAAGATGGAAAGAAGGAAGGAAGGAAGGAAGGAAGGAAGGAAGGAAGGAAGGAAGGAAGGAAGGAAGGAAGGCCAATGGAAAAATATCCTCTGGCGAGGATTAACAAAGCCAAACAAAAAAAGAAGTATCTGGGAAGCACCAAGAAGCCAGTGTTGCCATTTCACTCACCCTCCAGCGCCCGCACTGTGCTCCTCAGTGCCCTGCTTACAGACAAACCTCTCTGAGGAGCCTCGCCCCGAGGATGCACTTTTTCGAGCTGAAGCATAGACTGTGCACGCGTGACATCTAGTGGCCAGAAAAATATCGTGCACAAGTTTTTTTGCTTTTAGTTCTGTACAAAATCCAGTGTCATTGCAAACAGCTAGTCTGTATGAAGGACCCGCAGTGAGACAGGCATGGATTTGTATCTCTCTTCTAGAATGTCAAGGACAGTCCAGGCTGGCCTGCACAACCCCTTTGAAGAGGAGAAGAGGCCCATAAACGTTGTTTGGATATCCAGAAAATCCCATTCCCCAGGGTACAGAAAAAACGATGAAGTTTCCTTAATCGAGGTGAAATTCACAAAACGCAAAACTAACTCTTTCTAAAGAGTACAATTTAGTAGCATTTATATTCACAATGTTGTGCAACCACCCTCTTTATCCAGTTCTAAAACATTTTCATAAACTCCCCACAATCACTCCCTACTCCTTCCTTCTCCTGTCCCGGGCAGCCACCAATGTGCTTCTGTGTCCCCGGCTTACCTGTCCTGGGCACTGCGTGTGAACGGAAGCAGAGGGTGTGCCACTTTTATGTCTGGCTTCTTTCACTTAGCACAATTTCCTGAGGTTCACTGTGTGGTAGCATTGTATTAGTATTTTATTCCTTTTTCTGGCTTGTAATATTCCAGTGTGTGTGTGTGTCCATTTTGTTAATCCATTCGTCTGTTGATGGGCATTTTGGTGGTGTCCATCATTTGGTTATTAATGGTGCTGCTATGAACATTAGGGTATGAATGCCCCATTTCCTTCTTAGGCATGGCGATGCTAGGTCACAGGGTGATTCTGCTTGGCTTTTTGAAGAAAAATGTTTACATTCCTTAAAATATGATAGAAGAAATGGAAAGGTTTATATATATATATATATATATATATATATATATATTTGATTTTTTTACAGAGAGGAAGAGAAAGGGATAGAGAGTTAGAAACATCGATCAGCTTCTTCCTGCACACCTCCTACTGGGGATGTGCCCGCAACCAAGGTGCATGCCATTGACCGTACGTAATCAAACCTGGGACCTTTCAGTCCACAGGCGGATGCTCTATCCACTGAGCCAAACCGGTTTTGGCAGTTTTTATTTTTTAATATTTTTTAATTTCAGAGAGAAAGGGAGAGGGAGAGAGAGAGATAGAAACATCAATGATGAGAGGGAATCATTGATTGGCTGCCTCCTGTACACCCCCTACTGGGGATCAAGCCCACAACCCAGGCATATGCCCTGGACTGGAATTGAACCTGGGACCCTTCAGACCGCAGGCCGATGCTCTATCCATTGAGCCAAACTGGCTCGGGCTGAAAGGATTTTAGACTCCTGAAATGGATAGAGAAGAATGTTTCCCCTGTGACCCAATCCCCCCCCCCTTCATTCATGTGTATCTAACTCCTCAGACCGTGGGAATGAATGCAGATGGATGAGAGCAAAGAACCCACTCAGGGGGAAGTTCATTTGCCTAAGAATCCTCTGTTGGCATTTGTTTAGCTCCGCAAACAGAAATCCGTGCCCAGTCATGGTATGCACGCTGTCATAACACTGCGCTTGAAAATCACTGGCAGACCGGATGAATTTGGACAGCCAAAGTGAATTAATTAAGCTGAAAAGGGTTCACAAAACAATGTTTTCCCTGATGTGGTTTTTATTCAAGCCTTCCAGGTCACTAATTTAGGAGAAAACAATGTTGAGGGGGAGGGGAGTTGGTGCCCTCTACAGTAAAATATGTCGATTTGACATTACTGGAGAAGGAGCTGCTGGGCATACGTGAATTTCCCTCTAAGCATCCATCATAAATATATTAACCATTTTTTAATATAGTTTTATTGATTTCAGAGAGGAAGGAAGAGGGAGAGAGAGAAAGAAACATCCGTGATGAGAGAGAACCATTGATTGGGATTGATTGGCTGCCTCCAGAACGCCCCCACTGGGGATCGAGCCCACAACCCGGGCATATGCCCCTGACCGGAATCCATCCTGGGACCCTTCAGTCCGCAGGCCGATGTGCTGTCCAACTGAGCCAAACAGGCTAGGGCTATTAACCATTTTGGATGAAATGCTTCCTACAACGAAAGGTCAGTGTCCTGTCTTCGTAAAAGAAGATGCTGAACCTGACTAATGAACCTTTGTCGGACCACGTTTGAGCTACAACTCAGAAGTCTTCTCAGGAGCAAAGGGCTCGGCAAGGGCATGATCTTTAAGTCCTTCAGCGTGATCTGTACGTGAGGCTTAGCTTCAATCCACCTCTGAGAGGCAGAGGAGCTGAGCTCTGCTAAATCGGAAATGCCAGCTCCGCTGCTCGTTAGAACCCACACTTGAAAGACATCAAACGCTCACTCCGGCTGAGTTGTGGCTCAGGGGGGTGAGTGTCCTCCCACGTGCCAAGAGGTTGTCCAGTCCATTCCCAGTCAGGGCACATGCCCGGATTGTGGCCTCCATCCCTGGTACGGGGCATGCAGGATGCAGCCAACCAATGTTTCTCTCTCTCTCTCTCCCTCTCCCTTCCTCTCTCTCTAAAATAAATCAATAAAAACACATTTTTAATTAAATAAAAATAAAGTTTGGTATTTGATATTTTTTAAAAATATGTTTTTATTAATTTCAGAGATGAAGAGAGAGAGAATCACTGATCACCTGCCTCCTGCACGTCCCCCACTGAGGATCAAGCCTGCAACCTGGGCATGTGTGCTGACCGGGAATTGAACCATGCCTTCCTGGTTCATAGGACAATGTTCAACCATTGAGCCACACTGGCCAGGCAATACAAATGTATCTTTAAAAGACTCGTTGGAAATGTCAAGAATCGCTCAGCTGGCGTGGCTCAGTGGTTGGGCATCGATCATCGGTCATGGTGTGATTCCCAGTCAGGGCACATGCCCAGGCTGGGGGCTTGGTCCCCATGCTGGGCATCGCAGGAGGCAGCCGATCAAAGATTCTCTCCCATCATTGATGATTCTATCTCTCTCTCCCTCTCCCTTCCTCTCTGAAATCAATAAAAATATATTTAAGAAAGGAAGAGAGGAAAGAAAGAGGGAGAGAAAGGGAGAAAGAAAGGATCAAGAATCTTCAAGAGACCTTGTTGTGGCTCAGGTGGTTGATTGCCCTTGTTGTGGCCGGCAAGACCCGGTGGAGCAACCAGACCCACAACAAAGAAGGTAGCATAACTTAGTCATAAATTAGTTCTTTTACAAGGCTCAACCCCCCGGCAGGCACGTCCTGTTACCAGTAGCCACAAGGAAGGACAAACAGACCAAACCAGGTGAAACAGAGACTGCTTAAGCTGAAAATAAACCCCCACCCCAGGTGTTGTATAAACTTTAAATGTTACTGTACTAGTGGAATTTTTCTATAACTTATAACCGATGTTTCTTTGTTAAAACTTCTAGCCAATCATAATCTGCCAGGCATCCCTAAGACGGGGATAAAAGCAGCATGCTTAGAGTGGGTCCGGGCTCTCGTTGCTCGCTGCTGTGTCAGTGGAGACGGGAGCCCGGACTCGAGTTCGTAATAAAGGCTTCCTACATTCCAATGTGGCTGACTGGTGGTCGTCATTCGCGGGTCGCCCGTAACATCTGGAGGCCCCCAGCGAGACCCACTCTGACCTCGTTGTCAGTGGATGGACACCCCAGGGAGGACACTCTGATCTCCGTCCCGGGTTCCAGGGAGGCAGAGTGACCTCCGCACAAAACGGCGACCCGGTAGTTGAAGCCATCTGGGCCTCAGAGACTGAGGTAAGGTCTGGTCTGGTCTGGTCTGGTCTGGTCTGGGGAACGTTCCAATCTGGGGGACCCTAGGAGGGCTGGACACAGCATAACCTCCAGGTCCAGAATCCTGGGCGCCCGGCATTCACAGGTCTGTGGTATCAGGAGTGGGGTCGGACAGGTGTGTCTGGTCTCTGTGTGTTGTATTGTCTTTGTTAGTCTGCTGTTTGTGTCTTTTTTTCGTATGGTCAGGATGGGCCAGGGTCCGTCTGGACCCTCCACCCCGTTGCAATGTTTTCTTAAGAATTTTCAGGATTTCCGAAAACGGGCGGATGAATACGGCTCTGATGTTAATGCTTTTGATTTAACCACTCTTTTTCCCAGGTCAACGCCGGTCTGAGGGATAACTTTCCCCTCACAGTTCCTAGAGTATTAGTCTTGTTTCCTTTGTCCAACATGAGTGCCATTTCTGTTTTGCTGAAACATTGTAATAGTACTTATTTACTGAAAGGATATAAGTACAGACGTTTGTTTAATATTTTGTTTGTCTGCTTGGGTATAATTATTTGTTCATGTAAGTGTGAAAATCTGTAAAAAAAAAAAAAAAAAAAAAAGAGAGAGAGAGAAAGAAAGAAACCTTTCATTTGTTTAAAGCTGAGGGCTCTGACAGCTAGCAAACCGCCCTGAGTGGCCCCTGGGATTCCTTTTTCCCAGGGGTGCTTTGCTTTCTGTCAGAGGGGAATCGGCCCCCCTAACAGGATTTATATGTTTATTAATTTAAAGATATGAAGTTGTAACAATTATGGTCCAAAAAGGTTAAAAGCAGAGACCGAATTCTAAAATTAACTATTTACAAGAAGGAAGCTTGAGCTGGCAAAGTCACCAAGTCTGCCCAGCGAGCTCAGAAACTAAATGAATCTTATTTCAGACATCTGCCTTCACCCAGTCTTCATCAGTGCTGGAGGAATGGCCTCAGAACTGTTTGTTTCAATTGGCCATCAAAGTTTAATGTGATTAACGATAATCATTGTAAAATCTTTAGAAGAAAAGGAAAATATTTTGAGGGCAACTTGGTCCTTGTGTGTGTCAACTCTTAAGTTATAGTTTTAAAATCAGTGATATTAATGGAAACACACGCAGAGGAGCTGTTCAGAAAGTTGAGGGAGTCTGATTGCAGTGTGGGGGTCACCGGTTTCCCCAAGGCACCACTAGCAAGAGGCAAGCGGACAGCCTGATGAAAACGCCCTGGTGGAAGCACCGCCTTCGCCACCTGGGACCCGCACACATTCTGCCTCCATCCACCTCCAGGGATTGTTTTGAGTAGCTGGAGGCGGCTGCGGCGAGGAGGAAAGTTCCCCTGTGACCCCCCTGCACCCCAATGAGACCCCAAAACCCCCGGTGACAGCTTGGACACTTTTCACCGTGTTCTGTTAGGGGGCTTAAAGGCGCAGCTAGAAATTCTCCTGTTCAGGCTTATCAGAATCTGAGATCCTTATCTGTAGGGAAAATGTGGCAGTTTAAATTTCAAGCAGCTGGAGGCCTGGGAACAGGGTACTGAGCCTGTTCCCCCCTCCCTCTGCCTTTTCTAAATATTTTAAAATAATAGGAAGTTTGAGGCATGGTTATACATTTTTGAAGAACATAGAAAGAAAATTTGAAGGCTAATTTAAAGTTTTTATGAAGGTTGTGCATGTGATGAGAAGGGGAACAGGAAAGGATTAAAAGGAAGAGAAAGCCAGCAGCCAATAGGACACTGGAAGGGAGGACATCCTGGCAGGTTAGCTGGAGAGGCAAGAAGGGAGACTTAGACTCCAAAGGTTTTTGTTATTTTTTTAACTTAGAGGAAGAGGACTGACAGGACTGGGGCTCCTTTTCATTAAGCCCCCACAGGTAACCTTACAAGTGAGAGGCAACCCTATTAATTTCCTGGTGAGCACTGGGGCAGTTTATTCAGTCTTGACAGAGCCGATGGGGTCTCTAGGAAGATATCAGTCCAGGGAGCCACCAGACAAACTGCCTGTTTTCCTTGGACATCAAGAAGGACAGTAGACCTAAGAAGGAACACGTACTGGGGGAACGCAGCCGCTGAACTGGACAAAGTGGAACAACGGGCCTTTGAGGAGCTAAAGAAGGCTCTCGTCTCAACACCTGCCCTAGCCTTGCCAGATGTCACGAAGCCCTTCCACCTCTACGTGAGGTAAGGGGCATTGCCAAAGGGGTTCTCACTCAGACTCTAGGTCCCTGGAAGAGACCTGTGGCCTATCTGTCTAAGAGACTAGACCCTGTGGCAGCCGAGTGGCCAGTGTGCCTCTGGGCAGTGGCCACCACAGCATTGCTGGTGAGGGAGGCAGATAAGCACACTCTGGGCCAGGAGCCAGCCCTGACAACACCCCATGCCGTTGAGACCCTCCTTCGGGTGCTCCAGAGAGATGATGTCAAACACCAGAATCACCCAGTGCCAAGCTCTTCTCCTGGACCAGCCCTGCGTCCGGTTCCATAAGACACTGGCCATCAACCCTGCCAGCCTGCTTCCAGATGATCCAGAGGAACCCATTCATGATGGCATAGAGGTAACAGACGCAGTACTGACAGATGTCCTCCCGTCATCACCAGATAAGGTACTGTACACTGATGGGAGCAGTTATGTTCAGGATGGGATCTGATATACAGGGGCAGCCGTAGTCACCCTGGACCACACCATTGGGGCACAGTTCCTGAACTTTTGGCCTTAATCCAGGCCCTTCAATGGGGACACAGTGCCGTCCCCCAGGAAAGAGGGTTACCAACTTCAGCCAGAAAGAACATTAAAAATAAGGAAGAGATTTTAGCTTATTTGAGTCCATCTGACTCCTGAAAGCAGTTGCAATAGTGCACTGCAAAGGACATCAGAAAGGGGAGACAATTGAAGCCAGAGGAAATAGAGCCGCAGACCAAACTGCTAAGGAAGATGCCCAAAGACCAGTGGGGCCTTTACAAGTCTTAGTAACCCTGCCAGACCCCAAGCTACACCAAACAAGAGGAGGAATTGGCTGAACAGAAGCAAGCCATCAAAGGACCGGATGGCTGGTGGACCCTACCAGATGACAGGCTGCTGGTCCCAGAGGCTCTAGGTCGGACGTTAGTTGCCCAGTTACACCAGGTTACCCACTTAGGCATCATCAAGACTTCTGAAATTCTGTGAGGCAGATACTACGAAGCTTAAGAAAGGTAAAAGCATAGTCACTAGAAGTACTGTCTGTGTACAGGTAAATGCTAAGCAAGAATAGAGGGTCCCCCTGGGAATTCGGGCCCCAGGGAAATTCCCTAGGAGAGCATTAGAAGGTGAGTTTCACAGAGATTAAGCCACCGGCATTAAGATACAAGTACATGCTAGTTTTTATAGACACCTTCTCAGATTAGGTTGAAGCATAGGACAGAAACTGCCTCTGTAGTAGTCAAGAAATTACTCCAGGAGATTATACCTAGATTCGAGCTGCCTGTTGTCATAGGATCAGATAACAGCCCAGCCTTTGTAGCAAGGTATCTCAAAGTATAGCTCAAGCCTTAGGACAGGCATGAGCGGAACTCTAGAAAGTTTAATTAAATTTGTCCTGGAAACCGGTGAAAATTGGACCAACCCCCTGCCCTTTGCCCTATTATGGGCCAGGTGTATCACTACTGGGATGGGTCCCCCCCACCCTTTTTTTTTTTAAGATCATGTATGGTAGACCTCCTCTCCTTCCTTCCCAGGGTCAGGGAGAAACTGAAAGCTAGAATTCATAACCATTCCCTTGCTCAAGTCCTTTCAGGCTCTGCAGTTTACCCAGAGAGCCATGTATAAGCCTGTTCCAGATGCACTGCCAGTGCCCCCCATGGACCCAGCCTGGAGACTCTGTGTGGGTAAAGAAGTTCACTGTCCAAGGACTCACCCCAACCTGAAAGGGACGCTACACTGTTACCCTGAGCACGCCCACGGTGTTGAAGTAGACGCACCCAAACCTGGCTACACCACTCCCAGCTCCTGCACAGAAAACCACCTGGATCCTGGCAACCAGCAGCCTCACCCGTGAGATGCCTAGCCTGGGCTCCACACAGGCCAGGAGACTTGATGCCTGCAGGAAGGGAACTGGACTTCAGTGAGGACAGTACTAATGGGAACTGTGGTACTAGAGGTTTTGGTAACTGTAAGAACATTTTTGCTAGTCAGTGAGAAAGTCCGGGGCTAAGTAAAGCTACATGTGCAAGGGAATGGGAGAGCAGAAAGAGAGGAACGGAGAAGACAAGAAGGAAATTGGTATGAAAACTTATTTTCCTGGTCCCCCTGGTTAACGACCTTAATAACAGCTATAGCAGGGCCCCTCACCCTACTCTTACTCATGTAACTCATTGGACCCTGCCCCCTCTGCAGCCTGCCAACCTTCATACAGGATAGAATTCAGGCCGTAAAGCTCATGGTCCTACATACCCAGTATCAGCCGAGCCGAGCCGGGAGGAGGAATGGAAGCAGCCAGAATCAACGATTTGATTCCCCGATAAGACCAGTGGGTAATGTGGCCAGCAAGATCCGGTGGAGGCAGAGCTCCAGATGGCTAGCAACACCCTGTCGAGGCAGGACTCCAGGCCAGGGAAGGAAGAGCAACCAGACCCACAACAAAGAAGGTAGCATAACTTAGTCATAAAATAGTTCTTTTGCAAAGGCTCAACCCCCCGGCAGGCACGTCCTGTTACCAGTAGCCACAAGGAAGGACAAACAGACCAAACCAGGTGAAACAGAGACTGCTTAAGCTGAAAATAAACCCCCACCCCAGGTGTTGTATAAACTTTAAATGTTACTGTACTAGTGGAATTTTTCTATAACTTATAACTGATGTTTCTTTGTTAAAACTTTTAGCCAATCATGATCTGCCAGGCATCCCTAAGACGGGGATAAAAGTAGCATGCTTAAGAGATAAACGACATAGAGACCAAAGAAACAATACATAAGATCAACAAAACCAAGAGCTGGTTCTTTGAAAGGATAAACAAGATAGATGAACCTCTAGCCAGGCTAACCAAGAAACAAAGAGAGAGGACCCAAATAAACAAAGTCAGAAACGAAAGAGGTGAAATAACAACAGACCCCATGGAAATACAAAGGATTGTTACAAAATACTATGAACAACTCTATTCCAACAAACTGAACAACCTTGAGGAAATGGACATATTCCTAGAGAAATACAACCTTCCAAAACTCAATCAGGAAGAATCTATAAATCTCAATAGAACAGTAACTTGGGGGAAAATTGAAACAGTCATCAAAAAGCTTCCAGCAAACAAAAGCCCAGGGCCAGATAGCTTCACAGGAGAGTTTTACCAAACATTCAAGGAAGAACTAAAACCTATCCTCCTCAGACTATTCCAAAAAATCCAAGAGGAAGGAACACTTCCAAACTCCTTCTATGAAGCCAGCATCACCCTAATAATACTAAAACCAGATAAAGACAACTCAATGAAAGAGAATTACAGGCCAATATCCCTCATGAACATAGATGCCAAAATCCTCAACAAAATTCTAGCAAATCAGCTCCAGCAGAGCATCACAAAGATCATACACCACAACCAAGTAGGATTTATTCCAGGAATGCAAGGATGGTATAATATCCACAAATCAATAAACGTGATACATCACATAAACAAATTGAAACATAAAAATCATATAGTCATATCAATTGATGCAGAAAAAGCATTTGATAAAATCCAAAACCCTTTCCTGATAAAAACTCTTAACAAGGTGGGAGTACAAGGATCATACCTCAACATGATAAAAGCTATATATGATAAACCCACAGCCAACATCATACTCAATGGGCAAAAACTAAAACCATTCCCTCTAAGAACAGGAACAAGACAGGGTTACCCACTCTCACCACTCCTGTTTGACATAGTACTGGAAGTACTAGCCATTGCAATTAGACAAGAAGAGGATATAAAAGGCATCCAAATTGGAAAAGAAGAAGTAAAGTTATCCTTATTTGCAGATGACATGATATTATACATAAAAAAACCAAAAGACTCCATTAAAAAACTAATTGACTTAATAAATGAATTTTGCAATGTAGCAGGATACAAAATTAACACCAAGAAATCTATGGCATTTCTATACACCAATAGTTAACTTGCAGAAACAGAGACTAAAAAGACAATCCCATTTACCATCGCACCAAAAAAAACTAAGATACCTTGGAATAAACTTAACTAAGGAGGTAAAAGACCTATACACAGAAAACTACATGACACTGAAAAAAGAGATAGAGGAAGATGTAAACAGATGGAAGAACATACCATGTTCATGGATTGGTAGAATCAACATCATCAAAATGTCCATACTTCCCAGAGCAATCTATAGGTTCAATGCACTCCCCATTAAAATACCAACGGCATATTTCACTGACCTAGAAAAAACTCTTCAAAAGTTCATTTGGAACAACAAAAGACCCTGAATAGCTACAGCAATCCTGAGAAAGAAGAGTAAAGTAGGAGGGATCTCTATACTAGATTTCAAGCTGTATTACAAAGCCACTGTTCTCAAAACAGCTTGGTACTGGCACAAGAACAGACATATAGATCAATGGAATAGAATTGAGAACCCAGATATCAACCCAAATCACTACTATGCTCAGTTAATATTTGACAAAGGAGGCACAAACATACAATGGAGTCAAGACAGTTTCTTCAATAAATGGTGTTGGGAAAATTGGACAGATACATGCAAAAGAATGAAACTGGATCACCAACTTACACCATACACAAAAATAAACTCAAAATGGATATAGGACTTAAACATAAGACGGGAAACCATAAAAATACTAGAGGCATCCACAAGCAGCAAAATCTCAGACATATGCCAAAAGAACTTCTTCACTATACTTCCCCTAGGGCAATGGAAGCTAAAGAGAAAATAAACAAATGGGACTACATCAAAATAAAAAACTTATTTACAGCAAAAGAAACCATCAACAAAACAACAAGAAAGCCCTCTGTATGGGAGAACATATTTGCAAATGATATCACTGATAAAGGTTTAATCTCCAACATCTACAGACAGCTTATACAACTTAATAAAAGGAAGATAAATGACCCAATTAAAAAATGGGCAATGGATCTAAATAGAATCTTCTCAAAAGAAGACAGAAGGAAGGCCAAGAGGCACATGAAAACATGCTCAAAGTCACTAATTATCCGAGAAATGCAAATCAAAACAACAATGCGGTACCATCTCACACCTGTCAGAATGGCCAACATCAACAAATCAACAAACGACAAGCGTTGGCGAGGTTGCAGAGAAAAAGGAACCCTCGTGCACTGCTGGTGGGAATGCAGACTGGTGCAACCACTGTGGAAAACAGTGTGGAGCTTCCTCAAAAAACTGAAAATGGAATTCCCATTTGACCCAGCAATCCCACTCCTAGGAATATATCCCAAGAAGCTAGAAACATCAATCAGAAAGGATATATGCACCCCTATGTTCATAGCAGCACAATTTACAATAGCTAGGATTTGGAAACAGCCTAGATGCCCATCAGCAGATGATTGGATCCAAAAACTATGGTACATTTACACAATGGAATATTATGCTGCCATAAAAAAGAAAAAAATTCTCATCGTTTGCAGCAACCTGGATGGAATTGGAGAACATCATGCTGAGTGAAACAAGCCAGCCAATGAAAGAGAGACACCACATGACCTCACTTATATATGGATGATAAAGAACATTATAAACTGAAGAACCAAAAGATAGATATAGAGACAGTAAAGCAACAAGCAGACTGTCAAATTACAGCAGGGAGGTTGGGGAGATCTGGGGGAGATAAGAGATCAACCGAAGGACTTGTATACATGCATATAAGTACAACCAATGGACACAAAACTCTGGGGAGGGAGGGTATGTATGGGAGAGGGGGACAGTGGTATATGTACAAAAATAATAATTTAATAAAAAAATATATTTTAAAAAAATAGCATGCTTAGAGTGGGTCGGGGCTCTCGTTGCTTGCTGCTGTGTCAGTTGAGACGGGAGCCTGGACTCGAGTTCGTAATAAAGGCTTCCTAAATTTCAATTTGGCTGACTGGAGGTCGTCATTCACGGGTCGCCCATAACATCCTCCTGTCTTCAAATATAAAAATAAATAAATAAATAAAACACCCTCCCCCCAATAAAAAAATAAAAAATAAAAAATAAAAAAAAGCATGCAAGGACCACTAAATCACCAGATCACCATCAGCTGACACTGTTAAGCCTGCACACATTGTTAGAATCAGCTAGAATAATAACATGTAAATTTCATTCCTTTAAAAGACAACAAAACCAAACCATCAAGCATCCATTGACGTCTTTGTGTCACTTTCAATCAGCTCAACCTCCGAGATCAGAGATCGAAACAGGGAAATTCTCACATTGACCAGCCAGAGGGTCGGGGTCACCCAGGAGTCACCCCAACACAGCGGCTGGTGCACCACAGCCGCCTGGGCTGGCACTGCCAGTGCCCTGAGCGTGAACTCCCCAAGACGCCCGTGTTTGTGGAGAAGCTAACCTGAGGGGCCAAGACCAGCCTCGTCCTAAATGTGAACTTTCTGCTCAGCCCATTATCCTGCAGCAGCTGTGCATCTAACGCCTGGGGTCCCTCTGGTTCAATTACGCAAGGCTTCCTCTAGTGATCAGAGGAACCTTCTGGAAACATGCCCTGCAGGTTCTTAGCACCCCACGGGGAACACTAAGCAAAAACAGGCCAGGGCCTGGGGTAGCACTCACAGCAATAAAACTGGTCCTCCCCAGGAAAGAGGAGATGTCCAGGGCCCCAGGGCACTGCCCAGGCCCCGCCAAGAGGTCCGCCTCACTTGTGGCTCAAAACCCAGTGCGGGGGAGAAAGGGAAGGTGAAGACCCAGCGGGACCGACCACCGCTACCTCCCTCACCCTCCTGAGGCCCACCCGCCCCCCTCTCCCTGGCCTTTCCCCTCTGGAAGCTGCCTTCCGGGCCCACAGGATGTCACCCCTCCCGCCCGGCCCCTTTATTACACCCGCCCTGAGTCCCCACCACAGACAGATGTGTGGTGGGCTCCAAAGATATACAAGTAATCCATGCTTGAAAAAAAGAAACGAGATGAATAAAATAACGAAGGATCCAGGCAGTGTGCTGAGGAACAAAGGTAAACGCTTCCATTCCCCTTCCTCCCCTTAGTCCATCCCCTGCATTGGCCTTGTGGTATGTGACCTCCTAGCCAGCAATGGACACACACATACACACACACACACACACACACACACACACACCTGCAGGCATGCACCCATAGGATACACACGTGCACAGGCACACACACATTGTTTCCCAGTGACTGTGCCTATGAATATTCCTGCTTTATTCCTTTTGTTCTGACCTGGGTTCACAAAGCTCAGGCTGCTTTCAGAAAACAAGGTGTGAAAGAAAAGAGCCACATGCTAACCTGACAGGCTCAGGGGAGGCCTGCGTGGCAGTCTTGCAAACCCAGAGACCTAAGATAACCACAAAAGATGGTTTGAAAATTAAATATCTAACAGGTTATAGTAGGAAGTCATGTCCCAGATGTTTTCCCAGACAAAGATCAACTTTGATCTTTTTACTGAGCCCATTTGCCTTTTTGCCTCTAAGATAACATATCTGTGAGATGTCTGGGTAACTTGTAACTTCCCTTTTTCCGGAGCCCCTGGGGAACAACCAAATGTGGTGGGCGCCAGGACAGATGCCTCAAATTCCTTCTTTATCATGTTAATTGTTCCTGCACTCACCTGAGTACACATCCATCATTTTATTCTTTATCCAATCCCAGGACTTTCCCACCGCTTTGCTTTCTCCCGCCTCCTTACTCCATCACCAATGAATTCCATGTCACCCACCTATGTCCCTCCTTTGATTTCAGTGTATAAATAGAGAAATGTAACCCGCCATTCTTCGGAGCATTATCTCAATCCGTTGAGGTTTTGCTTCCTGGCATATGTCGACAGTTTTGGCTCAAATAAACTCATTTAAAAAATTCTTTACAGGTTTCAATGGTTTTCTTCGTTAACAAAGGGAATCATTTGATACGACCCATCAGCATTTATGAAGGTCCTGTTGGGTCTTACTTGCCTCTAATTCTCATTTCCACTTGTCACAAGGCTCGCTGGAGACGTAAACCTCCATCTGTAGCCGACAGTAGAGATGTCCCATAAAGACTTCAATGGATGCTTGATGGTTTGTCGTTTTTAAAAAGAATAAAATTTACATGTTATTATTCTAGCCGATTCTAATAACGTGTGCAGGCTTTACAGTGTCAGCGGATGATGACCTAGTGATTTAGTGGTCCTTGTGTGTGTTTTTATTGGGGGGCGGGTGTTTTTATTTTTTACTTTTATATTTGAAGACCTCTGCTTCCCACGGAGTTTGTTTCCATCTTGAAGGGCATCTCAATTAACATGCAAAGGGATCCCCCAGGAAACCCCCGGAGAGCCTGAGGGAAGCCACAGAAGAGCACAGCTCAGGTGTCTTTACCTCCCGCCCCACTCCTGTGAGAGGACCAGAGGGGCTGAGGAATAAACATGAAGAGAAGCTCAATTTAATGACACTCATAAAGTGCAAATTAAAGCAAGATGATGTTTTCCGCCCCAGAGACGAGTGAAATTAAAATGCCGGTGTTCTCAAATGCTGGGAACCATGGGATGCTGTGTGGCTGGCAAAAAGAAGGATCTGTCACCCTTTGCGGCAGCATGGAGGGACCTGGAGAATATTGTGCCGAGCGAAATAAGCCACAGAAAGACAAGTATCACATGATCTCACTGACTTGTGGGATCTAATGAACAAAATAGATAAGCAAAATACGTCCCAAGGCACGGATGCATGGAACAGACTGGCAGACCTCAGAGGGGCGGGGTGTGGGGGAGATGGGAAGAGATTAACTGCTATACGATAGAACGTGGAGAAACAATTGTATTAGATAGAAGTGTGATTTAAATGCGTGAAATACAAACTGTGTGAAAGCAAATGGCGCCGGGAACGCCACCAAAAAATCAGTGTGTAATGTGCACAAGTAGAGGCCCTGACCCCAGCGAGCAGGCTGCGACCCCCTGACAAGCGACACTCGAAGGCGTCCCTTGGCAACTGACCTAGCAGCCAAAGAGGATAAAACCAGAGAGGCCGACTGGGGAATCAGAGCGGTCATCTGCCCGCACGGAGCCGGTCTCCTCTTGCTGATTGACATCCTTCCTTCGGCCTTTGAGAAATCCTCCGCAACTCGCTGCCGGCAGAGCTCGTCCTTCGTCATGCGTCTCGCTCCGGGTCGCCGGGTGGCTCTGCCTGGGTGTTGGAAGCCGCCAGGTCTTAGGTGAATAAACCGTGTGGCTTCGAGCATTGTATGCGGCGTGTCCTGCATAGTTATTTTAAGCTCGTGCCAATAGGCGGGCCCCCCGCGGTAAAAGTACTTACTGAGCGTGCACGCCCTTTCGGGAGTAGGCCCTCAGGAGTCACCCGCGTTGTTCTAGACTCGGTAGTCCAGAGATATTTAATTAGTTGGTAGAATTGGAACATTAACCGAAGGACATATATGCATATATGCACAGAGCGTGGACACACACAAGAGTGTGGTGAAGGCCTGGGACGGTGAGGGGTATGGGGGTGTAGGATGGCAAAGGGAGGCGGGGGGGAATGGGGAACATCTGTAATACTGTCAACAATCCTACATGATAAAAGCCAAATATGCAAATCAACCAAACAATTAAACAACTGGTCTCTAGGACATGCACTGACCACCAGGGGGCAGATGCTCAACGCAGGAACTGCCCCCTGGTGGTCAGTGTGCTCCCCTGTGAAGCCAGGCTCACAGCTGGCCAGCACAGTGGCAGTGGTGGGAGCCTCTCCTGCCTCTGCAGCAGCACTAAGGAGCAGCAGAGGGGGATGTCTGCCTGCTGGCTTAGGCCCGCCCCCGCCCTGAGAAGGCACAGGCAAGCCTGAGAGACCCTCCCCTCCAGAGCACGAATTTTGTGCACTGGGCCTTTAGTAAGTAAATAAAGAAAGTGAGATTTTTTGAACAACTTAAATGTCCGTTAGCAGGACACTAATTACATCATGTGTGATATTTAAACTATGACACTCCATGCAGCCTTAGGAAGAGCAGGGACCGATAAACCCTCGGGTGGACTCAGAAAGTGTACAGTGGGGTGAGGGAAAAGAGAAAACCTCAGATTGATATACATAGAGCATTGTTCCATTTTGTTGTGTGTTTTTTTTAAGTATTTATTTTTTAAATATATTTATTTTTTTTAATATATTTATTTTTTAAATATATTTTATTGATTATTTTTTCATTGATGAGAGAGAAACATCGACCACCTGCCTCCTGCACATTCTGTATGAATGTGTGTGTTTCTTGGCAGAGACAGAAAAACTCTTGGAGAGTCGCACGCCAGACGGTCAACAGTGGGAAGCAGAATACGGAGGAGGAGGGCAGCAGCACGCTTCTGTGTCATCTGGAGTTTTTATGACCAGCAGAGAGTACTTCAGTAATTTTTAAAGCAAGCAGTAAAATAACACACCTGCTTCTTTCCTGTCCTATTTAAAAACAAACAAACAAACGGGAGACGCTGTAACGATATCAGCTGCTGGAGTTTTACATTGAGAAATTGTCCGGTGGAATAAAGGCCACATTATCCACGCACACAGGCTCCGCCGGCGCCCCCTTGCTCCGTGAGAACCTCTGCCAAGGACTGTGTCTCCTGCCTCCTGCCTGCGTCCTGCCCCCAGTGTACCTGCCGTGGCTGTCCTGCCTGCAGCTCCCGGCGGGGCCTGCTGCGGTGCCTGGCACGGGGCCGGACGTGGGGAAATGTTTGTTGAATGAACCTTGACCAGCGGAGGGAGAGCCAGGGGCTCTGGAACGTGCTCTGGGGGATCCTCCAACACAGATCGGAAACCAGAGGCGTCGCTCCCCCGGTAAGAACTGTCAGAGAGGAGAACCTTTATCCCTGCTCTCCCGAGTTCAGGCCGTGGGGCCTGCAAATTAAGCGGAGAAAGCACAGATTATGAGGGGAGCCCACACAAAAACATGACTCAAGCTGAAGCTGGTTTGGCTCAGTGGATAGAGCGTCGGTCTGCGGACTGAAAGGTCCCAGGTTCGATTCCGGTCAAGGGCATGTACCTTGGTTGCGAGCACATCCCCAGTGGGGGGTGTGCAGGAGGCAACTGGTCGATGTTTCTCTCTCATCGATGTTTCTAGTCCTCTATCTCTCTTCCTTCCTCTCTGTAAAAAAATCAACAAAATATATTTATTTTTTAAATATATTTATTTTTTTAATATATTTATTTTTAAAATATATTTTATTGATTATTTTTTCATTGATGAGAGAGAAACATCGACCACTTGCCTCCTGCACATCCCCTGCTGGGGATGTGCCCGCAACTAAGGTACATGCCCTTTACCAGAATCGAACCTGGGACCCCTCAGTCCGCAGGCCAACACTCTATCCACCGAGCCAAACCGGTTTCGGCAATAAAATATATTTAAAAAAAAAAAAAAAAAAAAAACCACAAACGTGACTCAAGGGAGTGATTAGGGTCGGAGTTTCTATACCATCTTCACAGAAGGGGAGCGGAGGGAGGGCCCTGAGGAGAGATGAGAGAGGGGACTGCTTTGTCTCCTTCCCTGGTTGCTGTTGGGGAAGGAGGGCGAGGGGGGGACACGTTAATGACAACTGAGTCCTGTGAGAAGTCCTGCTTTTGGACCGAAAAAGCAGTTGCGGGGGGGGGGGGGGGGGGTTAGGGGGGGTGGGGATCCTGCTCTCAAATACCATCGGCGCAGAGGGATTCTCATGCCCGGGGGCATGCAGGCCCTTCAGTCCCAGGTGGCACCTGGCTGTGTGTGCTTCTGCATCCGCCAGCTGGGCGCCTGGAGGGCGGGGCCGGATCTGTGGGTGGAAAGTGTTTTAGTGGTCACTGCGCACAGAGCTTTTCAGAAGAGCTCGGATGTAAGCAAACAAGGAGGGGTGCTCTTTCCCTCCCCTGTGTCTAAGAACACCCCAAAACTCTGTGTGAATCCACCCGCTATTGGGGGAGAACCCCAGGCTCACCAGCGTGGCTCAGTGGTTGAGCGGTGACCTATGAGCCAGGAGGTCACGGCTCTATTCCCAGTCAGGACACGTGCCTCAGTTGCGGGCTCCATCCCCAATGGGGGGCGTTCAGGAAGCAGCCGATCGATGACTCTCTCTCATCATTGATGTTTCTCTCTCTCCCTCTCCCTTCCTCTCTGAAATCGATCAAAATACATTTAGAAAATCCTTTGCGTATCTTAACATAGATGGATCCTGGAGACAGAATGCTAACTGGGGGAATTCCGGCGTTCCTTGCGCCTCTGAATGTCCAGGCGCAGACTCCTGCCGGGGTGAAGGCGCTGTGCTTCTCCGTAAATGGGACCGGGTTGGCAACTCCTCAGAGGAGAATAAACTCAACTCCTAAAGAAGCTCCTGCCTCGGGAGCTGGCGTCTGTGGATCTGGCGGGAACCCAAGGGCACCGTGAGGGTGGGACTGAGAGAGACCTTGGCGCTGGCCACAGGCAGTCCCTCTCCCATCGGTGCCACCCCGGCGAGGCCGGGGCCGTGTCCAAACAGGGCGACTTCCCCTGGAAAGTAACAGAAGCGTCTTTGTCTCTCCAGGAAGCAGAGGTCTGCTCGTGATGAATGGAGGAGGAGGCAGGAGCCCAGGATGTGGACTAATGCTCAGCCTTGGGGCTGTGGCTTCCTTTCCTTTATTTTTATCTCAAGGTTTTATGGGATGATCTTAGAGATGTTCCAGTCCTGGCCGGTTTGGTTCAGTGGACAGAGCATCGGCCTGTGGATTGAAAGGTCCCAGGTTCAGTTCTGGTCAAGGGCATATGCCCAAGTTGTGGGCTCGATCCCTGGTGGGGGGCGTGCAGAAGGCAGCCGATCAATGATCAATGATCAATGATCCTCTCATCTATGACATCAATAAAAATATAGTTTTAAAAAATGTGGGGTTTTTTTGTTGTTGTTTTTTTTTTAAATGTTCTAAAGCTCTCTGAGGGATTGAGAGGTGAGTCATTGGAATTCGCCTTGTGTTTACACACCGGGAAACCCTTTTGACAGAGGGAGCCACAGTCAGCCCAGTGGCAGGAACCGTGAATCATTTTGCAAACGTTCTTTCTGTTTTCCTCTTAAATGGAGCTGCTTCGGCCTCCGTGGGACCCCCTCTCTGTAGTCATTGCACTCATTTCTGGAGCCTCCGAGATTAAATCATCCCCTTTGCTGCCTGATCTTCAATAACCTGAGCTCGGCTCCCAGTTCCCCTGAAGTCCGTCTCCTCCTGGGGTTGGGAGGCGGGCATGGTCCTGCACCCCACGCTCCTGCCTCCCCAGAAGGGCCCTCCGTGGCTCCTTACACAGATCAGAGTTCCCTTCCTGAGCGTGACCTGCCGGGCCGGGAATGGGCTGTTAGTGCAGCTTCGGTGCCGGCTGCTCCATCGCCCTGGCCCCGGGACTAGAGTGAGGCCTTTTTTTTTTTTTTTAGTTTAAAAAGCTGATTAAAAGTTTTTTTTAAATATTAGCCAAAGGATATATATATATATATATATATAGAGAGAGAGAGAGAGAGAGAGAACTGGGAGACAGGGGGAGGCATGTGACCACAGCTGGTTTAAAGCGACACATCTACAGGCCACGGAGGGCCAGCAAGCACCAGAAACTGGACAGAGGCCAGGAACAAGCGCTGCTCAGTCCTCTGGACTCCAGACCCGAGAATGCATTTCTGTCCTTTTAAAGCACCTGGGACCAGCTCTGAGGAGACCCGCTGGGCCAGGAATAAATGACCCAGTCTGCAGTGCTCCCCTCACCACGGAGGATGCCGAAGGGCTCTGAGGAATGCGGGGCTGAATTCCATTCTCCCCTCAGCATCCTGACCGTCAGGGAACAAACAAAAACCAACATCCGTCAGCACTTCCAATGCAGGAGGGCAGGGACTCGCTTCAGGAGAACTGTGAGGGGTTCCTGGAAAACCAGAGACTTTCTGCCCTCCCGTTAGGAGGTGCCAGCAGCGCCAGCACAAGTGTGGGGTGGGGAGCATTTTGGAACTGGAACTGGAATTGTGATGCAACGTAACGCCTCTCCCCCTCGGAGCTGCTCTCTCCTCAGTTGTTCTAGAGAGACTATGGCACCCAGCAAACCCTGAGCCACGTGTCTCAAACCCGCAGCTGCCACAGTTCAGCTGTGTCTGTGGGTATAGCCATGGTCTGGACATGCAAAGGATGGGAAGGCTCCCGAGATAAAGTTTAGGGTTGTGGCCTCTCACCCAGACTCAAGGCTGGGGTGAAGTTCACCGTGAGGAGCAGGAGGCTCAGTGGTTGGGTCAGTCCCTGGCCCCTCCATTCACTAGCTGCAGGGTGAGCAGGTCAGCTAGCCTCTGTGCTCTGAGAAGTGGAGATGATCCATTGTCGCCAGGGTTAAGTGACTGGCAGCTGGCAGAAAACAGGCCTCGCACTGTTATAATTGGTGACAGGTCGGGGGAGGAGTGTTCTCATTACCTCATGGTCCATGCAGAGCCTCCATGGAAACCCCGCTCTCAGACAGTGAATCACAAGGAGCCACATCCTCCCAAAGGCTTTTCCATCCGGGGCTCACGCAGTCTTTGGTATGTGCGAAACAGTGATAAACACACACATCTTCATGGTATGTTATGTGGAGGGGCCATCCACCTAGACCCTCTAAAGCAGTGGTTCTCCACCTTCCTAATGCCTCGGCCTTTTAACACAGCTCCTCGTGTTGTGGTGACCCCCAACCATAAAATTGTTTTAGTTGCTACTTCATAACTGTAATGTAAATATCTGTGTTTTCCAATGGTCTTAGGCGGTTCGCTAGCAGGGTCGCCTAAGACCATCGGAAAACACAGATATTTACATTATGATTCATAACAGTAGCAACATTACAGTTATGAAGTAGCAACGAAAATAATTTTATGGCCAACACCGGTTTGGCTCAGTGGATAGAGGGTCTGCCTGCGGACTGAAAGGTCCCAGGTTTGATTCTGGTCAAGGGCATGTATCTTGGTTGCGGGCACGTCCCCAGTAGAAGATGTGCAAGAGGCAGCTGATCGATGTTTCTCTCTCATCGGTGTTTCTAACTATCTGTCCCTCTCTCTTCCTCTCTGTAAAAAAATCAATAAAATATATTTTAAAAAGAAAATAATTTTATGGTTGGGGGTCACCACAACATGAGGAGCTGTATTGAAAGGTCCCAGCATTAGAAGGTTGACAACCACTGCTCTAAAGTCCTTCCTAAGTCCTCTGATCCCTTACCTCCCTTGAGCCACGTATGCAACCCTGAAGACTCCTATCTGGCTGGAGACCACGGGTAGTGTTCAACCAGGGACTCAGAAACCGCAGGTGGGTCAGAGGCAGCTGCAAATTCACCTTCTCTCAACCCCAGTGTCCAGCTGCGATGGTCTCACAGGTGCCACCTGCAGTGCTTCAAGATGTAATCTTCTGACAATAGCTTCGGGCACTCGTTACCCCTCCCTGCCCACCAGCAAGGTTAGTGCCACTGGTATGCCATTGCAGTGAAATTGCTCAACTAGCACATCAGTCAGTGCTGATGAACAACTAAACGCCTGTAACAAGGTCAATGTCCCTCACGGCCTGCTAACAAAGCCTCAGGTCAGGAGCCATGGAGACGGGAGGGCATTTGGCAGGCTGTGGATTTTGGGGAAGGTCTGAGGGCATCATCAATCATTAACGTGTGAACTACAATTTGAGGTCCAAGTGCTGGCTCAGGGTTCTGTGCTGTGGTCCCCAGAATCTTGCAACAGCAGCTATCTGTGATCATGTTCTACATTTGATTTCCTGCGAGCAATTACTGGTTCTGGCCAGAGAGCCAGTTTCTCTCTCTCTAACCACTTTAAGGCAAAAGAAAATATTGTGTTGGAGCCTGTCCAGGGCCACACCTTAAAATTGCTCTGAAAATGAGAGCTGATTTCTGTAGGGACGATTTAAGAGATGTTGGCTGTTGATTTTGCTGCTGAGTCATAGGGCTGGGATCTTGGTGTTAAGCAGTCTGAAACGTCAGTTTATTGCTGGTGAAATCACAAACTCTGCTTGCAAAATTCATCTGGTGCTTTAGGAAACATTTTACAATTTCCTTATGTTTTTTTGTTTTTTGTTTTTGTTTTTTTGCTTAATTTAATCCTAAAGGTCTTGCTTATTAGTGGAAAATACCGTGCATTCATCTTTACTGGATGTCTTGGAAACCTAAGCCAGTAGCATCGGGAGATTTTTTTTTTTTTTAAATGCTAGGAATTAAGGAAGAAAGGCAGTTTTTGCTGCTGACCAGAAGAAATAATTAAATCCAAATACATATTTGAATGTCTCTATGCAAGGCAATTGGGAAAATATGGATATAGTCCCCAGGCCAGCGGCGGGGAGCCTGGCGCACAAGCGCCGGCGGGGGCACCAGGGCCCGGAGAGGGGGCGGGAGGACGCGGCTCCCAGGCCCGGGGCCCACCGCGTCTCTGGGCCACGGGGTCTCCCCCGCCCCGCTGCGGAGGGGGGGGTTTGGGGGGAGCGGCGGAGAGAGAGGGCGGGCCGCGAAGGTCGTCATCAAGGTCGAAGGCCCGACGTGCGGCGCCGGCGGGACGCAGCGTGCGTGCGGGACTCGGAGTACGTGCCGGATCCCGGGAGCCTCATGCCGGCCGGCACCACGCCCCTCCGCTGGGGTGTCCGCGCCCCGGGTCCGGGGGTCCCCACGGGGGGAGGGAGTAAAGAGGGGCGGGGCCTCGCCGCACCCCCCCAGCCGCCGGGGAGCCAAGGCGCCCCCAGCCCTGCAGCGCCCCCTCCCCTCGCGGGACGCCGCCCCTCCCCCTCCCCCTCCCCCCGCAGCCCCAGGGGCCCGAGGCGCCCCCGTTTCCCGGAGGGGAGGGTCCGAGTGACAGCGCCCCGGGCCAATGGCGAGGCGAGGCGGCGCGGAAGGGGCGGGGCGCGGGCGGGGCCTCGGGCGCCGGGCGGGAAGTCCCGGCCGGCGGCGCGGGGACGGGCTCAGTGCTCGCGGCGCCGCACGTTGTGACTGAGCCCCTCTCTCCTCCTCGGACGTCCCGGCCAGGTGAGGGCCCGCCGAGGGCCGCCCGCAGGCTCCTCGGGGGCTTCCGGTCCTTCGGACGCGGGGCCGGGGATCGGCGAGGCGGGGCGGGGCGCCGGCGGCCCCGGAGGGAGCGCCCTGCGGTCCGGGCGGGACGAGGCCGCCGCACTGAGGTCGGGAGGCGGGCGCGCAGCCTCTCGGGCCCGGGCGTTGGTTGCGGGAGGTTTGGGCGATGCAGGCCTGGCCTTTCCTAAAATGGAGCGAGGGGCCGGAGCGGGGGGAGGCGGGCGCGGGGAGAGGCGGGGGCCGCCGCCCCCTCCCTCCCTCCCTCCCTCCGCCGCCCGCAGTTGGCGGCCGGGCGTCCATCCGCCGCGGCTGCGGGGTGAGCGGCGCCTGATGTGGCCCCAGAAGGGCTCACCCTGGGGCGCCGCCGAGCCGTAGGGGGAGCGCGAGGCCCTCCGGCCTGACGCCCCCGCCGCCGGAGGGTGTGGTTTCGGGAAGCCGCCGGCCCGCTGCTCCCTCCGCCCCGCGGCCTCCGCTGCGTCCGGCGGGGGCCCCCGGGGCTCTGGAGGCCGCGGCCACGCGGTCCGCTCCCGCTGCCCGGGCTCCGGGGACCCCTGCTGAGACCCATCTTCCTTCCTGCCCGTGCTCCCCGAACCGGAACGCCTTCCCCACAGCATTTAAGCACGAGTTTTATTTTCACGTCTTGAAATAAGTCGGTTACTTTGTCTCCTGTTCCCTAAAATGAAGCGGAAAAATGAGCTCTCGCCCCCGGGTGCGGAGGCGGAGTGAAGATGTGCTTCAAAGTGCATCCAGACTAAAACCCACCCATAAACTAATTGCCTTTTTTGTACGTGAGATAAAGAACCAGATTCCTTTCCACCGCTCATAAGTAAAGCCCCATTGTTACACAGAAGCGACTGAGGATCTAGTTTTGAAACTTTGAAGGAAAAAAGATGCCCTTTGCTGTTTCAGAGAACATTCCAGAGAGGGTATGGGAGGGCGCCGGCTCCATGATGGCTCCTGAGCACTCAGTTCCTCTGCCCACACCAGCCGCCTCCTTGGAGAGGTCAGCGGGAGAGGCCCGCTGTTTGCTCCTCGTAGCTGTCATGATGATGAATTTTTAAGGAGGGCTCCTCCCTTGGAGTTCGCTGGTGTTCAAAGACGGAATCTTCCCTCTACACAGAAATCATAACAGCTCATAATTACTTTTTAAATGGGGGGAAATGCCCTTTGAAAGCAATGCTAATTGGGTGTTGTTATTGACGTGTCCTTATCTTGCTAAAGACCCAAGTCCTGTGAGTTTTGGAAGCCCAGAAGCTGGAGGACAAAGGTCACAGTGCAGAGGCCACGGGGCTCCCGGGTTATCTAATACCCACCAGTGGAACGGCCTGCCGCTGCCTCCAGATTTCATTAATGAAATCTGGGCCAGGCTTCAAGTCCAATATTTCACTACAAATCACGTTTTCCTCCTGTCTCCACCCTCCCTTTCGTCCTAAATGGCTTTGCCTGTGACCTTCATGTCCCCTTGGTGCCTTTCCATGGGCGGTGCCAGCCCTCATTGCTCCTGAAAGGCAGTAATCAGTCTCCAGCTGCCCCCTCTTCACCATTCCCCCTCAACACGGGAGTCTCCTGCTGGCTTTGCTTTTCCCGCACACACCTCTTCAGCTTCCTTTGCTCACGGACAAGGCCTGAGCAATTCCCACTGCCTCCCGCAGGCTTTCCCCTCCCAGTTTCTGGGTGGTCTGAGTGCATCCCGTAGTCAGTCCGGGGCAGGTTCCTTCTGGTCTAGGAATCCTCAGAAGTGACCTTGGGTGAACGGTCCAGAGGCTGCATTGTGGCTCACCGTGTGCACTCTTCCACAGAATTCACCATGTCTATCCTGAAGGTGCACGCCAGAGAGATCTTCGACTCCCGCGGGAACCCCACTGTTGAGGTGGATCTGTACACCGCAAAGGGTATGTGCCACCGTTTCCCTGCTTCCTTCCGCCACCCTCCGTTTTTTGAAAACTTCCTTAAAGTGACAGGGCCTGGGGCAGGAAACAGTCTCTTGCTGAAATAACGCCTATCCTGCCGAACATGCTGGGGGTGTGACCCCTGGCTGGGGATGGGGGGTTGTGAGGCAGGGGTCCTGGTCTTGCTGTGACCCTTGACCCTAAATAGGCACATCAGTAGTTTGCTTCCAGGCTTGATGTGACCAAATAAGCAAATGGGAATAGACTGTCAACTTGTTTCCAGAAATCACTGTAACCAGGGATCGGGACAGGTTTTGGGGTGTTGGGCTGTTCCAAAGGCCCTAATTTACCCCTAGGAAGAGTTTGCTCACATGAAAAAATAGGATGGGACTCTTAAAAGCTCCTCTGTAGCCAGCCTCTGTTACCTCCACCAATGTCAGCTAGCTTCTAAGTGGGCATGTGGGGAGGATGGAAGAAGAGGTTGGGCAGAACCGCTCAATGTGCTGAGCACGTGAACACCTGCCAGTCAGAGCTGAGTCACCCGTGACTCACAGGCCTGCCGAGGAGCCTCGGGCCCTGCCCTTCCTGCCTGCCTCCTCTCCGCCGCCTTGTACACGGAAAGAAGCCCTGAGTCCCGATGTCATTGGACAAAGGCCGCCTGTGTTCTGCCTCTGTTAACCACTGGGAGGCGCTCTCAGAGAGGGGGTCCCTCTGAGCTGGGGCTTCGGGCACGTGCATGGGTGCTCCCGGGATGCCCAAGGTTTCCTTGCATCTGACGGGGTTGGCTTGCTTAGTCAGCCGGTGGAACTTTCCATTTGGAAATTAATGGGTTTGAAAAAAAACAATGAGAATAGATCCAAACCACTAGAAGAATGTTGGGAGTAGGGCCGTATTCTTTGAAACATTTTATGACTAAAATTTAAATAAATGGAACTTTCCCTCTTGTGTGTCTTACACCTTTTCACATAAAACAGTAGTAGATTTGTCTTTCATCACTACTTCCTTCCTTAGAATGTATTTTCTAGAGCAGTTTTACGTTCACAGCAGAATTGAGCGGAAGGTATAGCGTTCCCGTGTAGCCAACCAACTGCCCCCACTCGAGTGGTCCATTGCTTCCGGTCAAACCGGCCCTGACCCTTGTCACCCAAGTCCCTGGGTCACATTAGGGCCACTCCTGCTTTCGGCCCTTCACCTGGTCCAGTACTTCATGGACAGAGGAGCCGGGCCCGTGTCGAGAACATGTGTGTCCTGCTCGCAGTCATGGCAGTGACCAGCATACGAATAGACCATTTGATCGCAGTTCCCAGCTGATTTTTTCTTTGTTCATTCGCCTTCACATCCCCACACACCCACCAGTTCTTTGCAGACCCCGACTGGGGCATTACCTTACACGTTCAAGAAGGTTGAGGAGGCTGCCTGCCCGAGTGGTCAGGTCTCCTCAGTACCGACCTTGACACTGTCTGTCCCAGGCTGTGCATTTTCCACTCCACAGTGCAGGCTTGGCTGGCTGGCTGGTTGCTGTAAGTGCAGACGGTGGTTCCGGCTTGATTGTGTTCTGGTGTTAAACTCTTCACTTCGTTATCTGGGTTCCTCTTCCCCTGTCTGTCCTGCTTCCTGGTCTCCCGTTCTGCAGAGAACCCCAAGTAGCGCTGCCGCTGCTGAAACGAACGGCCAGGCCATGGGCTTCCTCTGAAGCCAGTACTTCTAAGACTTGAAAGCTGGCCGGAACTCAAGGTTGTCCCAGGGTGACTTAGCAACAGGGCCCGGAGCAGGACTGGCTGAAATACCTCGTAATGTCGCTGTTGATTATGAGTTGAAAGGATACATCGGAGACATTGGGCTAAATAAGATACGTTAAATTTACTCCCTGTTTTTAAGTTTCAACTTTAACACGGCTGCTAGAAAATCCTAAATCCCCTAAGCGGCTCACGTGTTCTGTTGGGCAGTGCTGCTGGCGTGGCCCTCGGACCAGTGTGGGCACCGCACCAGCCACGCGAGCTCCTTAGAGACCCAGGCCCGCGGGCTGCGGGTGGCAGTCTGCATTACTACGAGGTCCCCAGGGAGTACGTGTGCGTGTTGCAGTGGGAGAAGCTGTGCTCTGGAGCGTTTTCGTCGGCCTTGCTGTAGGCTCTGCATCGCAGAATCATGCAGACTGCAAGGCAGGAGGACAGTCTGAGTCTCCCGCTGAGGAAGGAAGTAACGGTGTTTCCTAATGACAGTCACCGGTGGTGGGGCCTGGGTGCGGGCAGTCGCTGCTGCTTAGCCGTCACTGTCTCACTCCCTCTCCCTCCCCACCAGGTCTCTTCAGAGCTGCTGTGCCCAGTGGCGCCTCTACTGGCATCTATGAGGCGCTGGAGCTTCGGGACAATGACAAGACGCGCTATCTGGGAAAGGGTGAGCGTCCGCCCGCAACCTGCCTCTAGCCTGGCTGCTCCTAGCCTTCTGTTTTAGAGAGGGGAGGGTGAGGGTGGGGGTGGGGGTGGAGAAACCTCCCGTATACACCCTGACTGGGCATTGAACCTGTGACCCTCTGGTGCATGGGCTGACTCTCCAACCACTGAGCAACAATGGCCAGGCTGGGACACGCCTTACGGTGCTATTTCTATTGTGGCTTGTCTCCAGTCTGTGAAACTCCTGGGTAGGCCAGGGAACCTCTGGATAAGAAGACATGTTCATTAACTAACAAAAAGCCTTGCCCGTCTCCCTGGCGGGCTCTCAGGGTCTCCCAGACCATCCGCCCTCTGCAGGGTCTAGGAAGGAAGTATCTGGAAGGTCTGGCTAACGGTGGCTGCAGGTCAGCGTGCAGCTTGATCTTTGTTGACTGGTCCACAGCATCGCTCGGCAGCGCTGGCCTGGGGGCTGTCCACCGCTCTGTGGATAGAACCAGATGGGGGGGCGCTCACCCCAGGGGGCGGGAATTGGTTCTTCCAGAGAGACGGGATCTTATAGAGACAAAATAAAACCTGCATTAGCCCATATGAAAGTCTAGGAGGCTGTGGGGGTGGGGGCTGGCCGTGGCGCTGTCGGCAGGCAGTGTTCTCGGCCTGCCCCTGGTCTGCAAAGGGCCCTCCCCCGTTACCGTGGCTCAGGGCCCAGACCGGTACTTGTCTGAACCAGACAGGGCTGTGCCTTGATTGTAATGAGGCTGAGCTCAGTCCCTGCAGCATTCTCCGCCTTCTGTTTCCTCTTTCCCTCACTGCCCTTCACCGCCTTTCTCTTCTGTTCTTTTCTCCTCTTTCCATCTCCACTGGTCAGGTGTCTCCAGACCCGTTAAGTATGTAAATGAGTTCCTGGCGCCTGCCCTGTGCACGCAGGTAACGCATCGCACGCCCTTGGGTTTGGCAGCTGGTGTTTCCAGTGCATGGTCTTGCCAACTAACCGCCCCCCGGACACTGCGGTGTCTGCTCTGTGTGCGGCTCTAACCCCGGGTCCGAGGGGAGAGCGCTGAGCCTGGGCCAGAAAGGCCTTTGATTTCTCGGGAGAGAGAGATGGGATTTGAAGGAGGTGCCGTCGGAGGTCTCTGGTGGGCTTCGGACTAGCTGGGTTCACAGCCCAGTTCTCGGCCATCTGCTCAAGCCTCTTCATTAATGTCAGTAATTTGATGTGATTGCTCCTTCTAGGTGTCTCCAAGGCTGTTGAGCACATCAATAAAACTATTGCGCCTGCCCTGGTTAGCAAGGTAGGCCTGCCTCCGTAACTACTGACTGAATGCCGTCAGAGCTCCCGGCCGCGGCTCCCGCAACCGAGGAGCATTCTGAGCGCGAAGAAGCCGGCGGACTCCCTGTCAGCAGCAGAATAACTGCCTTTTTAACAATTCCCTGCGTGTCCACATCTAACAGTGCATGGAATGGGGGCAGGGCGGTCCCTGCCTTACAGCCCTTTGGGAGTTAACATCCAGGGGTGTTGGGTGTGGTGTCCATGGTGACGGACTCATTTTTCATGAGCTATGGAATTTTTCATTGTATTCCTACTGACTTAACAGTTGGCTCTTGTTCAGTCTTGGGACCTCAGTACGTAAACGTATTGGAAGTAGAGCTGCTGGTGGGGAAGTAGGCCTGGGACCCAAGCGCCCGACCTCCTACTCAGCGGGGTCAGTTCTCCCTCCAGAGCTCCTGGGCCCTCGCACGGGGATGGTTTGAAGCCCCTGGCTGGAGAAGCTTCTCGCGCCAAACCCTCCACAGCCGCCCTGTCTGGTCCCGGGCGTGGCACTGCCCCTTCGGAATCAGCCTGTGTGCTGGGGGCTTACGTTGGCCTGGCCCTCACGGCACTCCTGTTTCTCGTTACTGCTCTGGCGGCGAACAGCCTGCTCTTTGTGCCCTTACCTGGCATGACCGGCAGTGAGCGGCCTCTCCTGGGCAGCTTTCCCTCGGGGAGGGCATACGTCAGGCTACCTCGTGGTGAAGGTTGGTCCCTGGAGCCAGCTGCTTAAGTCACTGCTGACGTTTCCCACAGATGTCTCATCAAAAAGCAAAAGATGCCAAATTGTTAACATGGCGTGATGGAGTTACATGCAGTTTTATAGTAGAGCTTTCTAGAAGGAATTATAAATAAAATGATACATTGTTGTGATTCAATTAATTTTTATTAGAAATTGACATGGAACCAGTTTTCAGATACCAGTTTTATTACTTTATAATCTCACCAGAAGTCTGCACCCTGATCCTTGATCAGCTGCTGCATTTCGCCGTCGTGGCAGTTGCCGTGAGGCACCCTGAGGGGGCCCTGCCTTTGAACGGCTCTGCTTAGCGGTATGAACAGCGAGCGAGTAGCTCACTTGCCTGCAAAGTCGCACTACGTGTGGTGATCGCACCTCACTGGGCATCACAAGTTGACTGTCGGGTGAAGTGTGACTCTGGTTCCCCGAGCAGAATGACCTGTCCCACGAGGACCAGACCGCAGGTATTTCTGTGCCGGCTCCTCGGTGCTTGGAGAAATGCCTGGTGGTATTAAAGCAAACGAAGGGCAGTCCAGTGTCCCGATTTCTCTGCAACGACAGGAAGTTTGTGCGGCTCCCCTTGGCCGACAGGAAGTTTGTGAGGCTCCCCTTGGCCTGCCAAACGAATATATAACAACTGATGTGGGCCCGCACAGTGCGCTCCCATCGCTCCCATGAGGGGCAAAGCCGGGCCCGTAGGGCGACCTCGCTTCCTCTCCCCGCAGAAGCTGAACGTCGTGGAGCAGGAGAAGATCGACAAGCTGATGATCGAGATGGACGGGACGGAGAACAAATGTGAGTGTCCGAGGGAGGGCGTGCAGTCCCTGGGGAGAGGTTGGTTACATGGTCCCTCACGGTGAACACAACATGTGGTCCCTCCAATTCCCTGCCTTGCCCTAGTCAGTCACAGCTTCAAGTGTCAGGAGCATAACCAGGTGACAGCAGCTTGTCTGAGCGTGTCTCAGAGGAGTCCTTTCTACGCAGGTCCATACATCAAAGGGGCTTTCTCTCGGGAAGAGGCAGGCGAGGCCCCCTGGGACGCGGTTTGCATTTCTAACTTGAACTTGGGGAGGAACTAAGACGAGAGGAAAAGTTTCAGGATCAACTCAAGGTGCACTCCCAGGCAGAAGGCCAGCAGGAGGAAGTTAGTGAGTGAGAATCCCTCAACTTAACTCTGTTCTGTTCCAGCTAAATTCGGTGCCAATGCCATTCTGGGCGTGTCCCTGGCAGTCTGCAAGGCTGGGGCTGTGGAGAAGGGGGTGCCCCTGTACCGCCACATCGCTGACCTGGCTGGCAACTCCGAGGTGGTCCTGCCGGTTCCGGTGAGTGGCTGCTTCGGGAGCTGAGAGTGTTGGCTTTCTTGTGGGACCTAAGACCACCGCATCATGACCTTGTCCACCGCAACTCCCAGCGTGGTGGTGTGAGCAGGCACTGGCATTGTCAGCAGCAGGCAAGCATCAGGCAACCCCTGCCGCTTGCTAAGCGTGAACTTGAGCCGGTGACTCAGTTTCCCTGTCCCCAAGTCTTTTATATTGACTAGAGGCCCGATGCATGAAATTCCTGCAAGGGGCTTGGCCCTCAGCCCCGGCTTCAACCAGACAACCTTCTGGACGGTCGTGCTGTTCAGTCTAATTAGCACATTAGCTCTTTATCATGCAGGATTATATGGTGTAGGGGGGGGAAATCGCACTTGCTGCGCTGTGAGCATTCTCTGAGGAATAGCGGTGCTAGGGGGTGAGCGCCTCTGATGGCGCCCATTGGGGTTACCAGGGTGACCGGGGAGTGGGAGACCTGGCCGCGCAGTCAGATGCGGTTAATGTGCCGCTGAGCAGCTTCTCCGGACTGAGCTGTCCTCTCTGCCTCCCAGGCTTTGAACGTCATCAACGGGGGTTCTCACGCCGGCAACAAGCTGGCCATGCAGGAGTTCATGATCCTCCCCGTCGGCGCCGCCAACTTCCGGGACGCCATGCGCATTGGGGCCGAGGTCTACCACAACCTGAAGAACGTCATCAAGGAGAAGTACGGGAAAGACGCCACCAATGTGGGGGACGAAGGTGGCTTTGCTCCCAACATCCTGGAGAATAAGGAAGGTGAGGCTCCGGAGGGCCCATCTCACTGCCCCGCCTTGGCCACCCACCCCACCGGCCGGTCTCCACACCTGCCTCCAGGGAGCGGCTCCCGCCTGCCTTTGGCGAGCTGCAGAGTCTGGGGAGGGATGTGGGAACTAGCACTTCATTTAAAAAAAATAGCAGAACTTTATTAGTTGGACTTCTGAGCAGCCTGTGGTTTGTTTAAATTGGGCTCGTGGGGTAGAGAACAGTTAATTCTCTTGCTCTGTCTGGCAATGGCAAGAATTTAAAAACCCCTGTATTGAAGGCGACGCCTTGAATGTTCAGGACTGTGATCGATAATACGCCATTCCTTTAACCCCGGGACACTCACAAGCTGTCTCCCTGAATCCGAAGGCACAGAATTTCGTGAGAATTGAGTAGAGGGTGCAGGGAGTCTTAGCACAAGAGGTCACATGAGTGTTTTGGGAAGGAAGGGGGACTTGCGCTTCTTTGGTCACTTTCAAGGGCACCTGGTGAGAGACCGTCCACCTGCTCTTCGGGTCAGCCCTGGAGAGTGATGGCATCGGCCACTTGACGTAAGATGGCCCCTCCGTGGCTTAACCTAACCATCTCTGGGGGCGTTTGCTGTGGAACAGAGGCCACATGGTTTGTCAGTGTCCCTGCGGGTGCTGCCGCCACGTGAGGCAGAGCCTGGGCCTGTACCCAGCCGCCCTCTGGGTCCCAGCCTTGCTCCGTTAAAGCCCCGGCCCCGGGACGGCTGGGCTCGCTGTCACTGTCACTGTCCCGTGGCCAGCACGGCGTTGCTGGCGCTAAGCTCGGGAGCAGCTGTCAGTAAGCACCTCTCTTCTGCTTCGGGATTGGATTTCCACTCGGGGTGCGCTAGGGTGCTGACCACAGCAGAAAAAGGAAACCAGGATCCTTAAGCTCTGGTTTTCCAGAGCTCCTCTCTGTGACGGCTCCATTGGCAGCTGGGACAGAAAACTTGACCTCTGGTTTCCAACCTGTGGCCGCCGTCTCTCCCCAGCCCTGGAGCTGCTGAAGAACGCCATCGGGAAAGCCGGCTACACCGACAAGGTGGTCATCGGCATGGACGTGGCCGCCTCCGAGTTCTTCAAGTCCGGCAAGTACGACCTGGACTTCAAGTCGCCCGACGACCCCAACCGGTACATCACCCACGACGAGCTGGCCAGCCTGTACAAGTCCTTCATCAAGGACTACCCACGTGAGTGCTCCCGAGACCGCCCCTCCTCCGGCCACTGCCAAAGCCTGGGAGCCAGCGCCAGCGAGAGCGGGTGGCGCCGCTTCCGATGGCCCCGCGCAGAGGGCCCCCGGTGCCTGGGGCAGCGGCGGACTCGGTGGCTCTAAGGCCGGCGTTTGCACAGCGGGGCTGCCTCCTGAGCAGACACTTGTCACACCTGAGCGGGGAGAGCACGGTGGGCAGGCCGGGCCGGGCGCTCTGGCCCTGTGCTCACCCAGCACGTTAAGTGCCAGTCGGTCTCCGGTGACTGACACTGAACTTCCCATCGGAAGACAAAACGGGCAGGTGCTTAACGTGTTAGTACACGGGACATGCAGGGGCTCTCGGGACCGTTTTATAAGAGAGGAACTGAGGCACAGCCGTCAGTACGTTGCCCAAGGGCACTCAGCGAATGGTGAGGTGAGATTTCAGACCAGAAAGGCTGCCGCTAAGTCCCTGTGGGTAACCCCCTGCGGGTAACCACAGAGCTAGGTAACCTGGTCAGGGCAGAGCCCGGATGCAACCACCAAGTGCCCGATCACGTGGTAACAGCGGGTCCCAGGGCGGCCTTTCCAGGAGCGTGTGGGGAGGGCAGTGTTCTCAAATGAGCCGGAGCCCTTCCTGCCCTGCAGGGGAGGGTGGGGGAGGCCGGGTGCCTGCACGGCGGGGGAGGGGAGGCTCACTGATGAGCGGCCCTCTCCTCAGTGGTGTCCATCGAAGACCCCTTCGACCAGGACGACTGGGAAGCGTGGCGCAAGTTCACGGCCAGCACAGAGATCCAGGTGGTGGGGGATGACCTCACCGTGACCAACCCGAAGCGGATCGCCAAGGCCGTGAGCGAGAAGTCGTGCAACTGCCTGCTGCTCAAAGTGAACCAGATCGGCTCCGTGACCGAGTCTATCCAGGCGTGAGTGTCCCCGGAGCAGCCGCCCGCAGCAGGGTCCGCGCTTCTGAGAGCTCCGCCCCCTACCTGGAGCTGTACGGGGTTTCACGTTTGAACTTGGAGGGGCTTGTGAAGAAAGCACTGTCACCAAGGGCACGAGGGCATTAGGCAGTTGTAGCCTAATCCTGACCCACTACATGACCCCAGCCTTGTAATTTCATTTCACCCGGAACAGCGGGAAGACAAGTCTCGCTCCCCTTAGGAAGGCTGAACCCCGGTTTTCCAGTGTGACCAGGGGGCTGATGAGGTCCAGGGTCGTGTGAGTGCAGAGGGCGAGGGCCATCATCTCCCCAGGCCGCCTGCTCCTGGGTCCTGACCCCTCTGGTGTCCTGCCAGGGGCTCTGGTGGGAATGGAGTCAGCGGCATCTGGGTTGTTTCCTGGCTTCTAGGTGCAAGTTGGCCCAGTCCAATGGGTGGGGTGTCATGGTGTCTCATCGCTCCGGGGAGACCGAAGACACCTTCATTGCCGACCTGGTGGTGGGGCTCTGCACTGGGCAGGTAAGGAGCTCCCTGGAGTGAAAGCTGGTTCTTATTTCTTCCCTCTGAACTCACTCCCCGAGCACAGACTTGGGGGGAAGAGGGTGGTGAATGGGGTCCTAGAAGCCCCATTTTCGTGTGTGTGTGTGTGTGTGTGTCCCTTTTATCCCGTTCTTCCAAGGGTCAGAGATCCTCCTTAAGAAATGGTTTTCTTGCCATAACACACTCCCCTTGCCCACAATGTCTCCCAAGACTCGATGCCCACTGTAAGCAAGCATGACCTGTCTTTTCTCCTCCCAGATCAAGACTGGTGCTCCCTGCCGATCGGAGCGCTTGGCCAAGTACAACCAGATCCTCAGGTAAAGAGGATGCCTGTCCTGGGTGTGGGTACTGCCCTCCGCTAGGAGCTCCAGGCTCTGTGGGGCGCGGGCAGTCGGGGGCCTGAGCAGGGTTAGACTAGAGCAAAGATGGGTGCGGTACAATGCTGCCATCTGCTGGTGGAAGAGGGAAACATGCTCCCCGTTGCACATGGGAAATTATAAAAGCCTTAAAGATTTTATAATTCCCTTCTACCTCAACCCTGGAAGATTTTAAGCACAAAGGAAACAGTGAGCAGTAAAATATATGCCCTTTCCTCATCACCCAGACTCGCCAGCTGTCACTGTTCCTCCATGCTTGTCTCCACCCTGCTTGTGACTTTAATGCAAATTCCAAATGACTTAGAATTTCATGTACTTTAGTGTGTATCTTTTTCAGATCAGGGTGTTTTTTAGATAACCATCTATCGTTATAGTGCCCCAAATTAGTAGAAAGTCTATAACGTCAGCACTGTGCTTTCATCTGTTCAGCATCCGTGTTCACACTAAGTTCCCTTACTTCCCCATGCTGCTTGCTTGTTAGGGAAACTGGATTTGCCTTTCATTTTTAAAGACAACAATTGAAACATTGAGGGGATGGAGAGGAGGAGGTGGGGCTGCAGATGGATGACAGTCTGCCGAGTGGTTGGGCGGAAGGGAACTGGATGTTCTATTTTCACATCTCAGAGACACTCGGTTTTAGAGGATTCGAGAATAAAGTTGTCTCGACTTCTCTGGGTGAGAAAACGTACTGAGTTGAGATTTGACTTCTGTTTCTCCCTCCCCCTCTGTCCATCTGCTTCCCAAGAATCGAGGAGGAGCTGGGCAGCAAGGCCAAGTTTGCCGGCAGGAACTTCAGAAACCCCCTGGCCAAGTAAGCTCTGGGCAGGCAGCCCGAGCCCCCGGTCACCACTCGGCTAATCAGACCGGGCAGCCCAGGGCCCCGCCCATACCTGTGGGGGCCTCTGCCTCTCCCCTCCCTGTGGTGTTCGCACTGCTGCTTAGAGCTGCCACAAAGCCAAGCCTGACATCGAACCCTGGTGGAAACCCTAGCCCTGTAGTCATGTGACTGGTCCAAATCATTGTTCTTCTCACCTCACTTCTCAAGTGTCAGCCAAGTGCATCTGCATTGTAATCTCCGAGGTGTCCACAGGCGAGATCCCCAGTGGTTTTGTGTGCAAAATAAAGTCTTCGTGTCCTTAGGAATACTCGGTGTGTGTGTATAGGTCTGTGAGTCTCTGTTCTTGCGTCGTGAGAGTTCACAGGGCATTGCCATAGGCCTGCAAGAGTTGAAGGCTGTGTTTTGGGGGCGAAAGGACAAGTTTATTGACATCTGCCCCTTGAAATTCAGTGTTTGATGTTTCCTCCCCTGATATAACTTGATCAGCCTATTGAGTTGTGTTTTAATATTTATTTGGGACAAGGAGGCCCCTGGTAGACATTCATTGCTTACCTCAGGATTTAACCCACAAAGCACAGGTACGTGAGGATATCTCTAGTAAGAGATTTATCACAAGGAATTAGGCTGAGCAAACCCAAAACCCATAGGGCAGTCCATCAGAAGGGAGGTGACCAGGACACCCTCTGGCACAGGTGAAGTGCCAGTTCACAGATGGAGTTTCTCCTTAAGAGGAGGGGGCGGAGCCTGAAGCCCGGATGAAGACCTATCTGATGTGTCAGGCTTGTGCACATCACCCTGGTGATCCCTTACTTAAAGGCAGCTGATTCGTGGCTGCATTATGTCTGGGAAATAGCTTTACAGTAACACCTAGATTAGTACCTGCGTAACTACTCCAGTTAAGGTGGCACGTACAGCCACCACAGTCCAGCCCTTGTTAATGCTGCTCCCGTGCACAACTTAAATCATCTCCAAACTGACCGCACACAGCCCTGCTTCCACACTCTGACAGTCTTACTGGCATGTTTATCCAACTCGAAAGCGGCAAATAGACTTGAGTAGTTTGTTTTTTTATTATTGCTTTTTCACAGGAAGAGAGGGATAGAGAGTTAGAAACATTGATGAGAGAAACATTGATCAGCTGCCTCCTGCACACCTCTTACTGGGGATGTGCCCACAACCAAGGTACATGCCCTTGACCGGAATCGAACCCAGGACCTTCCAGTCCGCAGGCCGATGCTCTGTCCACTGAGCCAAACCGGTTTCGTCAGGCTTGAGTAGTTTGCTGTAATAGTTTGATGCTGGTTTCTAAAACAGTGACTGGCAAATAGCATTTATCATATCACACGGGTTCAAGGACAAGTGTAGGCAGGAACCCTTTCTAGTACGCTCCTGGAAGAAGCCGCAGCTGGGGCTGGTGGTGAGGCTGGGTAAGCACTGGTGACTGACGGCTTCTGACGCAGCAGCAATGATGCCGCTCCTCCCATGGATGGTCGGCAGAGGAGTTGCTGACCAGGGAGCCTGCTCCTGGACCACGGCCGAAGCAGGACAGACCGCGGACCCACTTTCCAGGAGCGTGTTTGGGCTCTGGTGGCCTGGGGTGGCATGTCTCTGGACCACATGAGTTTACAGGAACTTGGTTTTGAAATGAAATCTTCGTGAGCACAAGTTTGCTGTCTCTGGGCCGGCTTTTTCTTTTTTTAATTGACTTTTAGACGGAAACAGAGATTTGTTGTTCCTCTTATCCATGACCAGGCATTGAGCCACAACCTGGGTGTATGGGGACAACACTAACCAGCTGATGCCGGGCCAAGGCAGATACACATGCTTTGAGGGAAATAAAATGACATAGAATCCTGGCTGGTGCTCAGTGGTTAGAGCGTTGGCCTATGCACCACAGGGACAGGTTAGATCCCGGCCCCCGTCAGGGTGCATGCTGCGGGAAGCAGCCATGTGTCTTACATCCATGTTTCTCCCTTTCTGCTTCTTATTTCCTTCTTCCTCTCTTCTTTCTCCTCTCCTCTCCCCTTCCCCCTACTTTCTGCTCTCTAAAAATCACCGGAGAAAATGTCCTCAGGTGCGGATTAACAAAAAAAAAAAGCAAGCCCAGCCATAATTGGGTCACAGGTCACGAGTGGTTAGAGCAGCGGTCACCAGCCTTTCGGACCTCACGGACCACCAGTGGTCCACGGACGACCCTGGGTTAGAGCATCTTCCCGGTACACCGTGGTTACGGGTTTGATCCACGCAGGGCGCGTACAGGAACCAACCAATGAATGTATAAATAAGTGGAACAAATGGGTGCTGCTTTAGCTCCCTCTCTCAAATCCATCAAGTTTTTAGGAAGTGGAAAGTTTAAAAAATGTGTATCTCATGTCCTCCAACTTCCAAATGACTACATCTCTGCCATTTGAGCAGACACCGATGGGAACTGCGGCAGTGGGGGTCTAACTCAGCCTGCACTGCCCTCACCGGAGGCTCCGGAGCCCCCGGCCCAGACCCAGGAGCGCAGCCTCAGGGGGTACAGAGAAAGTTCCCCAGCTGCTCCGGGGGCCAGGCTTCCCGGAAACACCCAGCCCGGAGCTTTAAAATGAGAGCAGCTGAGGCCCGGCCGCGAGCTGGGCCATGTTGCTGGGAGGAGGCTGGGCTGTGGCCTGCTTCCTGGCGAGTCCCATGCTGAGGCCCGTGGAAGCAGCCAAGTCCGCTCTCCTGCAAGCAGCAGGAATGCCAACATCTCCCCCCTCTGTCCCTCACCAGCAGCAGGAATGCCAACATCTCCCTCCTCTGTCCCTCACCGGCAGCGGGAATGCCAACATCTCCCCCCGTGCCCCTCACCGGCAGCGGGAATGCCAACATCTCCCCCCTGTGCCCCTCACCGGCAGCGGGAATGCCAACATCTCCCCCCTGTGCCACTCACCAGCACTGAGAATGCCAACATCTCCCCCCTCTGCCACTCAACAGCAGCCACGGTGCAGGCCGCGTAGCGGCTGAGCCCAGTGGAGCCCGGCTCTGAACTCGGTCTGCCCACCTGTGAGATGGGGCTAATGGATGGCACAACCCAGGTTATGACAGAGTGAGTACCGTGAATGAGCACGTGAATCCACCAACCAGGTGCTGACACGCGTACGAGGTACAGGGAGCCGGGGGGCGGGGGTGGGGCCTCCTGAGCATGTCAAGCACCCGTGGGCGTGGTGAAACAGGAAAGGGGCCAGTGTGGAGTGGAGTGTTCGCAGCAACCTGGGGGGAGCGCCAGGCCCCGCTGGCCCCACGGGTCTAACAGCCGCCGAGTGTCGTTTACGTGTGAAGCAGGCACCGTTTAGCGCGGCGTGGTGTGCTCTCATAGTCACGACGGCATTTCCAGCCTGGAGCCCCTTCCCCGCCAATCCCCAGGCCCAGAGTTTTTTAAAAAGTCTAATTGTCAAAATCTAAAACACAGATTTCCTGTAAACGTTACCGCTCCTGGGTTGTGAGGGACTGGAAGGTTGTTGACACGGGGCCTGCATTCCCAGGAGGAACAGGAGGCTGTTCACGGGCCCGCCGAGGTCCCGCCCGCTGCTGCCTTCCACGTGTGGCCCGTTCTCAGCTTTCGAACCTGCAGCTCGGTCCACGGTCTTCCCTGCAAACGACCTGCCTGCTCCTCTCCTTTTCCATAACGTCCTCTGCCCCGGAGGCTCCGAGAGTTCAGGCCTCCAGGCTTCTCTGTCTGGGCAGCCAGGGCTCCCCAGACACAGCCCTGGGCTCGCAGCTCAGCCGAGACCCAGCACTGGGGCGGGCGGGCGCCACCTTCCTCTAATCGCTCCCCTCGGTCCTTAATGGGAGGCCATCTGGCCAGCGGCACCCCTGCTTCCTCCTGCCAAGTGTGAGGGTTCGGTAATCAGGCTGCTCCTGTCCGTGGGGACCAGCAGTGCTTGCAGGCTCATTTGCATACGTGACCTAAGACGGTAATTAAACCCGGGCGCCCCAGGGGTGAGAAGTAAGCACATTAATTCAGGAGCAATTAAAACCCTTCCACATCACCCTCACACAGCCACCTCTTCCGAGGCTGGCTCTGCCGCTGACAGTCACCTCCTAGCAACCTCTTCTAGTGACCAGACTGCGGCCGTGACTGCACACGTTTTCGGGGGCACGCGTGGGCCTCGGTGGGGGCGGCTTCCCTGGCTCGGACTTCTCCAGGGCCCCTGACCGACCTACTGTGAAGTTACTGTGCAAGACTGGGCCCCAGTCCTTTTAATTGTGGCAACACACACGAAGCAAAATTTGCCCTGTTAACCATGTTCAAGTGTGCAATTCTGCTAGCAGTAAGTACATGCAAAGTATGGTATAATCAACACATTGAGTATTTGCAGAACTTCATTATCCCAAACAGAAACTCGACACACAATTAGGCAGTAGCTCCCCATTTCCTGTTTCCCCTTCCCCAACCTCTCGTAACTTCTATTCTTTTTTCTGTGAATGTGCCCACTGTAGGTATCTATCTATATAAAAGCCTAAGCGACTGTCTCAGCGTGGGGTGACCAAACAACAGAGCAGCAGGCTGTGTGGGGCCACCAGGCTGGCGGGGTGGGGAGAGGGGGGCAGTGAGGGGTGACCAAATGACCAAACAGCAGGCTGCAGGGGGTGACCATGCTGGCGTGGGGGGCAGTTAGGGGCAACCAGGCCAACGTGGGAGGGAGCAGGTGGGGACAATCAGGCCGGCAGGCAGAAGCAGTTAGGGATGATCATGCTGGCGGGGCGGGGAGGGGGTGTGTGTGTGGGGGTAGGGGGCGGCGTTAGGGGTGATCAGGCTGGCAGGCAGGTGAGCAGTTAGGAGCCAGCAGTCCAGGATTGTGAGAGGGATTCTGACTGCTGTTGGATGTCCCCCAAGGGGTCCTGGATTGGAGAGGATGCAGGCTCGGCTGAGGGGACCCTCCCCTCTTCACCTACCCCCACCCCCATGCACAAATTTTGTGCCCCAGGTCTGTATTTTTATATAATATTTATGTACAATATTTATCTCTTTTTTTGAGGTGGGGGAGGGGGGAGAGAGGCTTTGGCTTATTTTACTTAGCATGGTGTTTTCAAGGTATATACATGTGTCAATACTTAATTCCTTTTATGGCTGAATAATGTTCCATTTTGTGGATAGACCACATGTGTTTGCCCATTCATCTGCTGATAGACACTTGGATTATTTCTCCCTTCTGACTACCGTGAGTTATAATCATATGAACATCGGTGTACAGAGATGTGCTCCAGTCCCTGCTTTCGGTTCTTTTGGATATGCGCTTAGCCGTGGCACTGCTGGTCATATGGTACTTCTATGCTTGACTTCCGCAGGAACCACCAAACTGTCCCCACAGTGGCCACATCCTACTTTCCCTCCAGGAATGTGTGCAGGTTGCAGCTTCTCCACATCCTTAGCAACATTTGTTATTTTCCGCTTTTTATTATGGCCATCGCAGTAGGGATGAAGTGGTATCTCACTGTGGTTTTGATTTGCATTTCCCTAAAGATTAGTGAGGTTAAATCTCTTCCTGTGCTTATTGGCTATTGTTTATCTTTGATGAAATGTCAAGTCATTTGACCACTTTTAATTAATTAATTAATCATTTCTTTAAATATATATATTTTTATTGATTTCAGAGAGGAAGGGAGAGGGAGAATAAGATAGGAACATCAATGATGAGAGAGAATCATTGATCGGCTGCCTCCTGCATGCCCCTTACTGGGATGGAGTCTGCAAACCCGGGCAGATGCCCTTGACCAGAATTGAACCTGGGTCCCTTAACCAGAATCGAACCTGGGTCCCCTAAGTCCACAAGTTGACACTCTATCCCTCGAGCCAAACCAATTGCCCATTTTTAAAATTGGGTTGTTTGTCTTATTGCTACATTATAGAGTTCTTTATATTTAATGGCTACTCTCAGAAATATATGCAAAATATATGATTTACAAATATTTTCTCTCATTTTGTCATTTGTTTTTTCACTTACAATTCTTTTTTTTATTTTTTTATTTCAGGGAGGAAGGAAAAGGGAGAGAGAGAGAAACTTCAGTGATGAGAGAGAATCATTGATTGGCTACCTCTTGCACATCCCATACTGGGTATTGAGCCCATAATCTGGTAATGTGCCCTGACTGGAATTGAATCATGATATCTTAGTGGTCATTGCTCAAGCACTGAGCCACACAGGCCTGGCTGCTTTTTCACTTTGTTGATAATGTCTTTTGATGCACAAAACTTTTTAATGTTTATGAAACCCAATTATTTTTTTCTTTTTTTTTGATCCAATTTTAAAAAAATATATTTTGTTGATTTTTGAACAGAGAGGAAGGGAGAGAGATAGAGAGCTAGAAACATCAATAAGAGTCATCGATCAGCTGCCTTTTGCACACCCCCTACTGGGGATATGCCCGCAACCAAGGTACATGCCCTTGACCAGAATCGAACCCGGGGCCCTTCAGTCCCCAAGCCGACGCTCTATCCACTGAGCAAAACCAGTCCCGGCTTTGATCCAATTTTTAAGAAACCATTGTCTAATCCAAAGTCTTGAAGATTTGTACACACATTTCTTTTTAAGAGTTCCGTTGTTTGGCTCTCACATTTAGGCCTGGAGCTATTCGAGTTCACTTTTGTGTAAGCTGTTGCGCATGCATAGCGTGGTCCTAACTATTTGTTGAAAAGATGTCATTTTTACCCAAGTCATAACTCCTGTCAACAAGTCACCTTAAACACTGTTGGAAAACCCTAGCCAGTCTGGCTCAGTTGATAGAGAGTCGGCCTGTGAACTGATGGGTCCTAGGTTTGATTCCGGTCAAAGGCACATGCTGGGGTTGCAGGCTTGATCCAGTAGGGGGTGTGCAAGAGGCAACCAATCAATGATTCTCATCATAGATGTTTCTATCTCTCTCTCCCTCTCTCTTCCTCTCTAAACTCAATAAAAATATATTTTTAAAAATCCTGCTGGAAAGGTGGTATTTGTAGAGAATGAGTCCCCTTTTCCCCCCTTCCCTCAACCTGCCTCACCCTCCTGTGCCTCCCTTGTTCGTTAAAAAAAGAGCCTTTAGGAGGCAGTAAGGCCTTCACTGGAAAAACCCCGGTCAGCAAGAAATCGGTCTGCTTGTGTGGAGCCAGGACCCCAGACATGCGTGATGCCTGGGGCCACAGGAAGGACCCCAAGCCTCCTCCCGCCTCTGCTGGTGCAGCTTCAGCCACCCCTTCCCTCCTGAAGCCCAGCCCTGGAATGAAGCGAGGTGCCCCTCCTTCCACTGCCCTAGGGTGAAAGTCAGGGCCAGGGCCAGGGAGGGGCAGAGAGGCCTGCAGGGGAGGCACGCCAGCTGGGGAGGCACCCTTCTCCAGGCTCGTCTGCCCACCCCTGCGCTGGGCAGTGAGCTCCTCCCTGTTCATCCTGGCTGGGGTGGAGGTGGGGGGGGCCTAGGGTTTCCCTCGGCCGCCGGAGGGCACTGTGGGAGCTGCCCTGAGCCCGCTGGGCCCTGCCTGCTGGCTCTGCCAGGCGGGCGCCCGGCCTTCTCTCAGCCCCAGCTGGCTGGCACAGCTTCCCTTCCAGCTGACTGTCCCCTGTGGCGCCCGGGGCCCGGGGCCAGGACAGAGCCAGCCCAGAGCGCTGGGCAGAGCCCGGTGAGGTGAATGGAGCTGTCACTGGACGAAGGGAGATTCCTGGACAGCGAGGCCTTGTCAGCACCTCGCCTGTCACCGCAGATGCTGTGGTGAGGCTCAGAGGGCGGGCCCCACCATGCCACGGAGCCCGGCTCAGAGCTTCTCCCTGGCTATGGATCCTTCGAGGGAGCTCCTCCCTCCCTCCCACTTCTTGCATGTTGAGGGCTTTTGTTCAGTCTTTCGAGGGACAAGGGGCCGAAGAGGGAAACTGAGGCAGAGAAGCAGAAGGACGTGCCTTCCCTCTACCCTCGCTGTGCTGCCATGAAGACCAGCCCCTGGGGCTCCAGCAGTGGCTTCACCTCGCCGCCCAGCCCTGCAGGGCACGAAGCCAGGTGGCAGCTGCTGAGCAGGGGCAGGGGGGCAGGGGGGCCCACGCGGCACAGCTGTGTTGGCACTGCCGGGAGGAGCCGTGCCCAGCAGCCACATGTCAGCGCACCAGCTCCCGTCACCTGCCCGGAGGACACAGGCAGCATGGCTCCCTGCAGGCCGCGGTGGCCAGACCGCATAGAGGATTCCCACAGGAGCTCCCGGTGACAGCACCAGCTGCCAGAGCTGCCCTGGCCGGGTTTCCGGCCCCGCAGTCCAGGTCTGCCCGGCTCTGTTCTTACCTGGTTCCGCTCAGAGCACTGGCAAGTCCACCAAGGGCCAGGCCCCTGGATGCCTGGCCTGGGGAGGACGGGGTGGGGTGAGCCGATGCCTGTCTCTCCTCCGGGGCACCCTGTGCTGTCCTGGCCTCCCTAGAGTTCATGGAATGGTGGCCAGCCGGCCTCCGGAGGCAGGGACCTAGAATAGCCATGAGCCACTGACATCAAGTATTTGAGCCAAAACAAAGCATGCCCCAGCCCTCAGGGCGCTGGCACAGGAGATTGGAGCGTAGTCACTCAGGAACCAGCTGGGGAGGGGAGGAAGGGGGCGGTCATCAGACAGCACGTAAGGTCCCAGGATGCAGTTCTTTCCAAACACACGCCGGTGTCTGTCACCAAGAGCCCACGCAGAGCAGCTGCATTTGTCATAGCGATGGCGGCGGAGCTGGCAGTGGTGCAGACACGGGCTCAGCTGGCTCTGGCCTTATCTGTTCTCTGTAGGACTTCTCCACTCCCTGCTCCTCCTGCCAACACTTAACTGGAGGGTCTGCTTATGACCTTTTCCTGAAGAGCTTGATACACAAAGCATGCTCAACGCACAGTGCTGAGTATTAGGAGCCATTTCCCAGGAAGAGAGAAGCCGACTACCGGGTCATCGGCGGTGCTAAAGGGTCCTCGCTGTAAGCTCCTCGTGCCTGCTCCTGGAATCCGCCCCAGGACTCGGGCTCTGTCCCTCTGTTGGCCTTGGGACGTCTTCACGGTTTTCCACCTGCTGCCTGCCCTCAGCCCTCTGCGCCTGAGTCACCAGCCCACGGCTAGGGTGTGCAAGGCAGCGCTCCCTCCCCGCCCCCCAACCCCCCCAGCACCAACATGTGAACGTCAGAGCTGCCATCGTGACGCTCGGGCCCGTGGCAGCAGCAGGCCTGACGTGCTGGTTCAGACCTTGGCGTTGCTTATCCCATCGGTATCACGGGTTCCTGGAGTTTTCACCTCTTTATCCTGGAGGACGGCTGAAGGAATTGAAGGCGGGGGAAGGAGCGGGCTGAGGTAGCCATCAGGAAGAAGTGAGGGAGGGGTCAGGTCTGTGCTCGGCTAAACCTGACGTGGCCACCCGTTGCTGGAGCAAGGCCGCATCCAGAAGAATCACGTGTGCTTTTCTGCCCGCGTCCTTTGCAACTCCTCCCTCAGGAAGAGGCATCCACGTGACTTCAAGAGCAGGAGAGGCACAGAGAGAATGAAGAGTCAAGAAACAATGTCCCGCTCTAACCGGTGTGGCTCAGTGGATAGAGTGTCAGCCTGTGGACTGAAGGGTCCCAGGTTCAATTCTGGTCAAGGGCATGTACCTTGGTTTCGGGCACATCCTTAGTGGGGGGTGTGCAGGAAGCGGCTAATGGATGTTTCTAACTCTCTATGTCTCAGTGAGGGTGGGGGTGTGCAGGAGGCAGCTGATCGATGTTTCTCTATCATTGATGTTTCTAACTTTCTATCCTTCTCCCTTCCTCTGTAAAAAATCAATTAGAAATTTTTTTTTTTATTGATTTCAGAAAAGAAGGGAGAGGAAGAAGATAGAAACATCAATGATGAGAGAGAATTATTGACCGGCTGCCTCCTGCACACCCCCCACTGGGGATCGAGCCTGCAACCTGGGCATGTGCCCTGACCGGGAATCAAACCCAGGACCCTTCTATCCACAGAGCCAAACCAGCTGGGGCCAGCTTAGTGATTCTCAACCATCCGCCACGCATTCACGTCTTCACTGACAACCACAGTTGGACTGAAGTACTTCAAGATGCCTGCTCAAGTCTGTTCTCAGAAACACAGCACCACTTGCTCACCAGCCTCAAAGGAGCTACGAGCCCGGTGAAATGCAAAGCCCAGGGTGGGGGGGGGCTTCCCAGGTGCTCCCTAGACCCGCAGGGACGCCCTGTGCCCAGGCAAGCATCTCGCACAGGAAGGAACTGGTGTGAGGGCCGGCTCTTAGGATTAAGGATAGCCCTGACGTTCTAGCCTTTGTGAGTCAATGAAAAGGCCGGAATTTTGAGTTAAGATGTGAATGAAGGACTCACTTTGCTTTTTTTAATGAACATCAAGAATCTAGGGACAGCCGGGACCAGTTTGGCTCAGTGGATAGAGCGTCGGCTTGGGGAGTGAAGGGTCCCAGGTTCGGTTCCAGTCAAGAGCATGTGCCTTGGTTGCGGGCAGGTCCCCGGTGGGGGGTGTGCAGGAGGCAGCTGATCGATGACTCTCTCTCATCGATGTTTCTAACTCTATCTCTCTCCCTTCCTCTCTGTACAAAATCAATAAAATATATTTAAAAAAAGAATCTAGGGACAGCCCTAGCTGGTTTTGCTCAGTGGATAGAGTGTCAGCCTGCGGACTGAGGGGTCCCAGGTTCGATTCCGGTCAAGGGCATGTCCCTTGGTTGTGGGGATATCCCCAGTAGGGGGTGTGCAGGAGGCAGGTGATCGATGTTTCTCTCTCATTGATATTTCTAACTCTCTATCCCTCTCCCTTCCTCTCTGTAAAAAAAAATCAATAAAATATATTTAAAATAATAATAATTTTTAAAAAGAATCCAGGGACAGCCCTAGGCAATTTGATCAGTGGATAGAGCGTCGGCCTGCAGACCAAAGGGTCCCAGGTTCCATTCCAGTCAAGGACAGGTACCTTGGTTGCAGGCTCCTCCATTTTATTCTCTGCAATGATTTATTGCTTTTATGAATTTTTATTTCATTGGAAATACAAAATATTTTATTATGAAAAATATCGTTTAATATTTTTTCCATTTCTTCACCTTTCCTTTTTTATATGAAGGCTGTTATGACTGTGCATTAATGACAAGGGGATACCACTTAGACTACTGATTTCTGAGATTTATAATGAAGGGTAAGTGATTCTCAAGAATCAGGTTGTCACATTAAAAATATCTGTTGCATTTTTTTTTGACAAGTTGGTAATTCTTTGGGATAAGGACATGCTGAAGGGTATCTGGTTAAAGCAGCCACACATTAATAATCCAAAGATTGACAGCATGAATCAGATCTTTGTAGAAAAGTAATAGTGACGAAGGTATTCGTGACATTATTTGTAAACTAGCCAAGTTGAGAATGAGCCAAATGGTCCCATAAAGACATTGCCTTTCAGAGAAGCACTGTTACATTGTGAGCTGAGGAGCAGAGAGGACCACGCTGCATGGTGCGTGATGAGCTCATGGACAGTCCTAACGGTCTTAGCAGCCATCAGAAAACCTATAAAGTCTAGGACATTGTGAAGAGACTGTTTTGGACTCAGACCAAAATAAAAAGTGTTTGGGGTTTTTTAATCCTCACCCAAGGATATTTTTCCTTTGATTTTTAGACAGTGGAAAAGAGAGGGAAAGACAGAGAGAAACATGGATGTGAGAGAAACAAATCGATTGGTTGCCTCCTGCACAGGCCCTGTCCAGGGCCTGGGGCCGGGGAGGAGCCTGCAACCAAGGGACGTGCCCTTGACCAGAATCGAACCTGGGACCCTTTGGTCTACATGCCAATGCTCTATCCATACCAGCTACGGCCAGACATATATATCACTTTATTCCCAAATCAGAAAAATCTCACTTTAGTTACCAAGAGCTGAGTCTAGTCTATCAAAATCCATACAATATCTTGACTGGCATGACTTGGTGGTTGAATGTCGACCTGTGAACCAGGAGGTCACGGTTCGGTTCCCCATCAGGGCACATGCCTGGGTTGCGGGCTCCCTCCCCAGTGGGGAGTGTGCAGGAGGCAGCCCATCAATGATTCTCTGTCATCATTGATGTTTCTCTCTTTCTCTCCCTTCCTCTCTGAAATTAATTTTAAAAATGATTATTTAATTACCCAGTGATGATCTTCCAGACCTTTTTACCCCTCTGCCAAGGTGACCAGCAGCACTCAAGATGGTGTCCTGAGCTGAGACACGCCCCTGAGCAGTGACGGTGCTGAGCAGGCCCCACTGCCTGCCCGAGATGGCGCACGAAAAGGAAATGATTGCCACTTCAAGTCACTGAAATGGTGGGGTTACTTATCACTGCAGCCTAACCTAGGGCCGTGCTCAGTAAACTGGCTCGCGAGCCACATGCGGCTCTTTGGCCCCTTGAGTGTGGCTCTTCTACAAAGTACTTGCCTGGGCAAGTCTATTTTGAAGAAGTGGCGTTAGAAGAAGTTTAAATTTAAAAAATGTGGCTCTCGCCGAAACCGGTTTGGCTCAGTGGTAGAGCGTCGGTTTGCAGACTGAAAGGTCCCAGGTTTGATTCCGATCAAGGGCATGTACCTGGGTTGCGGGCACATCCCCAGTAAGGGGTGTGCAAGAGGCAGCTGGTCGATATTTCTCTGTCATCGACGTTTCTAGCTCTCTATCTCTCTCTCTTCCTCTCTGTAAAAAAATCAATAAAATATATTTTAAAAAATGTGGCCCTCAAAAGAAATGTCAATCGTTGTACTGTTGATATTTGGCTCTGTGGACTAATGAGTTTGCCGACCCCTGACCTAGGTCATCTCAACCGATAGAGTCGTCATCAGGTTTTGGAATGAGGAGTGACACCGTCTGACCTGTACTTTAAAAGGACCGCTGCTTGTCCTGTTGAGAAGACAGTGCTCAGGGGGACAAGATGGAAACTGGGAGGCCAGCAGCTTGGAGACTATTGCAATAATCCAGGCAGGAGATGGCCATGCCTTAGACTGGGGTGGAAGTGGTGGTGGTGGTGGTGAGAAGCAGGCGGCTGCTGGACTCTGAAGGGAAGGCCAGGAGGGGCGTGAGAGACCTGGAGCTTTTCATCGGAGCCCTGGGAGGACGGAATTGCCAGTGGCTGAGACGGGGAAAACCTCAGGGGGACAGGAGTGCATTTGTGGACAGATTCAACCTACGGCTGAGTGGAGACATTGAGTTGGCCATTGGCTAGATGAGTCTGGGGTTCGGACGTATGTTTGAGAACCATGAGCAATTGCATGGTCTTTAAGCCATGGCAGTGAGTGAGATCCGTGACGGGCTGAGTGCGCATAGAGAAAAGATCAAGGGCTGGACCTATGGCCTCCAGCATCCGGAGGCTGGGAGGAAGAGGGAATCAGTAAAAGGGATTGAGATGGAGTCGCCAGTGAGGTGAGAGGAAACCCAGAGGATGCAGTTTCCTGGCGGCCAAGTGAGAAGAGCCTGGTAGGGAAGAGAGGAGGCTAATTGTATCAAACGCTGCGGGGAACGGAGAGGTGGCTCTTGGGCTTAGCCGCATGAAGCTCCGGGTGACGGTAATGGGAGCATTTTGGTGGAGAGGCTAAGTCAAAGTGGTATTGCAGTGGATTTCAAGAAGAATGGGAACACCTGAAACTGATACAAAATAATATTGAATGTAAACTGTAATTGAAAAAAAAAAAAAACTAATGGAAAAAAATTGGAAAGAGGAATTGGAGATCACAAGTATAGATCATTTTATGGACGATGTTTTGCTGCAAAATGGAGCGAAGAAACAGGCAGTAGATACATGTAAAGTGTAGTCAACAGAAGGGTTAAGGTGGAAGAAAACCATTTTATTTGTGTTCTGATGGGAATGACCCAGCAGGCCGCAAAGGAACTGATGTAGCCGGAAGAGGGGAGAAGGGCTGAGCGGTACCCTGGCGATGAGAGGGATGGGATCAAGGGCCCAGGCCGAGAGCTGAGCTTTGATAGGATCGCGGGCGATTCTTCTGGGATAGAGGGCAGGAAGCCAGAGCCTGGGGGCTCAGGGATGGATAGACGGATGTGAGGAGGGGACCGTCTGTGGAGTTCCTCTGCTGACCGAGCCAATAGCCACAGTGAATTCCAGAAGAAGGGAGGGTTATAGCAGGAGAGAGGAGAGGCTGTGAAATCACTGGCTGAAAAATTGGGAGAGAAATTCACGTCGCTAAGTAATGTATGGATGTGTGCTTGCCAAGGGCGTTCAGATCTCAACTGAGGCTTGTGATCACGAAATTAAAACACGGGGAGTGTGACGCCAGCCTCATTTGGCTGGACAGGTGCAGTGCCTACCTCCTGACAGCAAGTCGGAATCATTGCCAGGCTGTGCTTTCACCCAGACTACTCAGAAGGGTGGGAGAGAAGTGGCTGAGACTTAAGCAGGGAGAGGGTGCAGTGACTACACAGAGCTGGAGGGAAGAGAGGGCATCGAGCCGCTCGGGATGTGCTTTTTTTTTTTTTAATAATTAAAAAATATATATATTTTATTAATTTTTTACAGAGTGGAAGAGAGAGGGATAGAGAGCTAGAAACATCGATGAGAGAGAAACATCGATCAGCTGCCTCTTGCACCCCCCCCACTGGGGATGTGCCCACAACCAATGTACATGCCCTTGACCGGAATCAAACCTGGGAACTTTCAGTCCGCAGGCCAATGCTCTTTCCACTGAATCAAACCGGTTTCAGCTGATTCAGGTTTGTTTGTTTTTTAGGAAAACAAGAATCTGAATTCTTCTCAAACACACACACCATTATGTATATACAGTCCAACCACATGCTTTCAGAAAATATTTAAAATGAAAACAATGCTTGAAGCTTTACACACTTAATATTTATTTGCCTATTTGCCTATTTTAATCTGTATTAAGTTAATTAATGTAAGCATGATATGACAAACCACTTATTTTACACCAGAAAAGAGAAATTGATTTGATGCATTTCAGTGACTTTAAGTTAAATGGTTAATTTTTCCCCATTTTTTAAGTTAAGGTATTATATGTGTACGTATCTTACTATTGCCCCTCCCACTCCCCCCAGAGTTTTGCATCCATTGGTTATGCTTATATGCATGCATACAAGTCCTTCTCTTATCTCCCTCGCCTCTCCCTAACCTTCCCGCTGACATTTGACAGTCTGTTTGATGCTTTACTGCCTCTGTATCTGTCTTTTTGTTCATCAGGTTATGATGTTAGGTAGTTAATTTTTGTGCTGCCATGCTAACACGAGCAGGTGAAAAGGTTGTTAAGGCGAAAGAAATGGGCAAGTGGTAACCCAAGCGAGCATGGACTGTTCATCTCCTTAGTATCATCTCTCCATTCAGGCCACCCCTCCAAATGTGAGGACTGGGCCTTAAAAGTGAGAAGGTAGAAAGATCAATGATTAGCCGGGACCAGTTTGGCTCAATGGATAGAGCGTTGGCTTGGGGACTGAAGGGCCCCGGGGTTCGATTCCGGTCAAGGGCATGTACCTTGGTTTTGGGCATATCCCCAGTAGGGATTGTGCAAGAGGCAGCTGATTGATGACTCTCTCTCATTGATGTTTCTAACTCTCTATCTCTCTCCCTTCCTCTCTGTACAAAAATCAATAAAATATATTTAAAAAAGAGAGAAAGATCAATGATTAGATGTTCTGCTGGGGGCGAACATATTCTAGTAACTGGTATAATGCAAGACTGTTCCCCAGCTGGAGGGCCAGGCAGGGAGGATGGGGTGCCTGCCATTGAAATTAGGAGGGTGGGAGATTTGGGGTCAAGGTAGAGACTAAGATCATTGGAGGAGAGAATTTCAAGTTCAAAAAGCTAAGTTGGCTGAAACCAGTTTGGCTCAGTGGATAGAGCATTGGCCTATGGACTGACGGGTCCCAGGTTCGATTCTGGTTGGGAACATGTACCCTGGTTGCGGGCACATCCCCAGTGGTGGGTGTGCAAGAGACAGCTAATTGATGTTTCTCGCTCATTGATGTTTCTAACTCTCTATCCCTCTCTCTTCCTCTCTGTAAAAAATCAATGAAATATATTTTTAAAAAAATAGCTAAGTTGTTGGTATTACCTCACACCCATTAGGATGATGGCTATAAAACAAACAAATAAACCGAAAATAAGAATGTAGAGAAACTGCAACCCTTGTGCACTGTTGGTGGGAATGTAAAATGGTGCGGCTGCTGAGGAAAACAGTATGGAATTTTCTCAAAAAATTAAAAATTGTATAGCTGAGCTGAAACCAGTTTAGCTCAGTGGATAGAGCATTGGCCTGTGGACTGAGGGGTCCCAGGTTCGATTCCGGTCAGGGGCATGTACCCTGGTTGCGGGCACATCCCCAGTCAGGGTGTGCAGGAGGCAGCTGACTGATGTTTCTCATTGATGTTTCTAACTCTCTCTCCCTCTCCTTTCCTCTCTGTAAAAAATCAATTAAAAATATGTTTTTAAAAAATTGTATAGCTGAAACTAATAAATTAATATTGAATGTAAACTGTAATTGTAAAAACAAACAAACAAACCTACCACATAATCCAGCAATTCCACCTCTGGAATCTACCCAAAAGAATTGAAAGCAGGGTCTCAAAGAGATATTTGTACCTCATGTTCATAACAGCATTATTCATAATGGTTGCCCATTGGAAGCAGCCCAAACACCACCAACAGATGAATGGATAAACAAAACGTGGTGTATACATACACAACGGAGTACTACGTAGACGTAAAAAGGAAATACATTCTAATACATGTGACAACATGGATGACCCTTGAAGGCTGTTATAAACTGAATTGTATTCCCCCAAAAGTCACATGTTGAAGCCCTAACCCCAGGGTATCTGTATTGGGAGGGGGGATAACCTTAATCACTTCCTTTACACAAGCCTTAATGCAAGACTGTTCCCCTGGGGATGCCGCTCACAGAAAAGGCGGTGGAAGGTCACGGTGAGGAGAGGCCTGTTTTAAACCGAGGACGGGCCCCTCAGGGAAAACCAGCCTCGCTGGCGCCTTGATCTTGGGCCTCCAGCCTCCAGAGCGGGAGAAGATCCATTTCTGTTGTTAAACCATCAGTCTGCGGTATTTTGTTATGACAGCCATAAGAAATTATTACACAGACGTTACGTTAAGTGAAATAAATCAGTCACAAAAAGACAAATACTGTTTAATTTCACATACTCGAGGCATCTAAAGTAGTCAAAGTCATAAAAACGGAGAGAATGGTAGTTGCCAGACGCAGGGGGAGGAGGGAGAATGAGGAGTCGTTATTGAATGGGTGTAGAGTTTGGCAAGATGAAAAGTTCTGAAGATTGGTTGCTCAACTACTGAGCTGTGCACATAAAAATGGTTAGGTTGGTGAATTTCATGTAACGTGTGCTTTACCACAGTCCACACACACACACACACACACACACACGAAGCTAAGTTGTTGGAAGGGTCATCTATGTGTATATTGAAATTGTCTAGAATGAAGACACAAGAGACTGAGCATCTTTTTTAAAAAATGTGTTTATTGGCCCTAACCGGTTTGGCTCAGGGGCTGTGGGCTAGCGGGTCTCAGCCAGATCTGCCAGAGGAGGAGGCTGCTAATGGCCTGGACCTGCGTTGGCCTGCAGACCGAAAGGTCTACCTTTATGGTTTCATACAGATCAGTTTCACTGCCCTAAGAGCCCCCGTATTCCACCTATCCATCTGTCATTCTCCACCCCCGCCCCCGGCCACCACGGGCCTTCCCGTCCTCTCTCACCACATCTTCCCAGACCCAGTTCTGCGTCCCCTAGAACGCCTGTCGTTGGAACCACACAGTACGCATGCGGCCTTCTCAGGCTGGTTTCTTTTGCTCAGCCGAGCCTCTAAGGTTCGTCCATGCCTTTCCGTGGCCCAGCAGCTCGTTTATTTTTGGTGCCGAATATTATTCCACAGAACGGATCAACCACAGCCTATCCATTCCCTCACTGAAGGAAAATTTGGATGCTTCCAAGTTAAAATGCTCTTTTTTTAAAAAATATATATTTTATTGATTTTTTTTTTTTTTTTTTTTTTTTTTTTTTTTTTACAGAGAGGAAGAGAGAGGGATAGAGAGTTAGAAACATCGATGAGAGAGAATCATCGATCAGCTGCCTCTTGCACAACCCCTACTGGGGATGTGCACGCAACCAAGGTACATGCCCTTGACTGGAATCGAACCTGGGACCTTTCAGTCCGCAGACCGACGCTCTATCCACTGAGCTAAACCGATTTCGGCTAAAATGCTCTTTTTAAGAAAATAAAATAACACAGCAGGATTTATTCTGGAAGTTGTTGTGTTAGGAGTTGAGGGGCCTGGGAATGTGGGTATTTAAACATTAAAATGCCTTCCATGTTGCCGAAACTGGTTTGGCTCAGTGGATAGAGCGTCGGCCTGCAAACTGAAGGGTCCCAAGATTGATTTCGGTCAAGGGCATGTACCTTGGTTGTGGGCACATCCCTGATAAGGAATGTGCAGGAGGCAGCTGATCAATGTTTCTCTCCCATCGATGTTTCTAGCTCTCTATCCTTCTCCCTTTCTCTCTGTAAAGAAAATTCAATAAAATATATTAAAAAAATAAAAAAAAAATTAAAATGCCTTCCATGTTGAAAGCAAAGGAGGGAGGCATTCAAGTGACATGCCCAACACACACAAGCGTGGGTGCAGGGGCTGAGATTGCTCTGGGTTAGTTACTTGCCTGTTTGCTGTGTGTATGATACGCTTGGACCAAAGAAGTGAATTTCGGTGGCAGCAGCACCTGCCACATCCTTGTTACACGATTCAGTTCTGGATCCCCCAAACGACCCGGGAGACTCCACAATCATTTCTCTGGACCCCTCCTCCCGAGGGCCCCCTTGTGACCAACGCCCGTTTTCTTTGTTCACCATTTGGACAAAATCGCGTTTGTGGGTCATTTTTGCCTCCCCATAATCACGCCCTCATTTTCCCTAGAAAACCACGCCTTTCCTCCAACGTAAACGTAAGTGATTTACCGACAGATGTGGAGGAAGCGTTTACCATGAAACGCAGGGTCCCCCGGGGGGAACTGGCCGGCTCTGTGGCTCCTGGGCTGACAGTGGGCAGCTGTTTATAGGGGCTGCGGGCTGGCGGGTCTCAGCCAGATCTGCCAGAGGAGGAGGCTGCTAATGGCCTGGACCTGGGCCAGGACAAGGGGACTCAGCATCTCCTCCCCTGCGTTCTCCCACCAGGCCCCGGGAGACTTTTTGGTGGCCACTGGTGGTCAGAAGTCAGATGGGGATGCAGGCCTCACCCAGAAAGCGGCGAGTGCCCAGGGGCAGCGCGCTGTGGCACTGGCTGCTCCGTGTGACTCGGACAAGGCGTCCCCGCGCTGGCGCTGATGGGGCTCCGTGGAGCGGGGTTTCCTTGAAACGTAGCCGTCAGCGTGTTGGTAACCAGACCCACTGCCGCTCTGGTGGGAAGAAAAGGCACTGGAGTCTGGAGTTGAATCAAGAACCTTGATTGCTAGCCACGCTTAGTCACGTCCGAACAACGGAAAAGGGCTTCTGATGTGCGATCTTTCTTCTGGGAAAAGCTGTTTCACCTGTGTGTGTGTGTGCGTGCATGGCACAGCCTTCTGCCAACGGCCCGGTAATCACCCATTCTCCGTTCCAGCTCCGTGCAGGGACTTGGAGAAAGGCTGTCTAGGGTACTCACTTGGCCCGAGGGAAAAGACTGGAGAGGGAGCAATTCTGATTTACAGCAAATTATAACGCAAAGCCCACTGTGGGTAAGTGCAAGGTGCGTGCGTGGGGAGCGCCTGCAGCAGGACCCTGTGGGAGGCAGGAGCCAGCCCTCTCGCTCACCTGCAATGGTAGGCAATGGAAGCTCATTATTGTCTTGTATTTGCGCTACATAAACTTGGGAGGCAATTTCAAAGAAAATGCCTCGAAACAAGCTTCAATTTGTTACCAGGCTTGATAAAGCACGCCAGGTCTCCTTCAGACATTTTCTAAAATCCTCATTCGAGGTTATGTTTGCCTGATTTTGAGAGAGAGAGGAAGGGAAAGAGAGAAAAACATGGAGAGAAACGTCGATCCGCTGCCTCCTGCATGCACCCGGACCACAACCTAGGTATGTGCCTTGACCAGGAATCAAACCTGGAACCTTTTTGGTGAGTGGGATGATGTTCTAACCAGCTGAGCTAGGGCATCTTACGGCATTTTAGAGGCAAATAATTGACTTGTTCGAAAGCTTGAGTACTTCTGGTGAATTACAAAGACTAGTTGCCAGTGAAATGTTCATAGAACTTATTATTACTTTTTTGGTGAGTTTTTATTATTCATTTAAAAAATATTTTTATTGATTCAGAGAGGGAGGAGAGAGAGAGAAACATCAATGATGAGAGAGAACCATTGACCGACTGCCTCCTGCACGCCCCCACTGGGGATTGAGCCCAAAACTTGGGCATGTGCCCTTGACCAGAATTGAACTCAGGACCCTTCAGTACGCAGGCCGATGCTCTATCCACTGAGCCAAACCAGCCAGAGCAAATTTCTTTCTTTCTTTTTTAATTATAAAAATTATACATGCTTGGTGTGAAGAGAAAAAAAATCACACAAAACAGTAGACTCATGTTCTCTCCTCACTCTCTGTTCCGTGCCCAGTGGAATACATTCTCCTGGTAGCTATGTTTCTAGACATTTTTGAAGCATACACAAATTTGTCCTTTTAAAATTACAACTAGAATTATACTTTCCATAACTGCGGTGTGACTTGCTTTTTTCATTTAACTCTGAATCCTGGTTATCATTCCATATCAATTCAGATTTACCTAATTCTTTTTGAACCCTGTCAAGTATGCCATTGTATGTTGAAACATTATTCATTGTGGATGTTTAAGTTTTTCCAGGTTTTCACTATTATAAATAATGTTGCAAGCTTTTTGTATATATTTGCATATAGTTATGCAAAATTATTTGTAGGATGGCTTTCTAGAATTGCTGGGCTATTAACTATCTTCAGAGATAGTGTCAGATTGTGTTCTAAGAAATGGTATGGTTATATTTTTTCACCAACAATGCCTCAGAGTGCCCCTTTTCCCACATTCCCATCATGCTGGGTATTATGAAGTAAAAACGAGTTCTAATCTAAGACATGATTTGAATTTGCATTTATTTAATTATGATTATATTGTGTTAAAAAAGTTAGCCCTTTGTTTTAGGTGTTAAAAATATTTTCCCTCTGCTTCTTCCTTGCATTGCTTTGTTGTTTCTTCTGCCTTACAGAGATGTAAAATATTCACGCAGTAAAATTTATTGGTGTTTTTCCTTATGGCTTCTGGGTTTCCTGTCATGCTTAGACAGAACTTCCTCAATCATGATTTGAAAAATTTCAGTATTCCTTTAATACTTTTATGGTTTCTTTTTTTAAAAAAAGAAAAAATAGCCGAGACCGGTTTGGCTCAATGGATAGAGCGTTGGCTTGGGGACTGAAAGGACCCGGGTTCGATTCCAGTCAAGGGCATGTACCTTGGTTGCGGGCACATCCCCAGGTGTGTGCAAGAGGCAGCTGATCGATGACTCTCTCTCATCGATGTTTCTAGCTCTCTATCTCTCTCCCTTCTTCTCTGTACAAAATCAATAAAATATATTTAAAAAAATAAAATATCTGACATATACCGAAGAATAAGCATAATCTATATGTAGGTTATAGAGGACAATAATATAAACATTAGCAAACTCAGCCTAAGAAATAGTCATTTAGTGATTCAGTTTTTACATTTAAAAATATCCATCTGTAATTTTGGGGAGAGTTTAGGAATAATAGGAATTCAGTTTAAAAAGCGTTCCGCCTTGATTGTATTTTTCTATATCACTATCTGGTTGTCACATCACTTATTAAACTTTCCTCCTGGCTTCTTTTAAATAATGGTATTGCATTTCTTTTTTTTTTTTTAACATATTTTTATTGATTTTAGAGAGGAAGAGAGAGGGAGAGATAGAAACATTGATTGATCTGCTGCTTACTGTATGTCCCCCACTGGGGATCGAGCCCACAACCTAGGCAGGTGCCCTGACTGGAAATCGACCCTGACCTTCTGGTCCACAGGTCGACACTCACCGCTGAGCCACGCCGGCCGGGCTCGTATTGCATTTCTGATACCTCTGTAAACAAAATAAAACCACTTCTATCTGCAGTAAGATACATAAAACAACTAGCCAGAGTCCTTGGTATTTTCAGATTCAATAACCAAAGTCATCCCCATTTTCTAAAGCTTGCTGGAAAAAGAATAGGAAACTTAAAAAAAAATTTTTTTTTAAAATTCTCACCTGAGGATATTTTTCCTTTGATTTTTAGAGAGAGTAGAAGAGAGAGGGAAAGACAGAGAGAAATAACGATGTGAGGAAACACACCAATTGGTTGTCTCCTGTGTGTACCCTTACCAGGGCCCGGGAAGGATCCAGGACCCTTCGGCCTGCAGGCAGATGCTCTATCCCAGTGGTTCTCAACCTTCCTAATGCCTCGACCCTTTAATACAGCTCTTCATGTTGTGGTGACTTCCAACCATAAAATTATTTTCATTGCTACTTCATAACTTTGCTACTGTTAATGAATTGTAATGTAAATATTGTGTTTTCTGATAGTTTTAGGTGACCCTGCTGCTGTGAGCCTAAGACCATTGGAAAACACAGACATTTACGTTACGATTCATTAACAGTAGCAAAATCACAGTGATGAAGTAGCCATGAAAATAATTTTATGGTTGGGGTCACCACAACATGTGGAGCTGTATTAAAGGGTCGCGGCATTAGAAAGGTTGAGAACCACTGCTCATCCATTGAGGCAAACCAGCTAAGTCAGAAAACTTAAAAAAAAAAAAAAAAAATATATATATATATATATATATATATATATATATTTTATTGCTTTTTTACAGAGAGGAAGGGAGAGAGATAGAAAGCTAGAAATGTCGATGAGAGAGAAACATCGACCAGCTGCCTCTTGCACACCCCCTACCGGGGATGTGCCCGCAACCAGTGTACATGCCCTTGACCAGAATCGAACCTGGGACCTTTCAGTCCACAGACCAACACTCTACCACTGAGCCAAACCGGTTTCAGCAGAAAACTCTTAATTTCATAATGGAAAAACAACCCATTTTTGACCTCTTTACCTTAAGCAAGTTATTTAACTCCTCTAAGACCAGTTTCTTGACCTTTAAAATGGAGATAATAGTAATAACACTTCATGGACTGTTGTCAGGACTAAATGGGCCGGACTCTCCATTCCGATAATTACAGGCTGTTGTTGTTCCTTATGATTAAGCCCCTACCCCAGTAGTCGGCAAACTTCGGCTCTGTTAACTAATGAGTTTGCCAACTGTTGGGCTAAGGGATGCAACATGCATGGCCTGATGCTTTTGATCAATGGTTTCACAGATGTTCTTATTAAAATGCATTATTATTATTACCTTATCAGCCTCTCTGGTCCTCAGAAGGAAGGCTGTATGTACTCTCTGGCTGTATGGCTGGACTGTGTGGGATTGTTAACAGGTCTAGTTTGCTAATTTCATGGCCTGATACCATACTATTATGCTTTACAACTAGGTGGAATTTTGAGGTTTCTAAATTTACATTTTTTTTAAATATATATATTTTATTGATTTTGTACAGAGAGGAAGGGAGAGAGATAGAAAGTTAGAAACATCGATGAGAGAGAGTCATCGATGAGAGAGAGTCATCGATCAGCTGCCTCTTGCACACCCCCTACTGGGGATATGCCCGCAACCAAGGTACATGCCCTTGACCAGAATCGAACCCGGGACCCTTCAGTCCCCAAGCCGACGCTCTATCCATTGAGCCAAACCAGTTTTGGCTAAATTTACATTGTTATAAACAAATGAAAAGGACGCCCCTCCCTGATACCATGGTAAAGGTAGGTTCCTGATCGTCAGAGCCCCTCTCGTCACTGCCCAATGACCTGCAGCAGCCATAGGCTCATCTGGGAAGCCATGTCCATTTGCTCACCGCCCGCTGACCCCTGATCAGAAGTCACGCTCCTGTAAACGTGGGTTTTGAATGAAACAAAAGCCATCTATACACTTTACCCCTTTCTATTTCCAAACTGATGTTGAATGGTTTCATCCATACCTAGGACGTGGAGAGATGTTTACTGAATCTGTTATGTTGTGAGAATTCAGTTCTCACATTATTAGGCGTGTAAGGCAGTATTAACCAGTTTTCCCATTTCACAGCTGAAGGAATTGTAGCAGACCGGATTTTTCTTCCTTAAAGTTCCTGGGGTGGGGTGGAGCGGAGGTAGAAGAGGGTACAGAGGGATAAATGATGATGGAAGGAGATTTGACTTTGGGCAGTAAGCACAGTAAGTACAATATGCAGATGGTGTATTACAGCATTGTACATCTGAAACCTATATAAGTTTATTAACCAACGTCACCCCAATACATTCAATTAAAACATTTTAAAATTACTTGGATAAGTAATGGCAAAGTCCTACTTGTTTTTAGATCCTGTGGGCCACAGCCCAATAATATCTGCAAGTTAAATTTTTCCTAAAAGAAAAATGTTGGTCCAGCCAGTGTGGATCAGTGATTGTGGGAGGTCACATTTGGATTCCTGGTCAGGGCACATGCGGGCTTGGGGCTTGATCCTCAGTACAGGGTAAGGAGGCCACGGATCAATGATTCTCTCACTGATGTTTCAATCCCTCTTCCTTCCTCTCTCTGAAATCAATGAAAACATTACAAAAAATGTTGGATGTGAAACTATAATCTGAATGACTATTCCAAAGAGAAAAATGTGAAAAAACGAGTTAGTTATTTCATGCTATGCTCTATCCCTTAATCATCCTTTTATATACGAATCTGAACTCCTTCCCATACTCATCCTTTTATATACGGATCTGAACTCCTTCAGGAAAAGTGTGGCATCAGGACACCCAAAAGCATTTAAAGTCTATTAAGGAGCAAACAATAGGTTGATGGCTCATCCTGGAGGCATGCTAGGGTCTGTGACAGAACCCAATAAACAAGCTACGCATTACAAAAACTGCTAATCATACTTAAAATTCCCAAGGCCCCTCAATCCTATAAATTATATTCTATTAAATAGGATGTATTTGCCGAAACCAGTTTGGCTCAGCGGTAGAGCGTCGGTCTGTAGACTGAAGGGTCCCAGGTTCGATTCCGGTCAAGGGCATGTACATTGGTTGCGGGCACATCCTCGGTAGGGGGTGTGCAGGAGGCAGCTGGTCGATGTTTCTCTCTCATCGACGTTTCTAGCTCTCTATCCCTCTCCCTTCCTCTCTGTAAAAAATTAATAAAATATATAAGCAAAAAAAAAAAAAATAGGATGTATTTGGTCTGCCCCTCACTCCCCTCATGGCATCGTAGACCCTGTGATTTCTCAGTCTTGGGGGAAATGGGAGAAGACGATGTTTTTCAAAGACAAAACGGTGATTATTTAGATTTTTGGGGGGTTTCCCTCCACCCCCAAACTTACGGCACAGAGTTGGTACATGGCTCTCTCTGAAATCCCCTGACAGTCCCTTCTTTATTCCCTGATGAGATTTTTCAGGCTTTTCTCCTTACTCGATCCGCCAGTCTCGTTTTTCTCTTAATCTTTTGCCAGAGCCTTATTTTGAAAACGTTCATGCTCATCAGAATTTCGAGAGTCCGTAGCGGATGGTTTGAACCCCCTCCGTGTTCCCCGGGGACGTGAACCCGCGTCTTCAGGGCTGGAAAGGCAGATGGTGACCCGGGTAAGAGCCGGAGCAACGGGACCGCGCGGCCCCTGCTGCCCCCGGGACCTGCCCCCGGGACCTGCCCCCGGCGGCCGCGGCCCCCGCCCGCACGACCCCCGCCGGAGCCCGGCCCACCGCCGGGCCGCTGCCCACCTTCCCCGCTGCCCATTTCACGAGAAAGAAAAAAAGAAAAAAGGGGGGGAAAAAAAAAAAAAGGAGCGGTCCCGCCCCCTCCGCCCGGTCTCCGTCTCCCATTGGCCCCGCCTCCGCGCGCGTCACGCCGCGGGGGGCCAATAGGGAGGCGCGATACTGCGAGGTGGGCCGGCCCCGGGCGCGGAGTGGGCGGCGGGCCGGTGCAGCAGCCCCGCCGCGGCTCGGCCTCCATCGCTGAGGCGCCGCCGCTCCCGCAGACGCTCGCGAGCCGCCCCCCGCGCTCCCCGCGCCTCCGCCGCCCGCGCCGCCGAGACGCTGCCCGGCTCCGTCCCGTCCCCGCCTCCGCCCGCCTCCGCCTCCCGCGCTCGCCCCCCCATTGTCTCTGCCGCTTCCCTCCCGGTGCAGGGAGGACCCCGTCCCCAGCATCCTCAGGGAAACAAAACAGACATGGTCCCCGGCGCCCGCCCCTGAGGCGCCCGAGCGAGCGAGCGAGGAGCGGGAGGCCGCGCGGAAGGTCACGGGAGGGCAGCCCGCCGCCGCCGCCGCCCCGCGGCCGCCCCCTCGGCCCGAGCCCGGCACCCGGCCCCGTCCGAGGGCCTCCCGCCCGTGCCCGCCTTCCCGGAGCCGCCGACCCTCCATTGATGGTGTAGCGCCGCCGGGGAGGTAAGTCTCCCTCCCGCCCGCGCGGCCGGGCGCCGGCTTCTCTGGCTCCCGGTCCGGTCCGGGGCGCGGGGCGGCGGCGGGTGGGCGTGGACCGGTCCGTCCGGGGCGCCGGGGGCGGGGGCCGCGGGCCGGTGTGTCCCTCCCGCCGGTGCCCGCGCCCCGGGCTCCCCGCCGGGCTGAGCGGTCCGCGGGCTCCGGTGCCGGCGGGACCCGGGGCGGCGGGGCATCTCCCGCCGGTTTGTGGTCTGGGGGTCTCGGGGGAGGACTTGGCTGCTTGTGTTCATTCTCACGCTGGAGAAGATTCGCTCCTTTTTGTGTGTGTGTGTGTGTGTGTGTGTGTGTTTGTGTTTGTTTGTTTGTTCTCGATCTCTAGTTCTCCGATGACTACATTGTGAGACCCCAAACTCAACTTGCAGCGGAATAGGTTCTTGTGCTCATGTCTTCCTTCTGCTCTCGGACAGAGAGCGGCTCCTATTTTATTTATTTTTCTTCTTAAGGTTTTGGAAGCGGGAGAAGTAGTTGTACATGGATGGGGTGTGATGGGAGGCGGGGGGGGGGGCGGGTGTTTTGTGTTTTAGGTTTCCTTTGAAACGGGTTGCTGGAGAAGTTGTTGAAAGGAACACAGATGATTCATTGTGGAATTGTCATTTTCCTCCGCCTCTTCTCCAAGGGTTTGCTTACCATCCCCCCTACCCCCCCTCTGGCTTACAGACTTCAAACATTGAGGCAAATGTGTCCTTGGGAAACTGGGTGTCTTAAATGTTTCAGGATGTGTTACTATTTTAAGATACATTTAGAAAGTAGTTTTGTGTGAATCCTGAAATAGCTTTCTCCAGAGGGGAAAAAAAAAAAATTTTTTTTAACCCCCCAAAAAAGGTATCTAGTAAAAGATATCTAGCACCTGGAGAATTATAAAACAAAACATTTTAATGCAACACAAATTAATGCATCCCGTGCTTAGATTGGAAACAGTTTTGATAGTTGCATTCCATTTAAAGAGAGACCTTTTTTTTGTCTGGTGTACACTGGATTCTTTAGCCTCAGTCTGTTGGGGGAGGGGAGAGAGAATAATAAAATCATCTTTGGGTAGCTATTTCCTTCCCTGGATTTGCTCGGGGAGTTAATCCCACCGTAAATTACAAACCACTTCTGATTTTGAGGGCCTAGGCTGGATGGAAAGCTGGCTTCCAGCTCTCCCTGTTGTTGAGGTCGCAGGGAAAAGAGGCGGAAGCTTGGTGCCTCTCTCTCTCTTTCTCTCTCTCTCTCTCTCAGGCTGAGGGCTCATTGTTCTTCATACACACATTCGTTCTCTCTCTCCCATATTTGGGACTAGGTTTGCACAGACAAACAGCTCTGCTGGGGACAGAGGAGAGGAGATAGGGGGAGGGCAGGTGCATTTCTTTTTCAGCTTTCTTTCCACCCATTTCAAGCCTGGCCTTTTTGGCCACCTCGTGAGAGGCAGAAGAGCACATTGGAAGATAACGGACACTCAAAAACGTGTTCAGACTCCTCCACCTTCGTCTCTTCCCTTTGCACACCTGGTGTCTGCTGCTCGCTCTCTTTTGTGCACGTGAAGATACGGGGTGTTCGTGTGTCCTGGCCTGATAGGCAGTTGCCTCCGCATCCCTCATTGCCCCCAACTTCACTGGGGACGGGGATTTGTTCAGTTGACTCTTATTTATTGTATCTATTGAATGTGACCAGGGTCGTCTCAGAAGTAGTCGGTCTCGGTTACGCTTCAGATCGCACTTGAGGTTAACATTTAGCCAAGCCTGTGTGGGCGCTTTGACATATTAGCGGTCTGATGGTTCGATAGGTCCTCCGGCTCCCGAGCCGTCATTGTGTTTTGTTCTGTTTTATGAATAGGGGTTATGAGACAAGATCTGGTTTTCTGCTTTGGATGCCAGTGTAGAAGCTTTCTTGAACATTGGACAGGGAATAAATAATAGGCTGAGAGGGTCCACCCGGGGTGAACCCAGCTCTGGGCCAAGGATGGAGGTTGGTGTGGATAATGGTAGGCTGCAGAACAGCACCTTCTCCTGCTTAATTGCTGCGAAGGATGAGAAGATGAGGATGGGGGAGGGGAGTGACAGTTGAGGCCTAATGATTTTTTTGGATCGCAGTTGTGCTCCTGGGATAATGCCACTTCTCTGAGCTGCCGTACAGATGTCCTTTGACAGGTAATGTTGTATGGAGGTTTTTTGCGTTATTGGCCGTGCACCTTGACGTTAATTTGTTGTATTATCAGAAGCATTTACGCATTGTGACTTCTAAGGACCCTTGAACTGATATTCTCATATGAGAAATTTAATTTGTCTTGAAATATTAAAGTAGGGGGTTTATTTGTGTTTTTGGTGTGGGAAACTATATATACATTAGCAGTCTTTAAAAAGCTTTATTTACTTAATTTTTAAATCTTTATTGTTACAAGAATTACATATGTCCCCCTTTTTCCCCTGCCAACCCCCGCCAGCCCGCCCCTGCCCTCCACCCCAGGCCCTTACACTGTCTGCATCATGGGCTTAAAAAGTTTTCAGTATCATCAATAAAAAGTTAAACAGACCTACCCTATAGACAAGAAAAATCCTATCACCGGACTCAGAGTTTCCTTTGGGATTTAACCAGGGGAAGGTTGTGTGTGTGTGTGTGTGTGTGTGTGTGTGTGTAGTGAGGCAGGTAGAAGGTAGAGGGATAGGGGAGAAGCTCACTAAAATCAGCAGGTTTGCATGTGTACTGTCATTGACTGCAATGATGTTTTCAGTAGTCATGCAAACATAAATATAGTCGTCTGATAGAGTGACTTACTGTATGGTTTAGATTTAAAAAGTCAGAGGTAAGAGAACATGTGAAAAGAGTGTGCACATAGATTAACACACCAAATTCCTGTTCAAAGGTTGCTAAACCAAGGTGTAGTTTGAGAGATAATCTGCTTGACAAATGCCTCAAAGGGTTTTTATATCATACATCTTTCCCCATGTCAATTGTTTGAATGTGATAGGCTGTTAGAGAGGTTTGTAGTGGCAAGGGGAACTCAGTAGAGCATAAATATTTCTCTTCCAGACTTTCCTCCTAGCAATGTGATTTCTGATTCACTTTGCTTTCAAAACTTAGAGCAAATCTCTAGAGTTGTATATCTTTTACAATGAAATATGAACAGTTGAAATGTATTATTTATTCAGTAGGAATAGAGTCATGTAATTTCAATCCAATATAGTCTTTGCCAGTGTTTTGTTTCAAGGTAACTAGAGTAACTAGAACCAATTCACAACACAAAGGTAATCAAAATTAAGAAATACATGCACCAATTATTTTTTCAACCTTGACTTATTGTTCAGTCAAAACTCTTTTAAAAAGTGGGACTAGTTTCGCTCAGTGGATAGACCATAGGCCTCCACACTGAAAGGTCCTGGGTTCAGTTCCAGGTCAAGGGCACATGCCTGGGTTGTGGGCTTGATCTCCATTAGGTGTCATGCAGGAGTCAGCCGATTAATTAGTCTTTCTCATCATTGATGTTTCTATCTCTCTCTCCCTCTCTGAAATCAATAATAATTTTTTTTTTAAAGTGGGACAGTAACCACTGTCAGGTTCTGCCATAATTGTATGTAATATTGGACAAGAATATGCCAGGTGCTGTAAAATGTACATATAAGAATATGAAAAAAAAAAAAAGAATATATCTGTGATTTTCTAAAAACCAGTGTGTGTTGAGTATTATTAGGGACTTGTAAGCACCCATTACTTTTCAAATTAGTTTTGAATCTTTAACATCTTGTCCAAATTTCATTAATTAAAAAACCCCATTTAAGTATTAAAATGAGTTGTATATACAAAATTCTTTTGGGAATTGTGTGCTTTCCTACTGACTGCTTTTGGCAGCTTCTTTTGCAGTTGATTTAAAGATTAAGATAGCAGAAAATTCAAATGTTTGAGTCATTAGTATAACATAGCTGTGAACGTCATTACATATACACAAACACCCTTTAAACAATGCACTATTGTTTTACATAATCAGTTTCTGATAATGCTGTGCTCTGGTTGATCACAGGGGTTTTCAATAACCAGGAATTTCTCTTGAATCATATTTAAGTGATTGTTAATTATTAGTATCTTGGTAATTATTCCAAATTTATAGTTTTGCTTGTCCTATTTAAGCATGATTTTGGTGAGCCTGTTGGCTTTGCTTGGTTTCTTATCAGAGTCCTAGAGTTTCTTAAATAATGAGAAGAAAGCATTTCTGTGTTAGAAAATTGTTAGATAACTTAAGCCATTTTAATGAATATTAGGTTACTATAACTAAAACATTCTCAAGTACTAAATATATTTACTAGCTTGGAGTTTGGTTAGAATTGTGATTTGTATAACTAACTTGGCATGCCAAGCAATATAAGGTGTAACACGTATCTGTAATTGGATTGGATAGGATGGCTCATATAAGGACTATTTCTATAAATGAACTATTTGTGCCAATGTAAAATTATTATTTTTGTTTGGTAAAATTTGCCAGTATATCATTAACCATAAGCAATATATTTAACTGTAAAAACGTTCCCTGTGTGGTTAAATTACACATCAATATGACCTCTGATTCATTGAGCACTTGGTGTTTGAGCAACCCTCACAGCCTCTTTGTCTTTGGGCCTTTGCATCAGAAGTTGAAGCCACTAGTCAGGCACCGATTTTAAACTAGTTATAGATGTGATTTGTACGGGTTTTGGTTAGGCTGCTTTGTTACCAAGAATAGGACGTCTCCCAAGTCATCTCAGGTGTTGGGGAAAAGTGAAACATAAATGTGAGCTTGAGAGGCAGGCCTGACAGCAAGACAAGAATCCCAGGTTCAGTGGAGACTTACGGATACTGCAGTACTGTGAGTGGCCAGACTACCTTGTTCCCTCCTAACAGGAAGGCTGTTGTGCCATATCCTCGTGCCAGGGCTGTGCATGTATGTAGCATAAGGACACCACCCCAACGGGGACAGTATTTACATTAAGGGCCTGGGCTACTGAAAGAGAGCTTGTGGGCCATGTAGCATCTCTAGAGTCCTTTTCGGGTTCAGTCGGGGTGTATATGTTTATTTTCTGTGAATCTCTACAGCAGGGGAGAGTCATTCCTACAAAATCCCAATCCAGCACACGGCCACTCGCACACCGCCACTCGCACACTCAGCAGAACATGCACGCGTGCATTCATGGACCTATACATGTCCACCAGGCTCCTAGAGGTCTGATTCCTGACCCTGTTACTTCTTCCGGAGGAGTGTGTGTGTAGTGGCACTTAACATGTGTGAGGGGAGTGTGAACAGGTGGGAATGTAAGCAAATGTCTGCATGTATGAATTCAGAGAAGCTGCCTGGGAGGCTCTGGAAACCTCTCCCTTCCTAAGCAGACTCTGGCTATACTTGGGAGCTGTAGATTCTTGGGAGTTTGATTCTTAGTGGAACACATAGGCTCTGGCCACTGACTTAAAAAAATGTTTGAGCCGAGACTGGTTTGGCTCAATGGATAGAGCGTTGGCTTGGGGACTGAGGGGTCCCGGGTTCGATTCCGGTCAAGGGCATGTACCTTGGTTGCGGGCATATCCCCAGTAGGGGGTGTGCAAGAGGCAGCTGATTGATGACTCTCTCTCATTGATGTTTCTAACTCTCCATCTCTCTCCCTTCTTCTCTGTACAAAATCAATAAAATATATTTAAAAAAATGTTTGATATATAAAAACATCATTCAGGTGAATTTAAACTAAGTGCTCCTTATTAAATCTAGAGCCTGTGTCCTCACTGTCCCCTCATTCCTCTTTCCCTCCCTTCTCCTTTATGTGACATCACCAGTCTGTGATCCTGCTCTCTCTGGCAGGGCCACCACCAAGGCTGCTCAGATTGGGCAATAATACACTAACTTACCCTTTTCCCTCATGGGCTGGCCCACCTAATCCTCCTACTTTCACTCCCCTGTTTTATCTCCTAAGGTTTCTTTCTGTTTTATGCTTCTGTTTCCATTTCCAGGGACTTTAAAAAAAGTTTTTATTGATTTTAGAGCGGGGGAGAGAGGGAAGAAGGAGGGAGGAAGGGAGAGAGGGAGGGAGGAAGAGGGAGGGAGGGAGAAACATTGATAAGTTGCTACTCATATACACCCCGACTGAACCCGAAACCTGGGCATGTGCCCTGACCTCGAATCAAACCAGTGATGTTCTCCTTATATTTTCTGTGAATCTGTCCAACTACTTGTCTACTTATTTATCTAAGTCATTGGTTCCCAAACTATATTCATAGCATACTAATATGCTACAAGTATTTTAAGTGTTCTGAGGACATTTTATTTGTTTGTGTTGCTTGGTTTTCTTTTGTCCTTCCCCAAAGAATACTATGACCATCTTATAAAAAGTAATATTTTGTAGAACAGTTTGTAAAACATGTAAAATTAGTTCTTTGTCAAGTGGCTTGTCTATTTCTTCTTAATAAGGAAGTTCCAAATGTTAGTCTTAGGTTTTGCTGTTGTGCACTTTTTTTTTTTTTTTTTTTTTAAATCCTCACCTGTGGACATGCTTAGATAGGAGAAGGGAGGCGGGAGAAAGATAGAAACAGTGAAGTGAGAGAGAAGCATTAATGAAAACTGTACTTGGAACATACTGCCTTACTTTTTTTTTTTTTTCTTTAATATATTTTATTGTTTGTTTTTTTTTTACAAAGAGGAAGGGAGAGAGAGAGAGAGCTAGAAACATTGATGAGAGACAACGACGAGCTGCCTCCTGCACACCTCCTACTGGGGATGTGCCTGCAACCAAGGTACATGCCCTTGACGGGAATCGAACCTGGGACCCTTCAGTCCACAGGCCGACGCTCTATCCACTGAGTCAAACCGGTCTCGGCCTGCCTTACATTTTTTAGTTTGGCCACTTATTTTCTACATATTCAGTGCATTTTCTTTGGTTCTTTCACTTTCTCACTCATTTTGTCATTTTACATCTTGTGTAAATGTTTACTTGCTTTTGTGTCTTAGTTTTAATCTTTTTCTTTTTATTAAATTGTAAACCTCTTGAAGACAGAAAATTTCCCTTTAACTATACTAATAAGTATTTTTATACATGGAATTAGATGTATTCTGAAAGTCACAGTTCATTGAATCTAAGATGTCATCGGTAGTAAGATGCATCATTATTTTATGTACCATAGAATGAAAAAAAGATGCTGCAATTAAACTGTAAGACCCGTTCCCAGTTCCAATGCTATACAAATGTAAAACATTGTGCATCTTAGAATCATTGAAATATGGTCATTTAGGTTATCTTTCCTTTTACAACTGTATATTCCACGAAAAGCATGTCTGAAGATAGATCTTAAAGCAGATTATTTTCTTTTTAGGAACAGTGATATATGTGGCATTCTTGCTTAAAGATTTTGCATGAAAACCTAAGCTATAACCAATGAACAATAAAAGATGCTGCCAGACTGTGGAGTCTTAGAGGGAAGGTGGGGGAGGGAGCGTGGATGGGAAGAGATCTACCCAAAGAACTTGTATGCATATATGCATAACTCATGGACACAGACCATAGCGGGGTGAGGGCATTGGGCAGGGGTGGGAGAGGGTAGGCTAGAAGAGGTCAATGGGGGGGAAAGGGGACATATGTAATACTGTCAACAATAAAGATTCAAAAAAAAAAATTAAACACACACACACACACACACACACACACACACACACCACACCCCTAACCGGTTTGTCTCAGTGGATAGACCATCGACCTGCGGAATGAAGGTTCCCAGGTTCGATTCCAGTCAAGGGCATGTACCTTGGTTGCAGACACATCCCCAGTAGGGGGTGTGCAGGAGGCAGCTGATTGATGTTTCTGGCTCTCTCTCCCTCTCCCTTCATCTCTGTAAAAAGTCAATAAAATGTATAAAAAAACAAACGCACAAATGCTGCCATAAATCTATAGTCTTTTAGTTAAATTATGGTATAGTTTCCATAGATTAGGTATAATCTTTATATATTTTGATTTGAAATAATGTGTTTTATATTTATAATGTGCTAAAATATTACCATATTGTGTTATCACTTTCACCTAAAATGTGTTAACTGCAGCCCAGGCTTGTGTGGCTCAGTTGGTTGAGTGCCATCCTATGTGCCCCGAGTTCACTAGGTAGATTCACACAGTCAGGGCGCTTGTTCTGAATGTAGGCTCGATCCCCAGTTAGAAGGCATGCAGGAGATTGATGGTTCTCTCTCATTGGTGTTTTTCTTTCTCTCCTCTTCTCTCTCTCTCAAATCAATAAAAACATTAAAAATGTGTTAACTGTATTTTGAAATTATTTTAAAATATTTTATTTTTCAATTACATTCTACCTACCATATTATATTAATTTTAGATGTACAACATAGGATTAGACATTTATACAACTTATGAAATGGTTATTTGGATAATAAGTCTGATAAACTCTGACACCATGCTAACTTTCTGTTAAATATTGGTGTGCCTCCTGATTCTGTCCATTAACTTCTCCGTTAGCATTGTCTTCCAGAGTGACCTCATTTCACTTCAAGTTTATAAATACAGCCCTCCTCTCTCTCCTGCAATCCATATCCATGTTGCCCTCTGTTTCCTTGGATATCTTTTGGACACTGAGCCTCAAAATTTACCAATCTGTATTTGCCCGCTCTTAACCTCTTTACTATTGTAGCAAAGTTTTTAAGAGCTCTAGTCTCAATCCCTAATCTGTTTCTTGTTAACTCAGTGATGTTTCTTTGTCACAGTTTCCTCATCTGTAAAATGGGGATAATAATAATACCCATATCACAAGTTTGTTGTGAGGACCAAAGTAATTAATACATATAAAGTGCTTAAAATGTCTCTGGTAAAAGTACCTGCTCAATCAATATTAATCTATATTTGTTAGATTATCAACATTATATATTGCTAGATCATCAGAGATCTAGCCTTCCACTATGTTCCTTTTTTTTTTTTTTTTTTTTTTTGTCTATGCAACACTCAACAACCAGGAGATAGGTAGAAGCAGTGTGTCAACTCTAGGAGGTTTGCATAAGTTCTCTTTAAATAACCAACTGTAAAGTTTTTACTCTTTCTTGAAAATAGGAAATATTACAAAACAGTGCATGATTTAATACCAAGTAAATGGAGTAATGATGAGTTTTGGGGTGTTGATAAGTAATTCTAATATGATATTAGAACATCATAGCTCTGCTGTTCATCTTATGATATTCCTGAAGGAGACGTGTGTGTGTGTGTGTGTGTGTGTGTGTGTGTGTATGTAGAACAATGGCAAGTTGGAAATGCGAAGTATTATTTTATTATTAACTAGAGGCCAGGTGCACAAAAATCTGTGCATGGGCAGGGTCCATAGGCTTGGTCGGAGATCATGGCTAATTGGGGCCTTCCCTGGCTGCCAGCTGCTGGCTGCCTGCCAGGGCCTTACTTTGTTCTATACCGCCCCCTGGTGATCAGGGCATGTCATAGTGAGCGATTGAACTCCTGATCTCTCAAGGGGACACTGTGTGTGTGTGTGTGTGTGTGTGTGTGTGTGTGTGTCTCGCTCTTGCACATGCGCGCGCGCTCTCTCTCTCTCTGTCTCTCTCTCTGTCTCTCTCTTTCTATATATATATGACTTTTGGTTAAAATACCAGTGTAGAGCTGTCTAGTAAATTGCTTGGAGTGTATTGCTTAAGCTTAAGGCTTAGGCAAGCGATTTCTCCTCCTTCTAAGTCTCACTAATTTACTACAGTCTTTTAGAGTAGTGGTCGCCAACCTTTTGGACCTCATGGACCACCAGTTGGCAATCGCTGCTCCAAAGATTTACTTAAACCAGTGGTTGCCAACCTTTTGGACCTTGTAGACCACCAGTGGTTGGCGGACCGTCGGTTGGGGACAGCTGTTTTAGAGCATGTTTGAGAGAAATGAATAAGAGCAAGATAGCAGAAGACCCTCATATACTAGTATATGTAGCTTTCAATCTGCATTTAATCTTCATACTTATAAAGAAGATCTATGCCCAGCTGGGTGTGGCTTGGTGGTTGAGCCAACTGTTGACCCAGGAACTAAGAGGTCACCGGTTTGAGTCCCTGTCAGGTCACATGCCTGGGTTGTGAGCTCGATCCCCAGTAGGGGATGTGCAGGAGGCAGTTGACTGACGATTCTCTCTCATTGTTGATATTTCTATATTTCTCTCCCTCTCAGTTTCTCTCAGAAATCAATAAAAATATATTTAAAGAAAAGTTCCAATCAATGTTTTTACTTAAAGAAAGACCAATCATTAACAATATTCCCTTTGAGAGGGTCTAGATGGTAGAGAATGGACACACACACACACACATATGAGTTGTGCATCTTATTGGTATAGCTTCAGCTCTGTAAAGCTTGGTTTAATGGTCTGTGAGGAATAGTTAAAAACAGTTGGCTATATACCCGACAGCCCCACAGCCTGACTTTATTTATGACAGTTCTGGGACTTGGAGGGTGAGTGGAATGGCAAGGGACTTGCAAAGCATTTTTCAAATTTTAGGATCTTGGAGATGAAATTAAGGAGAAGTATCATATGATAAATAAGATTTGCCATTCAGAAAAGTGGCCCACCATTAATAATAACTGCTGTGGCATTTTGGTAATATGCTGATTCTCATTTTGGTAACAAGATTGTAATCTTTGAGACTATGATTATATATGACTAAGGTTAGCAGAGCAAAGCTAAAGCCCAATCATATTATATTCAGTCTGAAACAAGAATATGATGACAGGACAGAGATGCTAGAAAAGAGGCATCTGGACTGTTGTACTCAGATTCTGCAACCTCAGTTTTATTACTCTTTTGTAAACTCTAGAAGGATTGAGACCACGTCAGCTTTGGCCACTTCAGTTGCATTAGTATACTGAGTGCAACTGTATAATTGTCATAAATAAATTTACTCTTAAATGCTATAAGTTGTTTCTATCAACTTAGACCCAAAGTTATGAATACAGTTCTAGTGTCTAAGGACTTCTTAAAAATTTTGTGTTAAGAAGTTGATTAGTGGGTCGGGTGCGGCCAGGCCTGGAGCAGCAGCTGCCAGGCCGGGAACGGCCAGGCCCGGAGCAGCTGGGCCCAGAGCAGCCAGGTCGGGTGCGGTCAGGCCCAGAGCAGCAGCAGCCAAGCCCGGAGCAGGCAGGTTGGGAGCTGCCAGGCCCGGAGCGGCCGGGCCCGGAGCAACCAGGCCCAGAGCAGCCGGGTCGGGAGCAGCCATGCCCGGAGCAGCAGCAGCCAAGCCCGGAGCAGCCAGGTTGGAAGCTGCCAGGCCTGGAGCGGCCGGGCCTGGAGCAGTCGGGTCGGGAGCAGCCAGGCCTGGAGCAGCAGCTGCCAGGCTGGGAGCGGGCAGGCCTGGAGCAGCCAGGCCCAGAGCAGCCGGGTCAGAAGCAGCTAGGCCCGGAGCAGCAGCAGCCAGGCCGGAAGCGGCAGTGGCCAGACCTGGAGCAGCCAGGCCCGGAACAGCTCGCTCCTCGCCTGCCCCCGCCCCAAGGCTGCCTCTCAGACATGGCTGGAAACTTTTGGGGGAACTTGAGGGTCTGCTGAATCAAGTGATGAAGGCTTAGATCTGGATGTGTTGAGTTAGTATAGCGCTGGGGTGTTGATCTGTGAGTGCCTTGTGTGGGGCCTGGATGAGGTTGGTTGATCTATTTGGAAATGTCTTTTGTGTGAAGTGTATCCTTGGGCATGCGGAGGTATTATTGATTTGAGAAAATGCTAAGTAACTGATTTACTATCTGAAAAATTTAAAGTTCTGAAAGTTTAAGGTCTCTTGCCAAAAAGAGGTTTTAAAGCTAATACATTAATTTTAATGGAGAAAGGGAATGACAAGCCCTTCCCACCCAGAACAGGTAATCCAATTCCAACCAGCAGCTATGTTTAAACAATGTGTACATTTACACTTGAATGGCTACACCTTTTGATAGCCTAAGGGCAAGTTTACATGTAAACAAGTTTGCTTCTCAATTCCCAGGGCAGAAAAAAAAAAACAAGGTTTAAAATTATTAGATTTTAAAATTTATTCTTAGAAGTGTAAAAGTTTATTAATTAAAAAAACAACAACAAGACCAACAACAAAAAAAGGAGATTGAAAAATCTGATGAACAACAATAGCTGTTCATTGTAGTAGAGTCGGCGATATGGGAGGGGAGTGGACTGACTGTTCTAGGGGAAAGGGAGGGAGGAAGAGACTGAACATAAACTGTGCACCTATGGATGAGGACAATGGGGGGTGGGGAGGGGGCAAAGGGTGGGGTGGGAACCTGGTGGAGGGGGGAAGAAATGAGGAACCTTGTAATAATATGAACAATAAAGATTGATTTAAAAAAAAAATATCCAAAGTTCAAAAAAAAAAAAAAGAAGTTGATTAGTGCCCTAGCCAGTTTCGCTCAGTGGCTAGAGTGTTGGCCTATGGACTGAAGGGTCCCTGGTTTAATTCTGGTCAAGGGCATGTGCCTGGTTGCAGGCTGGATCTCCAGTAGGCAGAGTGCAGGAGGCAGCTTATCAATGATCCTCTCATAATTGATGTTTCTATCTCTCTCTCCCTTTCCCTTCCTCTCTGAAAATCAATAAAAATATACTATCTGATAAAATAGTAATATGCAAATTAACCATCACCCTGCTACATCCACCAACCATGCCTACCAGCCATCCCCATCAGCCACTCAAGAGCGGGTATGCAAATTAAACTCAACCAAAATGGCTGCAGCCACTGAGCAGCAGGAGGGAGGCTTGAGTTTCCCTGGCGATGGAGGAAGCCAAGCTTTCTGCATACCCTGGCTGGCCCAGGCCTCCACTCAGGGCTACAAAGTTTCAATTATAGAAGATAAATAAATAGTAACAGAAATGGCTGCTGCCAGGAGCAAGCAGGAGGCTACAAAGTTTCAATTGTAGAAAGTAAATGTATCCCAGATACCAGGGCCTCTCTTGGGCCTCTGCTTGGGTCGCTGGGGGGTGTGGCCAGCCTGCAGATCACCACAGGCCTCTTGCCTAGGCCGTTCCATGCCCCAAGGGAATCCGCACCCTGATCGGGACACCCTTCAGGGCAAACCAGCCAGCCCCCATCCTTGCACCAGGCCTCTATCCTATCTAATAAAAGAGTAATATGCAAATTGACCATCACTCTAGCTTATAAGATGGCTGCCCCCATGTGGTCAAAGATCCTGCCCCCATGTAGACACAAGATAGTCACCACAAGATGGCCAGCAGGGGATGGCAGTTGAAAAGGAGCAGGCCTGCAAGGGAGGGCAGTTGGTGGCAACCAGGCTGGCAGAGGAGGGAAGTTGGAGGCAACTGGGCCTGCAGGGAAGGGCAGTTGGGGAGGGAGGGGACCCAGGCCTACAGCGGAGAGCAAGTTGGGGGGAACAGGCCTGCAGGAGAGGGCAGTTAGGCGTGATCAGGCCTGCAGGGGAGGGCAGTTAGGGGTGATCAGGCCTGCAGGGGAGGGCAGTTAGGGGTGATCAGGCCTGCAGGGGAGGGCAGTTAGGCGTGATCAGGCCTGCAGGGGAGGGCAGTTAGGGGCAAACAGGCTGGCAGGGGAGCAGTTAGGCATCAGTCAGGCTGGCAGGGGAGTGGTTAGGGAGTGATCAGGCTGGCAAGCAGAAGTGGTTAGGGGCAATCAGGAAGGCAGGCAGGTAAGCAGTTGGAAGCCAGCAGTCCTGGATTGTGAGAGGGATCCCAGATTGGAGAGGGTGCAGGCTGGGCTGAGGGATACCCCTCACCCCCTCTGCATGAATTTTGTGCACCGGGCCTCTAGTATCCTACCTAATGAAAGAATAATATGCAAATTAACCATCACTCTGCTCCACAAGCCACACCCACAAGCCAATCAGCACATATGCATTTATGTATGAAATGGGGCATACAAAATCAAGACAGATTGTGCACTTGATGAATTTTTTCACTAATGGGACGGAGGCATTTACCCAGTTGAGTGATAGATAAAGTGCCTCAAGAAATGTACTACGGCTTAAGAAAGAGATTTTGGCCCTAGCTGGGTTGGCTCAGTGAGTACAGCATCGGCGAGCATCGGCCTGCAGACTGAAGGGTCCTGGGTTTGGTTCTGGTTTAGGGCATGTACCTTGGTTGTGGGCATATCCCCAGTGGGGGGTGTGCAGGAGGCGGCTGACTGATGTTTCTCTCTCATTGATGTTTCTACCTCTCTATCCCTCTCCCTTCCTCTCTGTAAAAAATCAATAAAATATATTAAAAACATAAAATGAAATAAAATAAAAAAGAATATATATATAAAAAGAAAGAAAGAGAGAGAATTTGCCCTCTCTCCATGGCTCTGTTGGAGTGTTGTCTCACATACCAAAAAGATTCCCAGTCAGGGCACATTCCTAGGTTGTGTGGTTGATCCCCAGTTGGGGCACATATGGGAAGCAACTGATCGATGTTTCTTTCTCACATTGATATTTCTTTCTCTCCCTTAAAAAAAATCAATATCCTCAGGTGAGGCTTAAAAAAAGTAAAAAAGAAAGAAAGAATTAACTCTGGCTGGGGCATTAGAGAGACTTGGTGTAGGAGAAGGTGTTTAACCTGTGTTTTGAAGGATTGGCAAGATTGGACATGTGATAAATAGCTAAGAGGATTTCAGGCAGGAAACTGGAGCAAAGGCACAGAGGTTGGAAAGCATGGGAAATGGTGAGTACAGTGCTTTTGTTGCTTTTATGATGAAGATTATTAAATTGTGTTTCAATTTCTTTTTCAAAAAATTCTTTTAAAATGTTCTGTAACAGATAAATGTTCTGTAACAGATACACAGATACAGGCTGACATAGTTCTTTACACTTAGGTGATTTATATTTGGTAGGTGATCAGATTTAATTGTATAACGGTGTTTTGAAGAGGAGTCCTTTGGGCTGATATCTCACAGCAAGAAGACTGGTTTGGCCGGAACCAGACAGCACTGAGAGACAGGTGGAGTCATAGCATGGGGAGTTTTGACATTGGGGTCTGACTTTGAGAGCCTAATTCATTCAAATTAAATACAAATTATAACTATAAAACTTATACTCAATCACATTTATACTCTCTAAAAAGAGTAATGCCCACTCCGCAATATTCTTGCAGGCTTTTTCTATAAATTTATAAGCATGTATGTACACATTATACATACTATCTTTAATATTGCTTTTTACTTAATATTTCAAGTCCATATTTTTCAAGCCAATACCTGTAATTATACTTCAGGTCTTTTTTTTTTTTTTTTTTTTTTTTAAACTACTGCATAATACGACAATGTGTGGATATACAGTGAGTGGCCAGATTATTACGATCTCTGAACGCATTAATCTGGCCACTCCGTGTGTGTGGCCCGGTGCATGAATTTGTGCATGGGTGGGGTCCGGCCAGCCTGGCCAGGGAGAGGGGACATGGGCAGTTGGCAGGCCTGCCTGCTGGTTGAATTCCTGGTCGAAGGGACAATTTGCATATTAGCCTTTTATTATATAGGATATACACTGAGTGGCCAGATTATTATGCATTCAGAGATCATAATAATCTGACCACTTAGTGTATCCTTGAATTTCCTGTTGATGGACAATTAAATTGGTTTTGATTCTTCTTTTTAAATCCCTTGAACCTGTACAATTGTATAGGTATATCTGTACAGTAAATTCTTAGGAGTGGAAATGCTGAATTAATAGGCATGTACATTTTTAATTTTGAAACTGTTAATTACTTACCCTTCAAGATGTGCCAGTGTACAAAGAGTGTTTTAGGGTTTAAATTTTCATGTTTCCTCATTAATTCTGGGTATTTTAAATCTTTTTTTAAAAATATGTTTTTATTGATTTTAGAGAAGAAGAGAGAGAAACATCGATGTGAGAGAAAAACATTGATCAGTCGCCTCCTGTCTGCACCCCAAGTGGGGACCAAACACAAACCTGTGCCCTGACTGGGAAATGCACTGGCAGCCTTTCAGTGCCCAGGATGTTGCCCAACGAACTGAGCAACAACCAGGGTTGGATATTATGAAAGTTCTTAATTTTTGCTGACCTGATGAGAGTGTGCAGTATCTTATCTTAACTTGCATTTCTTTGGCCATGAGTGAAGTTGATGTTCTTTTTATATACCAGAATTTTAATCAGCTTAACAATAACCCACAACCTTCGGACCAACTTATACCAGAATTTTAAAATACACATTTTGTGATCTCTCAGTAATAGACCCAGGTGATTTATATGTTATATGTAGTACTTCTTTGTAAGTACCATTTATTTATTTATTAAAAATGACAGCTTTATTGAACTATAGCTTCACCAGACAATTTACTCTTGTAAAATATATAATTTGTGGGTTTTAGTCTTTTATTTTAAAATTGAGTGCTAACCATTGTTGCTTCACCTCCCCCCCCGGAGAGAGAGGGATAGAAACATCAGCGGTGAGAATCATTGATTGATTGATTGCCTCCTGCATGTACCGATCCTCACACTGGGGATTGAGTCCTAAGCTGGCTTGTGCCCTGACCTGGAATCAGACCCTGACCTCCTGGCTCATGGGTTGACACTCAACCACTGAGCCACACCGGCCACATGCTTTATTATTTGTAGTAAAATTTATCAAGTTGAGCTGTAGGTCCTTACTTTTTCCCAAGCTCATTGGCCTGTTAGATCCATGATATGAAATGCAACTTTTTCTGTTAGTCTTCCAGGCTGTAGGCCTCTTACCAGTCCCAGTCAGGCAGGCTGGCTGGGTTCTAAAACGGAATTATGCATGACAACTGCTTTGGAATCTCAGTGCTCTGGTACTGTTGGGGAGTGATTTCTTCTAAATAATATGTAGTTGAAACTGACTTCCAACTGCAGAGGTGATACAAACTTTTCGACTTTTTCTGAAAAATTTTAATTACAAAAAAGGCTTCTGAGGTAAAGAACTTTTTAAAATGTGATTTGTTTAAAAGTAGTTTTTAAAAAGATAAGTTATTCAACTCCTTTGTTAGTTACTCTGGTCATTTTTTATTTCAGAGATTTCATAATGTCTACTAAAGTTTTTTTTTTTTTTTTTTTTTTTGTGTGTGTGTGTGTGTGTGTGTGTGTGTTGATTACATTGCTTAACTTTACGAACAGGAATGAAGTAACGATCTGGTCTGCACGTGTTTCACTTAGCATTCACAGATATTTTCGTGTGGAGAAAAACATTCAGGTAATTTAGACTGAGTTCTTACAGTCCTCTAAAATTGCTCCCATCTCACAGGTCCCCCGCAGCTCCTGGCCAAGGCTGGGAGCCTCATCTGTATGCTGTTCCACTTGGGAAAAGATGTCTGCGGAGGCTCAGAGTAGATGGTTTTCTTTTGCTTTTGATAGAACCAAATGTTTCATTCTTTTTCTTTGATTTTGTAAAGTAATGCTTTAAACATTTAGTTTCCTGTTCTTAGTAAGATATCCTTAAATTTGTGATTTTCTGTCATTTAAGCTCCCATCTTCCATTATTTCTTCATCTTTTTAAAAATATATATTTTATTGATTTTTTTTACAGAGAGGAAGAGAGAGGGATAGAGAGTTAGAAACATCGATGAGAGAGAATCATCGATCAGCTGCCTCTTGCACACCCCCTACTGGGGATGTGCCCGCAACCAAGGTACATGCCCTTGACTGGAATCGAACCTGGGACCTTTCAGTCCGCTGGCCGACACTCTATCCCCTGAGCCAAACCAGCTTCGGCATTTCATCTTTTTATGATTCTCCCCCCTCCCCCTTTTTGTTTGTTTGTCTGGTTTCAGTCCTGTAAATTAGTGTCTCCTCTTTTTTACCCCTTTGACATCTCGTTACCAATTTTTTTCTCTCTCATGTTTCAGGTTTTTTTTTGTTTTGTTTTTTGTTTCTACTATAAAGTCCCTTGGCTTTTGGGCTATAATTTTTTATTAAAGTGGATTTTTCCTTGGGCTTTTAATTAGATTTTCTTTCCCTTTAGTTCCTCTTAGGGAGATTAGGTCAGTGGCATGAATGCTAATATGAACATTGAATGGCTTGAAGATAGCATTTAGATCAGCTTGTGGATATTTCCATTTACACTTGAGGCTGTTTCCTGGCTTAGAGACACTATCCTAAAAAATACCAAAATAAAGTTCTTGTATATATATTCATCTGAATCACGGTGAAATAGGAGAATAGGGTAACTTATGGGGGGCAATATAAATCTAGAAACAATGTATTGCTAAGAAATGTGATGTTGATTTGATAGAATAGCAGGGTCTTTTAAGCATACTATGTATGTGCTATGTAATTCATGTTTTTTTCCTGCTTCACCAAAATGTCCTGAACCATGATAGCATATGAGTATTACAAGTAAACTCAATATATGTCTCCTATTCAGCATAAGAAGACTTGGACCCTGATTATGCTTGTAGTATGGTTTTGAAGTATGATGAAGTGTCCAGCTTCCTTAGCTGTCAGATGGCAACTGTAGTATATATATTGAAATGAAAAAAAAAAAAAGATATGGAAATACTTGGGGAAGAAATGTTCTGCAAATCAGAACTGTTTTAGCTATCTCTCTCTCAGGAACTAAGGACTATTGCAACCAACAACCCTTAATCGAGCCATATTTATGCTCTGTAACATTACCTAGAAAAATCCACTGTTTTCTTTTTAAATTTTTATTTACTGAGTTGAGAGAGAGAGAACAGAGAGAAACATGGATTTGTTGTTCCACTTATACATTCATTGGTTGATTCTTGTATGTGCCTTGACTGGAGATCGAACCTGCAACCTTGGAATATCTAGATAATGCTCTAACCAACTGAGCTACCAGCCAGGATTCATTCCACTGTTTTCTTGATGTATTTCTTACACCAACACTACATTCAGATGTATATGTTCCACGTAATTTGATCCAGATACTATTAAGTGCTTAGTAAGTGTTCAGCTGTAGTAGAGAACTGTTTTTTGTTCTCTGGTGTTTTGTCATAAAATAGACTTTCATTTTCATTTTATGACGCAGACATTGAAGAGGCATTTTTATGGCAGTAATAATACATGGCCTTTTTCTTTGAACAAATTCAGCAGTTTTTTAATCTCCGAAATCTGTAGGTATACTCTCTTGTGTGTGGAAAAATACAATGGGGCTGACATCAATGTGTCTTCGTATGAGTTAGGAAGAAGAACAATTTTTCTGTCACCTCAACCATGAGCCCAGGAATGCTTCATAGAAAGATTTGGAGGAGCTAGATTTCAGGCCATTTCTCCCTCTCAGGTTGCTTATTTAGGAATGAATCTCTGAAAATTTTTTGTTTTCTGGGAGTCAAAGGTTAATCTGTAATTTTAAAACTTTCAATATGGGCCTTTAAAGAAAAATCTATCCTGAATCAGGGGGCAATTATCTGGGTAAGTGCCTCTTCCGATGAAGTGTACTTGGTTTGGATATTTGGGGTAATTTCTTTTCTTAAAAATTAAGAAGTGGCCATATTTGTATTTATTTTCTTAGAATACAGGGGTAGGGAACCTTCTTTCTGCCAAGGGCCAGACAAAATTATTAACTTAAAAATTAGCCTGCTATATTTGGTCAAACATTTAATTAACTCACCCCTAATGCCTTGGCAGGGTCAGACCAAATGATTTCTCAGGCCTTCTCTGTTTCCCACCACTGTCTTAAGAGTACAGGTGTGCAAAGACCTTGCACCCCCCGATCCTTTCTGCTTGGATCTTGCCTGCCTTCTTGCAGTTTCCTAGGATGCTGATTGCCAGCCTTGCTGATGTGGGGGTGGTTTTGAAGGCCAAGCATCTTTTGAGGATATCAAAGGACTGAAGAGGAGGCAAATGTTAAGGTTACAAAATGCTTACAGAATACCGCATGCTATTGATACGCTTACTACAGTGATTTATAATCTTTGGAAATTTGGGTCTTTGATACAGCTGTCATCAAGGTGGGCGGAGTCTGTGCATTGTCCTGAGATGATTCAGTCATAAAAATAGGCCTGTGCTTCTCTGATGTACTCTCTTTCCCCACCCCTCACAGCTTCTTTAAATCTTGAAATTGAGAAAAACACTCGGTGCAAGACACCACTAAAAAGAATCTAACATCTGGGGGGAGTGCTAAAGAATTGAATGTTGCTAAAGCACCAAGGAGGGAGGGGTTTGACCTATTTTGAGCTCATATGTGACACCTAAAAACTCCCGTGACACTGAGTTTAGATGACACTTTATTGTAGATGCAGTGGTGGTTGTCTGTCTTTTAGAGATGATTGTCTCGGAGTCACTGTATGTGCACCGTGGCACCGCCTCCCAGTCCCTCCCAGAGAGGGTGTGAGAAGGGCTTTAGGCGCCTGCTCATGGTGTTGACTGGAAAAGAAACGGCCATTTGGTGTGGTTCTGGACAGAGACCTGTTGTTTGTGTTACACTGAATTAGAGGGCAGCATTTAACTGTTCTCTGTTTCTGTGGATATTTAAGAAGGTCCATAGAGTAATGGATGACTGTTAAAAGTGTATTTCAAAGATGAGGTATACCTGTTGTGCTTGTGGCTACCTGTTTCTGCTATCAATTACTGATGTTTATTATTATTTTTCAAAAATATATTTTATTGATTTTTTTTACAGAGAGGGAGGGAGAGGGATAGAGAGTGAGAAACACTGATGAGAGAGAAACATCGATCATCTACCTCCTGCACATGTATCTCCTACTGGGGATGTGCCTGCAACCAAGGTACATGCCCTTGACCGGAATCGAACCTGGGACCCTTGAGTCCGCAGGCCGACGCTCTATCCACTGAGCCAAACCGGTTAGGGCTGATGTTTATTTTTAGATGCATAGGAAAAGTTATACACTTGGGACTCTTTCAATTATAGGCTTGTGGGTTATGGAAAGATAAAAGTTGACTTCATTAAGTGAAAAAGGCGCCCTTCTAATTTATCTTTTTCTGTGATGCTTAACCTGTTCTGTTGATGATCAATTCTGAGAGGATTATTCTAAGTTTATAATTATGTTGTACTTTATTTATCCTTAAAGCGTTTCTGACAAAGTTTTTTTCCTTCATATTTTTTATTTTGCTTGATTTTTGAGAGAACTGTAGGTTGAGACTCATGTCTTTTTCTTATCAAATATAGGAGTCTTCTTCTCCCTTTTCTTCTCTAGTTCCTATGGGTGGCTAGGAGTGAAGAGTTCAATTTAAAGCAGATTTTAGAAGCATCATACTTTTCATGTATCTATACTAATTATGAAAAAGAAAACTCAATCTTTATTTTTAAGATGTTTTTATTGATGTTAGAGAGAAACAGAAAGGGAGAGAGATAGAGAACCATCGATGTGAGAGAGACACATCAATCTGTTGCCTTCTGCATGCACCCTGACCGGGGATCAAACCCACAGCCTGGGCATGTGGCCTGACCAGGAATTGAACCAGCAACCTTCCAGTGCATGTGATGACACCCAACCAACTGAGCTACACTGGCCCAGTCTCAATCTTGTTTTTTTTTTTTTTTTTTTTTTTTTTTTAAAGGAATAAGCAGGTAATTAATAAGTGATACGTAACAATTACTATAGAAATGGTCTGTAATTTCAGGCAATAGCTTCTTGAGGCTGCTCTCATCTAAGGCTCCTTTTCTCTGGGCTGTTGACTATTAATAAGGGAGTATCTGAGTGATAAAAGGGGCTTGTCCATTTATTTGGCAGTAATTTTTTTTAGTGTTTCTTGCAGGGCAATATACTAGGCACTGGGAACATAAAAATGAGTAAGGTGAATCCCTGCTCTCACAGTTCTTGACCAAAAGAAGGGAACAGCCCAGCTGGTGTGGCTCAGTGGTTGAGCATTGACCTTTGAACCAGGAGGTCCTGGATTAATTTCCAGTCAGGGCACATGCCTGGATTGTAGGCTTGATTCCTAGTGTAGGGGAAGCAGGAAGCAGCCAATCAATGATTCTCATCATTGATGTTTCTATTTCTCTTTCCCTCTCCTTTCCTCTCTGAAATCAATACACACAACAACAACAACAACAACAACAACAACAACACAAGGATCACCTTGGGGCTTTATTAATTAAAATCTAAGCTGTTAGTCATATAGCTATCACCTCCATTTTTCTCTGACTGGTATTAAGTTTATTCATTCATTTGTGGTGTCAAATAGATGTGTTATTTATTTGTATTTTTGTTATTTGTTAGCTAATGTACAGGATGATGGGGAGTCTTGTAATGTGGGGGTGTTTGCCTCCATTCAGAATAAATAAATGAATAAGTCTTTTGTTTAGGTTGTTTTTGTTTATTTGTTTTTGTGCCTTTAAGAATCTTGCATTACAGTGTATATGCTCTGTTGCCTGTCCCAAAAAAGCTTGTACATTCAGTCCTGATCCTGGTGCTTAAACCTGCAGTTTCAGAGAGAAGCAGCTGGCACTGAATTCTCTCTGACTTAACCTTCCACCCAGCATCTGTCAGATGGCAAATAGGTTTGGATGTGTTTTCCAAGTTTAATACTGATGTAAGTGGGATAAAAAGAAATAAAAATTATTATGTTTGCTCTCACAACTAGGAGGAAAACCTTGCAAGAATACAACATTTAGAGATTTCTAGAACAAAAGTGGACTGTAACCAAACAATGTAGCTACTCATTGTTTAGCATAACAGATAAATATAGATCAAATTCAGGTTAACAAGAGCTTATTGTGGATTAGAGAAATTGACTAAGGGTTCATTGGGAAACTAAGAGTAGGCCCTGAGGAATCGCTGCTGTTTGAGTAGGAACTGGGAGAGCGAGTTAGGACAGTCCAAGCAAGGGTCAGCCTGAGGCAAGAATGAGTGTGGTATGTACAAGGTCAAATAAAGATTGCCTCGCGGGAGTGAAGGAGGAATGAGGTGAGGTAAGTTAGGTGGGCCAGAGGATGAAGGCCCGGGATGCTAAACACAGGATTCCTGTTGGCATCCAAAAGCAACGGGGAGAGAAGGAATGAAGTAGCAGGGCAGCCAGAGGTGTGGAGGTCTGAGTACTTTTGGTCCCCAATTTGTAATAGGAGGGTAGGAGATGTGTTGGCTAGCCCTGGGAAAGACATGTATGTGCACTTGTGTGCTGTGTTAAAATTGCTTCTTGTCCCTTCTGTATTTGGTCAGACATATGACAGACAGAAGGAAAGAGACATAGCTGCAGGACAAAATGGGCTTTTAGAAACGAGTGATTGATGTATCACAGTTAGCTTGTATCATATTTCATGAAAAACCTAGGTTTTTTTGACACATTTCAAAAACCCCATCACCAAATAGAAGTATTTTTAGTTAAAAAATAAAAAAATTATACCCCTGGCTGAAACCGGTTTGGCTCAGTGGATAGATCATCGGTCTGTGGACTGAAAGGTCCCAGGTTCGATTCTGGTCAAGGGCATGTACCTTGGTTGTGGGCACATCCCCAGTAGGAGGTGTGCAGGAGGCAGCTGATCAATGTTTCTCTGTCATTTATGTTTCTAACTCTTTATCACTTTCCCTTCCTCTCTGTAAAAAATCAATAAAATATATTAAAAAAAAATTACAGCCCTGACTGGTTTGGCTCAGTGGATAAAGCATCGGCCTGCAGACTGAAGGGTCCCAGGTTCAAATCCAGTCTAGGGCATGTACCTGATTTGCGGGCACATCCCTAGTGGGAGTTGTGCAAGAGGCAGCTGATCAATGTTTCTCTCGCAGCAATGTTTCCAACTCTATATCCCCTCTCCCTTCCTCTCTGTGAAAATCAATAAAATATATTAAAAATAAAAAAGTATAAATTATTAAGTTCTTGTATGATTTAGTTTCATCTCTTCTCTTGCCTCTCACCCCAACTTACTGTAGAGGTTTCAAACTCATTTCCTCCTCTTCTTTCTTTTTTAAAAAAATTTACTATCACCTATCCTTCAGGTATTACTTTAGGCATTATTTCATCTGGAAAACCTTCCTCAGTCTGGGTCTCCTCTACTGTCGTGAGACATCTCTTATCACACTGCACTGTCATTGCACGCTCAGCCCTGGAGCTCAGAGAGCTCAGGGACTTAGTCTTGTTTGCCGTTGAATTCTCATCTGCCAGGGTGGGTCCGGCACATGTCACATGGCTAGTACATATTTGAGCAATGTAAAGGGCTTATTTATCATTGTAATTCATTTTCTTTTTAAAACTTAACATCTATTATGTTTTTAATGTATATATTCCTTAAGTATTTTCCTGTAATTGGGCATGATTATTTTTCCTACGTATTAGTACTGGTACCATACACTTTTTAAAAAAATATATATATTTTATTGATATTTTACAGAGAGGAAGGGAGAGGGATAGAGAGTTAGAAACATCAATGAGAGAGAAACATCAATCAGCTGTCTCTTGCATGCCTCCTACTAGGGATGTGCCTGCAACCAAAATACATGCCCTTGACCGGAATCGAACCTGGGACCTTTCAGTCCACAGACCGATGCTCTATCCACTGAGCCAAAGCAGTTAGGTCTACCATAAACTTTCTTGTACAATACAGCGCGCGTGCGCGCTCACGCGCTCGCTCTCTCTCTCTCTCTCTCTCTCTCTCTCTCTCTCTCTTCAATCCTCACCTGAGGATATATTTTTTTTTTATTGATTTTAGAGAGAGAGGAAGAAAGGAGAGGGGGAGAGAGAGAGAAACATCAATGCATTGCCTCCTTATGAGCCCTGACCTGGGATCAAATCTGCAACCCTGGGAACTGAACCCACAACCTTTGGTGAATGGGGCAACACTTAGTTGTCCACCTGGCCAGGGCCAGCACTTCTTTTTAATACTTTAAATTAAAAACGATAAAGGAAAATTATACATAAAGCACATTTTATTCTTAAGATGTACTGTGTTTGACTTCATAGTGAGTAGCCTATAAAATAGCATTTGTCCAGATTTCATTTTTTTCAAAGAAAGTATGCCTCTATTCTTATTCAAATTAAACAAATTATAAAGTGAAGCCACTATGTTACTTAGAGGAGAGAAGAGACACTGTTGGGGGTTTGAAGTAGGGCAGTTAGGGACAGCTTCTCTGAAGAGCTGACATTTGAGTCAGGCCTTGGTAAGGAACCCTGCAGAGATAGGGGACAGAGCATTGCAGGCAGAGGGTACTTTGTGCCCAGTACAGAAGTCCTGAGGCGGGAGCTTGCTGGTCCGGTCAGGGAGCAGGGAACTCTGGAGAGTGGTGGGAGCTGAGGTCAGGGGCCAGATCTTACAGAGAGCACTTGTTCTACGTGTAAAGGATGCCACTGGGCCAGGGGTCTGACAGATTCTCCTTTTCTCTAACCCACTGGCTGCTGTGCAGAAGTTAGGCTGCTGCCGGTCAGAGTGAAAGCAGGGAGTCTGGTGGGGAGGCTGGTTAGTGCAGTAATCCAGGTGAGACACGGTGGGGTTTGGGTAGGGTAGGGTGGCACAGGCGATGAGGGGTCAGGTTTGGGATTTGGTAAAAAGCTGTATCCTGAGAAGAAAATTTTACCACTAGTTAAAAAAAAACAGCGAAAGGCAAACCTCTTGTTGAGAATATCAGTTAATGTTCGGAATGCCATTTTTTTCAGAGTATTTGGTGTATTTTATATCCTTGACATTACTAAATTGGTGAAGTGGGAAAAGGAACCCGGAAAGGTAAGGGCTGGGCTTGATTGTATTGGTAATCCATTTGCTGGTGGAACAAGAAAGATTCCATAGCAGCAGAGGTGCAAATTTTCATCTGTAATGGTCATTTATTTAATACACAGGGCATGTCTGAAGAATGTATGCTTGGATAAGTTATATACTGAATTCTGATGCTTAGTGTGATTGTATTCCATACCTATTTAGCATTAACTGTGAAATATATTGCAACAGTAATAAGGAATGCAGTCAGTGCCTTTCTGCTGTTGTCAAAATCCACTAACAAGTTTTGTTGAGCTTGGCTGCTTTTCATTGTTACACTTTATGGTTTGTATTAAAGCTGTAGATGTAGATGACATCCATTCTACAATGCTTTCTCAAGGCTTTACAAACAGTGAGGTTGTATTTTGAGTAAACATCTGTTTACTCCATAATAATGATAGATGCTAGACAGGTTATGGCTTGCTTTGGTTCTGCTCTGTATAAGGCTTCAGCCAGGTAGAGAAAAGTATTTGACAATATTCTTGAGCTTTGTGAAACTACATTGGCTATGTGTATGCTTCACACAGATGCTTACTTTTCTTTATTGTTTTAGCTTTAGAAAGACATTAGCTTAGCTCTGGCTGGTGTTGCTCAGTTGCTTAAGCATCATCCATGCACCAAGAGGTGCCGGTTTGATTCCCGGTTAGGGGACATGCCTAGGTTGAGGGTTAGATCCCCAGTAGGGGGTGTGCAGGAGTCAGCTGATCAATGTTTTCTCTCTCTGTAAAATCAAAGGGAAAATATATATAAAAAATGTTTTTATTGATTTCAGAGAGGAAAGGAGAGGGAGCTAGAAACATCAGTAATGAGAGAGAATCATTGATCGGCTGCCTCCTGCATGTCCCACACTAAGGATCGATCCCACAACCCAGTCATATAGCCTGGCAGGGGATTGAACTGTAACCTCTTAGTTCAAGGTCAATGCTCAACTAGTGAGCCATGCAGGCCGGACCAATAAAGATATTTTTTTAAGAAAGGAAGATATTAGCTTAGCCCAGGGACATCCTTTAGTATAGGAGATCCTGTGAAAAGTGGGTGAAGGTACTTCTCAAGCCACTAAATTGAAATGGAGTGTCATTTTTTTTTTTTTTTAATTTGGTTTTGGGAGTACAAAATTTAAAATTAATGATATGTGCTATTCACAAGATGTAAGATATCAAGTCATAGTGTTGAGTGTTTATTGTTTCTCGTTTGCTTTTTTTTTTTTTAAGGGTTGGTGTCTTTAAAATATTTTTTCTTTATTGATTAACATATTGCATATGTATCCTTATCCCCTTATCACCCCCAACCCCAAATTAAAAAAAATAAATTTTGTTGATTTTTTACAGAGAGGAAGGAAGAGGGATAGAGAGCCAGAATCATCGATGAGAGAGAAACATCAATTCATTTGCCTCCTGCACACCTCCCACTGGGATATGACCACAACCAAGATATATGCCCTTGGCTGGAATTGAGCCTGGGACCCTTGAGTCCGCAGGCCGACGCTCTATCCATTGAGCCAAACTGGTTAGGGCTATTTAAAAATAAATAAATAAATAAAAAATTTTAAAATTTATTTAATTTATTTTAATGTATATTTTATTGATTTTACACAGAGAGGAATTGAGAGGGATAGAGAGTTAGAAACGGCAATGAGAAAGAAAAATCGACCAGCTGCCTCTTGCACACCCTCTACTGGGGATGTGCCCGCAGCCAAGGTACGTGCCCTTGACCGGAATCGAACCTGGGACCTTTCAGGCTGCAGGCCGATGCTTTATCCACTGAGCCAAACCGGTTTGGGCAATAGAAACGTATTTTAAAAAAGAATTACCAAGTTGGAAATTAGACTAGGAAGGGTCCTTCCAGATAAAGTAAATGATAGCTATTATGACTGCCTTATTCCTTGCCACATACAAAGTAAGATTTCAATCACTGTGCCATGGTGGCGGCGGTGGCAGGGGCAAGTCTTATGCGCTCTAGCGCATCTTCTTCCTCGCCCTTCTTCTCTGGAGTGTTCCTCTGCAGTGCTGGCGCTCCCCAGGAGATGCAGAGGGCAAGAGGTGAGGGGAGCGAGGCAGGGGGGAGGACTGGAGAGGTTGGGTGTGCTAGTATGTTTCACTTCCCATTGTGAAAGTGGGATGCAGCTGACCCTCTTCCTCATCCTCTTCTTCCTGCTGCCCGCCCGCCCTCCCGCCCACCCTTCCTACACGCCCATTGCCCCTCCCCTCTTGATTTGGCGAGATGGGGAGGAGGGCGATCTGATAATTTGGGTTACTGTGTAGTGGCCTCTTTCATCTATTCAAAGCAAGGCTGAGCCGCCTGCTGCTGCACCATCACAGAGGCTGGCCCAGGGCTCCCGTGCACACTAACTGTGCACCGAGCCAGCTCCTGCCCGTGCCCGTGCCCATGCCATGCCCATGCCTGTGGGGGTGCTCCAAGCTAGGGTTTTGTTTACCAGGGCAGTGGGGCAGGGGTAGGGTAGAGGGAGACGCCAGACACAGGGAACTATGGCCTCAGGCACCAGAGGGTTGCCTCTGAGGCCAGGAGCGGGGCCACAGGGAGGCTGCAAGGACGGTTGACAGGTGTGGAGCATGGCAGGGAGGCCCTGCGGGGGGCAGGGCTACCACCATCTTTGTCATGTTAATTTGCATACTCCTGATTGGCTGTGGGCATCACGAAGTGATGGTCAATTTACATATTTCTCCATTATTAGTAAGATTATGCTTTGATTGGTTGAATGGCCAACCAGATGACTGGATGCTTAGCATATTAGGCTTTTATTATATAGGACTAGAGTCCCGGTACACAAAATTTGTTCACTGGCGGAGGGGGTCCCCTCAGCCCAGCCTGCACCTTCTCTAATCTGGGACCCCTCAGGAGTGGCTCGGGGGCTGAGAGGTCTGGGGGACTCCGGTGGCAGGCACACACCTGCTGCCTGGCAGGCTAAGGGACCTGGGCACCACCATCTTTGAGGGCGTGGTAACAATTAGCATATTCTCTCCTTATTGCTGGTGGGTGCCGCCAGCTTTGTGAGAGTGTGACAGTCAATTAGCATATTCCCTCTTTATTAGATAGGATAGTCTGGAGGCCACAAGGTGAAGGTGTTGGCAGAGTTATTTTCTTCTGGAGGCTCTGAGGGAAAATACATTCCTTGCTTCTCTCCGAGCTTCTGGTGGCTGCCAGCAATTCTTGGTGTTCTTGGCTTGTAGACATGTCACTGGAATCTCTGCTTCTGTTTTTACATCTTCTCTGTCTTATCTCTGTCTGGCTGCTATTGGATTTAAGGCCCACCGTAGGGTATTAAAAAGTCTGAGAGAAGAACAATCAGCAACAAAAACTGCTGAGAAGAGATCAGCGCAAAAAGAAAACCCAAGAGACAGTGAATGATTGTAGTTGTTCCAAGTGAGAAAAATGTATCAAGCCAGAGGGGGAAATGAATGTCTCAAAAGTCTCCTAAACCAGGTCACAATAGGACTGGGAGTTGGTTATTGTGTTTAGCGCTGTGGGGTCAGAGGCGATCTTGACAAGATTAGTGTCAGAGGACTGTTTGGGTTTAAGAGAGAATGAAAGGGTAATTTGAGAAAGTGAATATAGGGAGGATATTTGTTGTAAAGGAGAATAGAGAAATAGGGCTGTATTAGTGGGGATTTAGCGAAGATAATTTTAAGACAGGAGAAATAAGAAATAATAGAAGTACCTTACCACTTTTTTTTTTTTTTTTTTAAATAATTTCAGGGAATTAATAGGTCCCCTGAATCCGTTTGTGAACCTACAATTTAGAACTCTTGGCCTGTAACTTGTCAGTAAAACCATGGGGCAGCAACTTCATTTTTTCCCTAGAGATTTCTCTTTTCATATTAAGAGTTTGCATGGTCTGGTAATTAGACCACAAGGAATGAAAATTTCTAAATGTCTTTAATTTTTTTAATAAGGAGTAGGCCTTTGTGCAATTTTATTATCTTACACTAAAAAAGATTATTTTAGACGTAATACTTGCTCAAGCACTCGTTCTACATGAACTTAATCTTTATAGTAATCCTATGAAATAGGTGTTATTCCCATTTTACGGTGGTAGGGGAATGGAGGCACAGAAAGATTTAGTAACTTACCCAAAGACACTTAGCTAGGAAGTGGCAGAGCCAAATTTTGAACTCAGACAGTCTCACTCCGGAGTCTGGTCTTGTAACCAGTGCAGCATGCTTCATGGATTTGTCCCAGTGATATGTAATGAATAGAGTAAGACTAAAGGCCCCGGGCACAGGATTCATGCGCTGGTGGGGGGCGTGGCCTCAGGACCGGCCGCTGTGGGAGCGTCGCTCATCCCAGCCACCCGAGTGGCTGTGGACCTGCCCTCTGAGCGGCTGTCCCCTCGTCCGGCATCTTCCGTGGAGCCAGAGCACTTGCCTCTCCAGGGGACCCGGCCCAGGATAAGAGCACTGAGAGGTGGCAGAGTAGGCCTCAGTGCCGTGGCGGCCACAAACCCGCCTGTGGGCGTCCGGAGGAGGTGGCAGGGAGCGAGGAGGAGGAGTCTGGGGCAAGGAGGCGATGATCACAGCCCAGGGTCCTGCCCATCGTCCCGGGGTTCGTAGTGTGAGCAGATGCTTCTCTTGGTCAGCCGAGCAGCGCTCCCCCTATGGTAGTGCACCGCCCACCAGGGGGCAGCTCCTGCATCGAGTGTCTGCCCCCTGGTGGTCAGTGCACATCATAGCGACTGGTCGACTGGTCATTCTGGTTGTTTAACCGTTTGGTTGCTGGGCTTTTATTAATAGGACTAGAGGCCTGGTGCATGAACATTTGTGCAAGAACAGGCCTTCCTTCCCCTAGCTGCTGGCGCCGGCTTCTCTCTGGGACCCAGGACCCGGGCCTTCGCTCTGCCTCTGCCTTCTGCCTTTGCTCTGGCCCTGCCGCCCTCCTGTAGCTCCCTCCACCCCTGTCACCCCCCGCATAGCACGCGTCCTGCTCTGCACTGGCTGCTCCGTGCCTGCACACTCGCGCTGCCCAGCGGCCTGGAGCAGCCAGGGCGGGACAGAACGCCATCTTTGTCACATCAGTTTGCATATCCCTCCTTATTGGCTGTAGGCACCACCATCTTTGTCTTGGATTTGTGATCATTTTGCATGTTCCCGTCTTTATTTTATTTTTATTTATTTATTTAAAAAAATATATTTGAGCCGGGACCAGTTTAGCTCAATGGATAGGGCGTCGGCTTGGGACTGAAGGGTCCCGGGTTCGATTCCGGTCAAGGGCATGTACCTTGGTTGCGGGCATATTCCCAGTAGGGGGTATGCAAGAGGCAGCTGATCGATGACTCTCTCTCATTGATGTTTCTAACTCTCCATCTCTCTCCCTTCCTCTCTGTACAAAAATGAATAAAATATATTAAAAATATATATATATATATTTGATTTTTACAGAGAGGAAGTTAGAAACATTGATGAGCCGCCTTCTGCACAACCCCCACTGGGATATGCCCGTAACCAAGGCACATGCCCTTAACCGGAATCGAACCTGCTACCCTTCAGTCTGCAGGCCGATGCTCTGTCCACTGAGCCAAACCGGTTCCAGCCCATCTTTATTAAATAGGATTATAATAGTTTTTATCCCAAGCACTTGAGAATAGCTGCTTTTCCTCAGGCATATTGGTAAGCATCCTTTCCCATTATATAGGAGTTGTTGACTGGCACAGAGATCTACATTTTTTTCCAGCAGGTGAGATTGCCCCCTCTTCCCCTCTGTTTTATTTTCTTAGGTCCTTTGACAAGGAAGCTTGATATTTTGGTGTACCCTGGATGGCACTCTTCTCTTGAGTCTAAATTCTCACTGTTCAGTGTAGTGAGGCTCAGTGTGCCGGTAGGGATCTAGAGTTAAAATGGGTGTTTCTGCGTCAGTGTGGTGTGAAGAGCACGTTAGTAAGGGTCTCCTAGTCCATTTGGGCAGCTCAGACTCCACTCGCTTCTGGTGTAGATTGTGTCTCCTTTTCTTTACCTGGCAATCAGTCTGTGTTTCCGAGGTAACTCAGGCGTGTTCTTCTCCCTGTGATCTCTACCCCAGAATGGACCGGCCAGAGCCGCGTACACGGGAGGGTAGAGAATTCCAGGGCACAAGTCAAACTAGTGAGTGAGATGACATTGGAACCCAGTTTTCTTTTAATGTCTAGGCCTGTGGTGGGCAAACTGCGGCTGGCGAGCCACATGCGGCTCCTTGGCCCCTTGAGTGTGGCTCTTCCACAAAATACCACGGCCTGGGCGAGTCTATTTTGAAGAAGTGGCGTTAGAAAAAGTTTCATTTTAAAAAATTTGGCTCTCAAAAGAAATTTCATTCGTTCTACTGTTGATATTTGGCTTTGTTGACTAATGAGTTTGCCGATCACTCGTCTAGGCTAATGCTTAAAAAAAGTTATTTTAAACAGTATAAGTACTTTCGTGCAATTATATAGTTTTCATCATTACAACGAATGTACAATGTTTCATGCATGTTTTTTCTTTTTTACTATTGTCAGTAACACTGTATGGATCGCCCCACTCAGCCCCCCAAGTGTGATTGTTCTAGGCACTGAAGAAATGGTAATGAATAAATAGGAAAAAAAAATTCTGCTCTCAATGAGCTTATAATAGATATTAAGTATCTTCTCATAGTTATAATTATTTCTTTAGGAAAAATTATAAGTGAGTTCTGATATTACAAATAAAATTGTTCAGTAACTGCATTTCTAAACATTAAAAATTTTTTAAATGGTAAAAAAATGAAATCTTTTATAGTACTTATTTCCTTTTATTAAAATGTATAGTGTTTGCCCCCTTACCACACAAGTGCTATAAAAAATTAAAGTAAAAAGGGACCTCTAAAAGGAAGTGTTTTAAGTATCATCCATTTTTGATAATTAGAGAACGTGGTTTAATTGCTTTTTTTCATCCATCAGGAAAAAAGTACAAATAGGTCTTGTAATTTTTGGCATGGCTGAGAAATGTTTTAAAAAATGTTTTTATTGATTTTGGAGAGAGAGGAAGGGAGAGGGTAGAAAGAAACATCAATGAGAGAGAAGCTACCTGCTGCATGCCTCGTATGGGGATCGAGCCCACAACCCAGGCATGTGTCTTGACTGGGAATGGCACTGTGATGTCCTGGTGTTTTGGTTGATGCTGAGGCACTGAGCCACATCGGCCAGGTGATAATACTTCTGGTTTGGTTCTTTTAAGTCATTGAAGTAAGGAAGGTTGGGTATAATTATAAGTAGTTTATTAAAACGAAGGGGAAACATGAGGTTCCTACAGCTAGTGAGTGTACAAGCAGAGTAAGGAGAACTGAAATCTAAAAGATGCTGACAGGGAGAAAACAGGATCAAGGACCAAAGGTTCTTTTGAGGCTGGAGGACACATGTATTTGAGTATTCACATTGCTGGGGCCGTGGTTGATAGAATGGGACGCCCTAAATTGGTGGTTTCATACATGGAGCACGTTGTGGCTGTGCAAACGGATAGCGTCACGGAGTGACGTAGAAGTCACTGGCAATGAGCATACCCAGGAACCGGCTATCTGGCCGTCAGAGGGGCATCTCTTCTTGTTGCCCTCTTGGTTTTGGCAGGACCCAGCTGAGAGGAAGATACTGAGTAGATGTTAAAGACTTCCAGAAACAGGGGAAAGGACCACCAGAGATCGTTCTGTTAACACTGTGGTATTTCTGTTGTGTAATTTCCTTTTCTTTGTATTTCATTGTCTTTGAATATCATTGAAAAATTGATATATATTTTATAATTGGCTTTAAACTATTTTCATGTTTTTGTTTTTTTTTTAAATATTGATTAATTTTTAGAGAGAAAGGAAGGAAGAGGGAGAGAGAAACATTGATTGGCTATATCCTATATGCACCCCCACTGGGGATTGAACCTACAATTGACGGGTATGTGCCCTGGAATTAAACCAGCAATCTTTCCGTGCATAGGATGTCACTCAACCAACTGAGCCAGGCATGTTTTTCTTACTATATAAAATGGTAGTCGATGCTCATTGCATAGAAGTCAGAAAATACAGTTAAAAAGAAGAAACTAAAAAAGCATCCATATATAATGTTAGCTATTTGTGATACACTCTTCCAGACGTTTTTTTCTACGGAGGCTGTATAAATACACTTAAGAAATGGTATCACATTGCTCTAGCTGGTTCGGCTCATTGGACAGAGTGTTGGCCTGGGTCTGAGCCGCCATACTTTGTCGCAGGCTCCTCCCCGGACCAGGTCAGCACTCACATAGGAGGCAACCAATTGATGTGTTTCTCTCACATCGATGTTTTCCTCTGCCTTTCCCTCTCTCTAAAAATCAATGGAAAAATATCCTCGGGTAAGGATTAACAAACAAACAAAAAATAGTTTCATACACACACACACACACACACACACACATATATCTTTTTACAATTACTGCACATTCAGTACAACATGAGTATTTTCATGTAATTCATGTCAGTAAACATACTTTCAGGATTATTTTTATATCTGGCTATTGGAGGGGACAGTTATATGGTGTATGTGGGGAAGTAATTTTTTATATGAATTGACTAATTTACTGACTGAATCTAATTATTATTAAGCATTTCTAACATCTATTTTTTTTCACCGAGTTGTATATTGTGTCTTTAAATTAATGTTGTTTATGATGGGTGGACAGTGTTTTTGGTGGGAGAATGGATGCACTGAGAGTACTGAATAGTTGTTTTTAAGACCTGATTTGACACATAAATTATGGAGGCCAACTTGTAGTTAAGGCCACACACATGAACATTTTACCTGTAGTATGAACTTTCCAGGGTTCTTGGAATTGATATTTTTTTAGGAGAGGAAGTTAACCATGTCAGCTTGGGTTTTTTGTGCCTTCCTGGGCCAGAAGATTTATATTAAAAATGCCGGATGCTTAACAATTTGGAATTTATTTTGCCATGTTTACAGCCAGATATTCTCATTTGCCTTTCTTTAAGGAAAAGGGATAGTCGTTGACTTTTATTCCTTAATTAAGCATTAAAAGCCAAATTGGGGATGTCGAATCCTGAAAATTACATAAATTGCCTTGTGTTTTCTTTTTTCTTTTAAATATATGTTTTTTATTGACTTAAGAGAGGGGGAGAGAGAAACATCAGTGATGAGAGGATCATTGATCAGCTGCCTTCTACACACTCCCCACTGGGGATCGAGCCCGCAACTGAGGCATGTGCCCTGACAGGGAATTGAACCGTGACCTTCTGGTTTATACACAGGCCAACGCTCAACCACTGAGCCTCTCCAGCCGGCTCTTTTGTTGTTGTTGTTAATACTTCCCCGAGCATAGTTTCCCATTGACTTTCAGGGAGAGTCGAAAGGAGGGGGTGAGACAGAGAAAAAAAATTGACATAAGAGAGACACATGCCCTTGACTGGTATCAAACCCAGGATTCTTCAGTCTGAGGGCTGACATCTATCTATCCACTGCGGCAAACCGGCCAGGATGCCTTGCAGTTTTGTGTGATGTCCTTGGAAACAGTACATGTGTTTTGCATAATGCTTTGATTGAAAATATTTACACAAAATGAACACATTGAAACAACTAATTTATTGCTCAAAATAATTTTGATTCTAAAGATAGGATTGGACTGGGAAGACCGATGACTGACTTTTTCACATGACTTCTTCAAAGCACTGTTCTATAATGAGTTTTTACTTTTTTGTTAACTTGTTTATTATTTGCCTGTGACTTCCCCACATACACCAGCAAGCAAGCCACAGTTATATTTACCACTGTGTCTCTAGTCCCAGTTAATAAAGATTGTTAAATGAATGAATCAATTATATTGGATCTGTTTTCAATACATTTGTTACTAAATAGATTATTGGCTTCTTTAGAAGAGTCATTTTCCAGATACACATGCATAAGATTAAAGGAAGGCAAGAGTTTGTCTACGGTGTTGTGGTGATACAGGAAACTATAATAATCTGGGCCTCCTGCTTTTACCTAACTAGTACTCTTCCTTCTAAATCTCCTAGGTAAAAAACATAACTTTACCACTTTGACCATTTCAGCCTTTGCATATTTTTCTAAGTCTTGATTCTGAAATAGTAGTTCTTATTCTGGGGCACTGTGTAAGAGAAATTATAAGGTGAGCTTTAACAAAAGCCACATTTTATAGTAGCCACATGAAAAAAAACAAAGGGTGCAATTAATCTTAACAATATTTTATTTAGCTCAGTATGTCCAAAACATTATTTTAACATGTGACTAATATAAAGATTAATTTAAAAAATTTTCACTTTAAACATTTGAAATCCATTGTGCATTTTACACTGATATGTCAGTTTGGATTCAAGAGCTCAGTAGCCACATGTGGATGGTGTTTACTGTATTGGACACTGAAGTTCTAAGAATAATTTAAAAACAAAACTGTGAACCAAAATGTCAATAATGTATGTGATGGCAAAGATAATCCATTTAGTCTTTCTGAGGATAGCTTTAATAGTTTCTTTTTTCTTTAAGGTTATTTGGTACAGATAAGTTCACATAACAATAGTTTTTGCTGCAGGCTGAATTTATACATTGAATTGGTGAAGAGTTTAACTAGGATAATAAAAATGTGTTATAGATTTTATAAAAATCCAGTAACCCTGAACTTCTAGTCCCTCCTTTTTAAATGTTTAAAAAAGGGGTTAGAAAGGATCTCTAATTTTATTAGTTGCTTTAGGGGAAAAGAGTTTTGAAGCATATATTGCAAAAGTTTAACATTTATTATTCTGGGTGGTAAAAACATAGTGTCCCTTATCTTCTCTAATACTTGCCTGCATGTTATGTTTTATGAAAAAATGTAAAGATGTAAAAAACTGGGTTCATTAAAGTTAAAGTGTGAATGAGAACATTATTTGATGTGCTATCTATTCTGGAGATGATGTGCTTGTTCTTTTACATCGTGACCATATTCTTTCTTGTCTCCAGTTACTAGTGAGTTGCAGAAAATGGAACTTATTTTCAGTAACTGCTTTTTTTGGATGAGACTTGTTATGAAAGATACACCATCTGGATATAATTTAATGTAATTTCATGTTATAGCTATAACATTTCAAAGATTGTAATATTTCTTAGACATCTCTATTTAGACAGATGTTTGACTTGTAGATTTTAAACTGAGATGTCAAGTAGTAGTGACATTTTGAGAGTTTGACTTATTTAAAAACGTAAAATAATTTCGTCAACAAAATTTTTAAAAAGTTTTATTTCGGGTTCAAGGTGCAGATCAGATGTTCATTTAGTCAGTGGAAATAGGTCTGGATATGTATGTAATTCCTTGACAGAATCTCTAGTGTACTTTGTAAAATTTTATTTGTTATGACATTTTGAGAAGACAGGGTAAAACAGTATCATACATTTGGGATAAAATATTTGAAATAGTAGTAAGTTTCAGTCCAGTGTAGAAATGGGTTAAATTGGGGATATAATTAGGAATTATATATATTTAGGATGTATAATTTGATGATTTGGTATACATATACATTGTGAAATAATCACCACATTGAAGCTAATGAACTTATCACCTCAGATAGTTACATTTTTTTGGGTGGGGGGAGGAATGAGAAAATTTAGGATATAATCCTTTTGGCAAATTTCCAATATACAATAAAGTGTTAACTATGGTTACATTGTTATGCATTTGTAGAAATATTTTTCATTAGACAAATATTTATTTGTTAATGAGTACATATTTCAGTATAAAAGAATGGAAACTTCTGCCTTCATGAAATTTATAGAGATAATAGCTGTTTGCCTTTTGGTGTTTTTCAATAACTTTTTCTAATCATATGTATTAGAAAAATTTTTATAGCTTTTCCTAAACCAGTATTTGCAGCATAAGCAATTTCTTACAGTCTTTTGCAAACATCTTTTTAAAAAAATATATTTTTATTGATTTCAGAGAGGAAGGGAGAGGGACAGAGAGATAGATATATCAATGATGAGAGAGAATCATTGATCAAGCTGTCGAGCCCCCAACTCAGGCATGTGCCCTTGACCAGAATCGAACCTGGGACCCTTCAGTCCGCAAGCTGATTGATACTCTATCCACTGAGCCACACCGACCAGGGCTGCAAACATCCTTTAAAGTGCTTCTTGGCCCTCACTAGTTTGGCTCTGGGGATGGAGCGTTGGCCCGCCCACTGAAGGGTCCTGGGTTCAATTTCGGGTCAAGGGCACATGCTTGGATTGCTGGCTTGACTCCTAGTGGGAGCCATGCAGGAGGCAGCCTGATGGTTCTCTCTCATCATTGATGTTTCTATCTCTCTCCCTCTCCCTTCCTCTCTGAAATCAATAAAAATATATTTTAGAAATAAAAAAGTGCTTCTTACTATTGTCTTTTTTGACACTATCTTAATTATAAACTTAACATATATAAAAATGTATAATTTGGCAAAGAAAAGTCTCTAATAGTTCTGACCTCCAAAATGGTAACTGTTAGTAGTAGGTTGGTATGTTATTCCTAACTTTTTCTGTAAAAACATATATAATAGGTGACTTTTCTACTTTTTTAAATAACAAAAACAGTGTTATACTCTACACACTGTACTGTAGCTTACTTTTCACCTAACTACAAATCCTGAACATTTTTCCATATCAGTAGACACAGTCTATTTTTAATAATCATATTTCATAGTATAGTACATTACTGTTGCAATTTAGCCATTTTTCTGTTCATGGATGTTTAGTCTTTTCTACTTTTTTGCTATCATGAACAATGTTGCAATTAACATCCATCTCATTTCTCCATTTCCATTACCACTTGGAAGGGTTAGTTTCACATTACATTTCACCTAGTCACCTAGAAATTATTTTCCTAAAGTGCAACTCTATTTATATCACTTGTGTTTTAGAAAACCTTCCAAAAGAGTTCATTTCCAAAATAAAAATTTAAATAAAAAACTCATTTCCCACTTCATTTCAATCTACACCAATAAAAGAGTAAGATGCAAATTGACCATATCTGTAACACCCACCAGCCAATCAGGAGTGAGCATGCAAATTGACCCAACAAAGATGGCATGTTAATTTGCATATGCAGGTGCCAAGTGGCTGAGGGTGGGGTGGCACTTGCATTGTTGCCATGGCAAAGACGCAGGCTTTCCGCATTGCCCCAGCCACTCCAGGCCTCTGGGCAGTGTAGGAAGGCAGAAAGACGGCTCTGGCTGGAGCGAAGGTGGTGCCGGTAGCCAGGGGAAGGAAAGCCCATTGCACGAATCTTCGTGCGTTGGGCTTCTAGTATTCAAATAAAACACCCCTTCCTCATGCAATCTTGTCTAATTACTTTCCCCTTGAGAATTCATTGCTTCCTCTGCTGAACTTTATAGCACTTGACCTCATGTCACAAGTATGTATAAGTATTTATATTACATACATGTGTCTTCCCTACTAAGCTTCATAGTAGTAAGATCAATGTCTGATTCCTCTGTGAGTCTTCCACAGATTCTGGTAAAAATACAGTGTACATGGTAGGTACTCAATTATTTGATAATTGAATGAAAAATTCTGACTATAAGAAGCTTTTTTTTTTTTTTAAACAAAAATATTGTGTCCATATACTTATTTAATAAAAAAACATACGAATCTGTGACAGATAATCATACCAGCTCTTTATAAAGTTTTATTTGGTCCCTGGAATAGTCAGAGGAACAGCGCTTATTTTATTTGAGGACAGAAAAAAGCATATGTTGGCCAGGTCAAGCCACTTCAGATCCGACTAGTCCTCCCTGAGCCAGGACATCCCTTGTTGAGGCCTTGGGTTTGGTATTCTGGATGAAATCTCAAGAGAGCCCTCTCTGACAAGGCACTAAGTTCTTCGAGAGGACCACTCTGTTTAAAACACCCACCACATGCCCCTAAAACCTCTCTCCCAAACATGTAGATGTTTCTACCGCACCGCCAGTTCCTCTTTCTCATCCCTGTGTGGCGAGGCCCTGATGGCGTGGTGTGGAGAAACTAAGCCGCATAAACGAGGACTAGGCGTTTAAAATGCCTGCGTATCCTGGGCCATGAACTGTAGTCCTGGAAGCGGGGTCCCTGGTCAGATGGCAGTTCTGTTTGTTTTGGAGGAAACGCCACTCTGATTCCCACAGCGGCTGGAGCAGTCTGCACTCCCGTCAACAGCGTGTGAGGCTCTTTTTCTCCACATCCTTGCCCGCAGTTGCCGTTTAACTCAGATTTTGTTTGACAACCTCGTCCAAGGCTGACTACTGGACTGTGGCGATTAATTTTTATAACTGTCCAGTGAAATGTAAATTATAGACGGAAGGCTATTTACTTGTGGGGAATTTATTTGGCAATATTTCTCAGATAAATTTTCCTTTTTCCCTATGGGGAATTGGCCTTGATTAATTAGAGTTGCACAGTGTAACGATGCATTGAGCATCACCATATCTTAGATATGTAATAAGAACTAGGAATGACCATCCAGGTGTGAGCGGAAAGCTTCTCTCTCCCATAGGAATTTTGGAGGTCACCACCACCCCCATATTGAATTTGCTAATGTTCTAAGTTCTTTGTGGTTCTTTTGCAATTGAGCCTGGTGGGTGTATTATTGTGCATAAGCTGCAATCAAAACAGTAGAGTAAGTTATTGGGATCGAATTGGAACCCGAATCTCTTGATTTTGATTTAAAAAAACCACAACTATACTAAACTGTATTCTCCAAAGGAAACGATAAATAATTTTGTGGTCTTTATTTTGTTTTTACTTTCCTTTCTTTAGGAATAATGTGAAAATTTTTAATTTTTGTAAAGTAAGTGCAGAAGTCTGCTACTTCTGTTTTACTACAGCTTGAGCCTGTACAAGAGGCCTGAGCGCCCTGCTTTGTTCTGTGTGCCTTTTGTCTTCTGTCTAATTATTGGGTTCTTCATCCTCCCCTTCTGGAAGCTTGGTGCTTTTTTTCATGTTTCATCTACTGGATTCTGATGTGGGAGCCTGCTTTAATAATTTCCTCACATAAAAGGGTTTTGACATTTAATGTGTGAGAAAGAGATAATAACTGAAAGTAAAAAATGATTTTTAGTTTTTCTGAGGGGAAATGATAATCTTTTAGCGATTTAATAGTTTTATTTGTCAGTCTGCACTAAACACTTTCTTAGACGGTACCTTGATTTCCTTTGTGACATCTGCCAGTTGACACTTTGTTCTTTTGTATCCTTATATGAACATTAAAATTCTACATCTGTATGATGGGGAAGGTGGGTGTCTTTAGTAAATAAAATGGTATTTTGGCCGAGCTTTAATACCTTAGAATGGAAAAAAGAAAAACTAAAGCCCAACTAACTAAAAAGTGTCAGTACTTTTTTCTAGTTCTCTTAATCCAATTGCAAAGTTTGACCAGCTGTCGGGAGAGTTGAGCATAACAGGAAAATACAAACCAGCATTATCCCATTTCCCCCTCCTGGCTGTTCATTTGTTCCTTTGCTAAGATTATGGGGAGTTCTGTAAACCCTTGGTCTCATTTGGTAGAGCGTCATATTTGGTAGTGGATTTGGTAATGCAGAGAGAATTTGATTTTGGCAGTCTATGACGTTAATTCACTTACTCATGGGTAGAGGATCACAGTTTCCAGTGAGATTTCTTCACTGTTGATTTCAGAGAAAAATGGTTATCTAGTGAAGAAGAAATGGAGCAATACCTTGCTACCTGGGCTGGTGGTTATTAGAAGTAACTTCTTTATAACTGGAAAAGGAATGTTTCCTTGGGACATTTGCCACTTGACGCTTTGTTTTTTTGTGTATGCCGGGTTTTTTTTTAATTTAATTTAATTTTATTTTTTTATGTTGAATGGCAAGTAGCTTCATTATTTTTCACCATTGGAAGCAGTGAAAAAAAATCATTTTCAAAATTTTAAATCCACTAAAATGAAAGAGATTATTTTCAGTGCACATTTTTCTCCTAATGTTAAAGTGGTCCTGATAGTCAAAGGGAACTTTAAAAAAGATACACTATTACAGAAAAGCAGTCTAATATTTTGGAAAGAATCTTACCCATAATAAAAAGGGCAGAATTCTGATAGTTTGATGCATTAATTTTAATAACTCTTCCCCTGCAGCTCTTGAGTCAAGATGAGAAATGTTAAACAGAAATATGGTTCTCATTTTGATTGTACTGACTTTATTATATGAAAAATTATCCTCCCTTTAGATGCAGAATCAGGGTTTTGTTTGAGTGCGGGTGAGGCTAATTTGATATAGCAGGGGAATTAAAAAATTCTCTTCACCATGTATCATTCAAAACTTGTAATAAAAATGAAATAATTTGAATACAATATTATAGGCAGTAGTTATTTGATTTACAAGTGGTCTTTGATTTACAAATTGTTATTTTAAAAATAACAATTGTTAGAGATTCTAATTGTTTTATGAAATAGGTGTTAGTTCATTAAGCTCATACTTATTCCTTGTCCTGTAGTTATCACAAAATTGACCATTTGTTTTTCCCTCCATAAACCTTTCCTCTTTATAAGAGTGCTTTTGTTCCAGTAGTCTGTCACAGAGTTGGGGTTCTGCATTTTATGAACATGTTATAAACCCATTCTAAGAATGTAGTTTGTTTTTGCTGATCTGCCTGTCTAGAAAGTCTGCTTTGCTCTCTTGCAGGTTGTCAGTTAAATCATCTGTTTTTTAGATGTTTTAAATAATTTGTACCAATTCCATGTGCCACTCGGGGTACCATTTATTCTTTTTCTTACACTGTCTTTAAATCCTCCCCAGAGGCAGATTGTCCATGGAGCTCATAGAGCTTAAACCAAAGGGACACTCACTTGTATGAGACCCTTGGCATTTTATATAAAAAATTTTTCTTAAAAAAGTAGTATTTTTCCTAAAGAAGTCTCCAAAATTGTATAAACTTTAGACAAAACCTGCCTTTTGTAAAATAGAAGACTGTTAGAGGAGATGAAAAACAAAGTTAATGTAGATGGTTAGCTTTGTGTTTTAGGTAAAAAAGACATAAATAGAATATTTGAATGGTTTGTGTGTGTGTCACATTTAATTCATCATGATAACCATCAGTAGTGCACCAGATGTTGTGACTGCATTTAGCTTCACATTAAATTAAGCTTAGCTAGTGGCCTCCAGAGCCCGGCTGTATGCCTGCCAAAGGTAGCACTGAGCCGGCGCTGTCCGTCTCTCCCCAGCATTGGCTGCTCTTTCCCTCTGGCCCGGATATTTAGGCTGCGAATTGCTCATGCAGTAGGTGAGCCTTTGTGTTTGAAATGTGTATTCTGTAAACCTGCTGGACTGGATGGGAGAGGCTTGCATTTTTCTTTTCATTTCAGTAGATAGTCGTTTTTAATTTTTCCTTATCTATAAACCAGTAGAAATAAATTAAATGACATTCTTTCGGAGTTCATTGAGGTCTGAGGTTCAGTGAGAGGGAAACCATTATACACAAGTGCCAGTTAAACATACGTATTCCTGGGAAGATTTTCCTATACCTGCTTCTAATCAGGGAAAAATTAGCTTACTGATTTTGTTGTATAAATACATAAAAATTCTTAGTTTTAATAACACTCAGAATAAGAAGTATTAAAATCTCTCAGAACCTTTCGTAAGGATTTAAATGAATACCCTTTGACGTTACTTGATTCCTCTCCATCAGTGTAATCGGAGAATGCATGGATTTCCCCCTGCGGAGGGCAGAACAAACATCTGCAGTGTTCTGAGCACGAGGATCATTAAGATGGCAGACCTTGCAGATCAGACCATTTCCTTTCCTGTTTCCTGGAAAAGCATTTAGATATCGCTGAAATTAGACCTGTAAAGCGTGCTAACGCTAGAACAAATATCTTAGAAATTTTATTATAATGCTGCCTTTTAAAGTCCTAAATGTCCTCTATTTAAAATGAATTCTTTTGTACTAGCCTCCTTTCATATGCCAGCTTTCACCAGGCGGCAGAATTGCCTGATTTGACTTTCTAATGTAACTGTAATGAATCTTCTGGGAAGCCAAACGATTGAACACACATACTCTGCAACTCCATTGTAAAATATTCAGTCAGTCCTGTCGATGCTGCTGATTAAAAAAAGAAGAAGAAAAAAAGACTTGGGGGAAGGAGAGGAAAACTCCCTAACATACACTGAGGCTTAAAACCGAACATAGTCGCTCAGGGATTTCAGCCTTCACCAGACATCATGATGTGCTTAAGCGTATTCAGGAACGAACGCCTTAATAAAAACATCCAGTTGGGGGGAGGCAGAGCTGGCTTTGGAAAGCCAGAATTAGGACATATGATTGCATTCAGTTTTGACACATTCACGTGAAAAAGCACTTGGGGAAAAACCTGGCCCATTCGCCCAGGCAGACACATTGCGCCCTGCGTTATGCTTGAATATCCGGCAGAGTTAATATTTGCTCGCCAATAACGCAGCACCTACACACCCCAGAGCCCAATGTGTAACAGTGGCCTTTCTGCTGTGGGACCCTTATAAGATACGTGGGATATTATTTAACAGCCAGAGAAGCATAGGAAAGGCTTTTCCTTGATATTACAAAAAATATTTGTAACTGATTTATCCTAGGTATTTATAGTTGTAGCAATATGTGTTTGGCTTATCCATGTGAAAGGAATCGAACACCAGAATTTAATAATTAAGGGTATAGTAGTTAAAACTGTAAATTATAATGAGCCAGATGCTGCTGCATTGAAACAGCCATTTTCATTAGCATTTTGAAATCGAAGAGAATTGAATGTAAATTTGGAGTGCGTTGGCTCTGATGAGTTAACATTTCATAATCTTTAAAAATTCATCAAATAAAAGGTAAATGCCCTTGGATTTTATTGAAAGCAATACTCACTGAAATATTAGAATTAAAGCCTCTAATTTAAAAAAAATACTGATTTCATTTTTTTTGTATATTACAAACTAATCTTAAAACAATTGCAAAAACTTGTGGAAATAAATAATTTTCCTGTAAATGGAAAAGATATGAATCACTCATATGGAAGAAGCGATGGCGAGTGGGAATGTGGAGGTGTATTTTCCCCCCTCTTATCGCAGGGAAGCATTTTTAATAATAGCTTGAGTGGTTTGATAAAGCATCTGAAGGAAACTCCCTGGAGAGGAAGATTATACTGGAGAGAGAGATCTCTCTATGAATCATTTACGCTAACCTCTTGCTGAAGCACAGCTTGCATTTTTAATGAAGGATGATTGCGTTTCATAAACAGACCTTTAAAAATTAAAATAATATTGATCCTTTCTCATTTAGGCCTATTAAAATAGCATGCTATACATCTCTTTCTAATTGCTTAGGACATATTATTAATATTTTAAACAATACATTCACAGCTTAATAATTTTTAATCAGAAATTTCTTTAAATAGGATTTCGATTAAAATGTTTTAGGAAAATATTTTTCTATGTTTAGTAATAGCCATGAGGGTGAAATTAAAATTATGAGATGGTTTAAAGTTTGGCATTTTAAATTATTTTCAACATAAATTATCTGTGATAAGTTTCATTTGTTTTTCTTTATTCCTTTTGATCACATCAGTTTCCTGCAGAGGAAGAGGGTTTATTACTTGAACCATTTAACGTAGCGTAGGAAAGGGGACTGGCGAGGTTTCAAGAAGCCTTGCTTCACTTAGACCCTTGTAACTGAGGGCGAGGCATATTATGTGTCAGGAGTCAGTGTTCTTCCTTTTGAAATACGTCACTCAGTGAGATGAAATATGTGCGAAGTTACCTTGAAATTTTCTGAATGAGCACTTTACAGCTGTGTATCATTTTGAAGATTCTTCTGTGAACAAGGGTCAGTAGGAATCATGGACACCTTACCATGTCTGACTTAACTGGATGCTGCTGCTGGTTTTCTTTTTCTTTTTCTTTTTTAATGAAAATGTTCCCAAGGTAAAGATTTGGTACAAGAACATAAAACTGCAAAGGAAGTGCTTCTCTTAGGTAGAAGGATTAAAAATATAAAGCAAAGTAAGCATTCAGCATCATATGACAGTCCTTTGGGTGACAGTCAGTTTGATTTCTTTCCACTTGAGAAGCGGCGCACTGTGGTGAGTAGGACACAGATGCAGGAGGCATGTGCCTGGCTCTCTCCTGTCTCCGCCACGCATTAGCCGTGTGACATGGGCACGTCACTCAGCCTCAGCATCTGCTTTCTGTAAGAGGGGGTCATAACAGTGGCTCTTCAGGAGCTGTTGTGAGAATCAAATTGTTCTAGTAAGTTTTAGCTATTATTGTATTTTTTACTTTAATTTTGTCTTTTTAACTTTTTTTTTTTTTTGCAGTGGCTAAGGAAAATAATTATTTGGGGAATGCTCTTATAAGTATAATTAAGTGGGAGAAATTCTATTATAACTCGTGGAATCAGATTTTACCCTCAGTTTGCCTTATATCTCTTTAATGCGTTATATCATCAGGCGATGATACTGATAGTGTAGTTAGTTACCTAGGTACCTTTTTTTCTTTTTAAAATGAATGATCCTCAGCTAAAGATTTATTATCATAAAAGTGCAAAGGCAGGGCCTCTCTGAGGTTGTCCATGGAGTGAACTCTTGGACTCTGGGGCTTGTTGCTGCAGGAATAGCACAGTGTTTGGGCTCTTCCGAATAAAAACCATACACATTGTACCATGTTTCCCCTGGGATTGTAGAGGGAATCAGCAGAGCAAAACTCACAGACCAGTATAGTCTAACTTTGGTATAGTTCAGGAACCCTGGCGGAAACATGGAATTTGCCCATCTGTACCCTGACCTTTACATTCTCTGTCAGAGAGGTTTGCAGGTGGTGCCGAGTATGAAAACATACTTCCTGTCAGAATTTTGCCTTCATTGCCATCCATTGCTGTTTATTTGGAGATAAAATGACTCCCCCCCCTTTTTTTTTCTTTTTTTTTTTTTTGTAATTTAGACAAATATTAGTGACATGTGGCCAGGCTGATTGCTCCTGACATGCCCTAGTTTGTGCTGAGCCTGCTGGAGCAGCGTGTGGATCCAGCTTGCTCAGGGACGGTCCCTGCTGCTCCGAGACCAGCAGGGTGTGTGGTTCCCTAGATAATTATTTGTTCTTAATGCCTTATCTTTTCATAGCGACGGGAGGAGAGGATGCTATGGAAAATCAAACAATATAATTCTAGTTGAGTCCCTATTTTATTAATCCTTTCCCAATCCATTGCCAGTCTTGTCTGGTGACCTTTGTCTGAAGAAATACTACAGAGAATAGTTTCTTTTCCTTGGGAACCAGAGTGGACCAGAGACAAACTAGGAAATGGACAGTTCATTTGGGGACCCTTATTCTCTTCCTTTTGTGTGACCTCCTTCCTCCTCCACCCTCCTCCCTCTGAGGCCGCAGCTGGGGCCTGTCCCTCCTCACCTCTCAGGTGCTCCCAGCAGCAGCTGGCCTGCCTCGCCTCTGGAGGGGAGACTTTGGAACTAGGTGTTCCTGCTCCCAGCCATCTGATTAAACGGTTTCAAATTAAGATGTTTTACTCCTAACTCACCCAGAATTATTTGCATTAAAAGAAGATAAAACAAATAATAAGTAGCCTTCATTAGTGCTTACTGTGTGCCACACACCGCCCCAAGCTTGTTGACAGCGTGCTAAGGAAGTGTGCCATTGTAGCAGTACTGAGAAGGAGACACTGTCCCTATTTCACACACGGGGAACCAAAGCAGAGAGAACAATGTGAACAGGGTTGCGGGGGTGGGAAGTGAGAGCAGGGATTCAGACCCTGGCAGCCGGCATCCACAGCCCAGTGCTGCATCACTAGCTGAGCTAGCTCTGTCCATACGTATGGTTTCCGGTTGGCAGTTCCCAGTGACCGAGGTGAAGGCCTGTGCGGTGTGTCACTGCGGGAGGGCGGGCAGAGGTGCGGGACATTTTTACTCTCTCTGCCCTTCATTTTTATTCAGGCTGGCTAGAGTTGCCTGAAAATCGGCTTTCCCACACTTTATCTGCTTGCTCCAATTCTTTCCTTCCTCTTCTTCTAAGTGGTTGGTTAAGAGTGTCAATTCTAGAGAAAGTGTTGCATTTAAATCCTGACTGAGTAAATTTGCGCAAGATACTTAATCACTTCAAACCATGGCTTTCTTTAATTAAAATGGGAATAACACTAATACCTACTCTTAGAGTGTAGTAGAGAATAAATGAAAAAATGGATGCAAAGTGCTTGGTATAATTCCTGGAGCATTTTAAGTGATTCTTATTCTTTCCCCTCTCTCCCCCCCAGTGACAGGGTGGGCAGAGATGGGCTGGCGAGTGGTGTAACAGGGACTGCCTGGATAAGTGCCTTCCAGAGTTAATGGGAGATGGTCATGTTGGCAGCCAAACACCTGCTCAGGAAGTGTGTTGGCGTTTCAAGTACTCTGGAGCAGTTCGTATGGAGGCAGACAGTAATCGCTTTTGAAATGATATGTTCAGAACTGTGACGGAAAATCTTACCAAGAGCTTTCCATAGATGATAAGTAATAGAGATTATTAGCAGTTCCAGAGAGAATAGAAAAAAAGGCAGATGGATTTTGCATATAGGGATATACTATATTTGCCTTGGCTAGCATGGCTCAGTTAGTTAAAGCATTGTCCTGTGCGTTAAGGGGTCGCGGGTTTATTTTTTTATTTTATTTTATTTTATTTTTAAAATATATTTTATTGATTTTGTACAGAGAGGAAGGGAGAGAAATAGAGAGTAGAAACATCGATGAGAGAGAGTCATCCATCAGCTGCCTCTTGCACACCCCCCACTGGGGATATGCCCGCAACCAAGGTACATGCCCTTGACCGGAATCGAACCCAGGACCCTTCAGTCCCCAAGCCGACGCTCTATCCATTGAGCCAAACCGGTCCCGGCAGGGGTCGCGGGTTTAATTCCTGGTCAGGGCACATACTCAGGTTGCAGGTTCGGTCCCTATTGGGGCACATATATGAGGCAACTGATTGATGTTTCCCTCTCTGAAATAAATGAAAAGCATATCCTTGGCTGAGGGTTAAAAAAATAAACAGAGCCCGGCTAGTCTGGTTCAATGGTTGAGCCATCGACCTATGAACTAAGAGCTTACAGTTTGAGGTTTGATTCCTGTCAGGGCATACGCCTGGGCTTCAGACTCAATCCCCAGTAGAGGGTGTGCTGAAGGCAGCCAGTCAGTGATTTTGATCATTGATGTTTCTGTCTATCCCTCTCCCTTCCTCTCTGAAATCAGTAAAAAAAATATTTAAAAATATTAAAACATATCAAGAGGAAGGAATTCATAATATAAAAAATTATTTTTATGTGGTGTTAGGACCCATTTCCCCCATCTCCAGTTAAATAAGATAAAAAGTTTGCCTTTTCCAGAAACCCTAAAATAGCTGACCGTTTCCCAATCTTACAGCTAAGTGAGAAAACACTTGTTTGATTCTTATCTTACTACTAGGTACTTAAAAATGATTTCTTCTAATTAAAAAGGGTTTTTGTAAATAAGCTTTCAGCTCTTAGGCTGTGCTAATATTAGAGTTAATATTTGTAACTTTTTTTTCCCCATTTAAAAGTAAAGGTGATATTTAAAAAGAAACTCCCAAAATTAAATGAGACCTTAAAAGCCTAATTGTTCCTAATTCTAAAGCATTTCTAAGTTTTTTCTTTGACAGTGAAAATGTCTGATTTCTCAGTTTAATATCACCATTAAATCTGAAGGATGGAGGCTCATAAGCCATTGCAGACACTATAGAAAAGGTGTGTGGGAGGAATTATCTGAAAAAGACAGACTGAGTATATCTTTTCTATAATCCAGTTCGAAGATTCATTTTAAATGTTTAGTTTTTCCTTAATTGCTCTTTCTCATTTCTTCTATTTTAACTACACTCTCTTTCAATGTAAAGATTTTTTCACACACAGTTTTCAAAAGCCAAAAGATTTTAATATAGCATTTATTTTATATTATGCATGTACTAAGGAATGGAAATATTTATTCATATATTAATCAGAAGTATTTAAATTAATTTAAAAAAATTACTGGTTAAATCCTCATTCACTTTTTCAGAAAAATGTTCCTACAGTGGGAAAACCTTGTTGGTAATTGGCTTGGCATGACATTTTCTTAGTATTTTTTCTTTCTGTCTATTATGTGCAGCTTCTGACAGTTACAGAAGCTGTCCACAGCATCCAGTCCTCCCAGGAAATTCCCTGGGGTGACGGCTGTGATGGATTCTGGTTGTGCAGTCACATCAATCTGCACGAGAGCGGGCTGCCCACAGAGCCCGAGGGTTCTCTCTCCTCAGCGTGAAGCCTTTCCCTGCTCCTTTTCTTGGCAGTTTATTCAAAGGCATATTTGCTACATTTACTGTCTGTTTGCTTCCTACATAGCTTCAGCTGTCACTGGAGAGGAAAACAGTATCCTAAGATTCTGTGCCCAACAACAGTATTTGTTTGTAACAACTTTTAAGGCATTTGATATAAGGAAATTATGTGATTTCAGCAATAGGTAAAAGATGTCTTTGTTCTAACTATCTTTAAAGGCACTTTAAAAACCTGTGCTATTTAGTACGAGTTAGTGGCAAGAGTGTGATTATATTGGTGACTAAAATTATAAAGTTTTATGGCAAAAAGGGAAACAATGTAAAATAGCACACATCAGAGGCAGAGCCTGCTAGGGCACCATGGCTATTTGTAGATGACCAGTATAACTCCTTATGATGCTTGACAGAAAAATATTTTTCTTAATCCCTGGCTTTTGTGAGGAGGGGACCTTATTTTGAGAGTAAGTATATTGATGGCACAAAATAATATACGTAACATTTTAGAGTTTAATTGGTGTATTTAGTAGTTCTGAAAGGTACTAGAGTTGGTTAGCATAGAAAACTAAAAAAAAAGAACAATGATTTAGGTTGGCAGTCAGAATTATTCTGAAGAAAATTCAACATTGTGCCTTCCTTGACAATATGTCTTAGGTTTGGTAGACTAATTTTATTAATAAACTGTGATAGGAATGTTATAGAATATTAAATGTAAAGTCTAAAACTGGTCGTTTGCGTAAGAATGAACCGCTTTAGTTAAGCTCTGTGTAGAAGGGAGTGTTGCACACTAAGCGGATTTATTGTTCACAATTATTAGGTTCTTTTGGCTATTAGTAGCATTCCGTAAAGGTAGGAGAGTGTTGAAAAGGCTGAGATGGGAGAGGAGTTGGGGCTTGTAGTAGGACAACTGATGATGATGTGCAGAGAAGGGAAATAATAACTTGCTGATAGAGGATGGAACCAAGGTCTGGATCTAGGCAATTTGATTCAAGAGTCCACGCCCTTGCCGGGACCGGTTTGGCTCAATGGATAGAGCGTCGGCTTGGGGACTGAAGGGTCCCGGGTTCGATTCCGGTCAAAGGCATGTACCTTGGTTGCGGGCATATCCCCAGTACGGGGTGTGCAAGAGGCAGCTGATCGATGACTCTCTCTCATCGATGTTTCTAACTCTCTGTCTCTCTCCCTTCCTCTCTGTATAAAATCAATAAAATATATATTTAAAAAAAAAAAAAAAAAGAGTCCACGCCCTTAACCAGGACCTGAAAGAGCCTGAACCCTGCTCAATGAAAGAATGGCGATTGGTTCTTAGAAGGTTTCTGTCACTCAGCAGGCATTGATTGCATCGAGGCAGCACTGCGTGTGCACATGCAGCTCTGTGCCTCCGGCCTTGGCTCTCTTCTCTCACCGGACTGCTGAGCGTTCATCCACTCAGCAGATTTTTATTGACTACTGAATGTGCCAGGCATGGGTCCTGGAGGGATGGCCTCCTAATTCTTCGGTAGCCTTCCATTTTGGTTCCTCTAAAATCCATGTTTAAAACAGCGGAAATGTTTTTTTTTCAGAAGCATAGATCACATCATTCTCCAACTTACTACCCTGTTTCCCCAAAAATAAGACAGTGTCTTATATTAATTTTTTCTCCCAAAGTTGCGCTAGATCTTATTTTCAGGGGATGGCTTATCTTTCCATGCGCTGGGTCTTATTTTCGGGGAAACACAGGTAGTAAAACCCTTTAGGAGTTCCTCATTCCACTAGGAATAAAACAGATTTCTTCACATGACCATATGCCAGCATAGTCTGGCTCTTCCAAGCCTCTGGTGTAACCTCTGACCACTCTACTTGCTCCATTAGCTTCCGGTACAGTGGCCTCCTGTCTGCTTTATTGTTTGGAGACCTGCCTCCTCTTGCCCTGGGTGGATTGCATTTATGGTGAGGCCAGCCTGAGCGGTCCTCCCGCAGGTGTGCTTGCTCTGCTTGCTCCGCTGTATGATGCGGCCTCCCTTCAGTATTACTCCTCAGGGAAGCTCCCTGGCAGAGGCTAAAATAGCCCGTCACCTTGTCCTGTTTGTTCTTTTAAACCCTTTATCATCTGAATTATGTTGTTTGATTATTTACTTATATATTATTTGACCTCCTCTCCTATTCCCAACACCAGGAATGGTTTTGAGAACATGATAAACATTCAGAAACATTTAAAAAATGAGTGAGGAAGCTTACAGCCACTTCCTCCACATGTCTCTGTTAGAGCCAGCTACTATAGTCAGGCGGTAAGTAATGAGGTGGTTGGGAGCTATGAGTCTAGGATTTTAATCTTGACACCGTTTACTTTCTGTGTGACCTTGGACATAGTGACATGTCTCCTAACCTCCAAATCTCAAATTCTTTATCCAAAAAATTGTGATGGCCGAAACCGATTAGGCTCAGTGGATAGAGCATTGGCCTGCAGACTGAAGGGTCCCAGGTTCGATTCTGGTCAAGGGCATGTACCTTGGTTGCAGGCACATTCCCCATAGGGGGTGTGCAGGAGGCAGCTGGTCGATGTTTCTCTCTCATCGATGTTTCTAGCTCTCTATTCCTTTCCCTTCCTCTCTGTAAAAAATCAATAAAATATATTTAAAAAATTGTGATGATGATGACATTATAATGTACTCACTTTATAAGGTGGTTATGATGATTAAAGGAGTAGATGATTAAATACTTGAAAAGCAAGTAAAACAGTGCCTGGCACACAGTTTGCTAGATCTTGGTAACTGTTAGTCATTATCACCATCACTGTCTTTTGAGACCCATTCTTCCTATATAGTAAAAGGCTAATATGCAAATTGACCAAACGGTAGAACGACCTGTCCCTGTGATGCACACTGACCACCAGGAGGCAAATGCTCAATGCAGGAGCTGCCCCCTGGTGGTCAGTATGCTCCCACAGGGGGAGCGCTGCTCACCCAGAAGCCCTGAGCCAGTCTCATGGCTGATGAGTCCCATGGCGCTGCGGCAGTTGGACATCCCCTAGGGCTCTCAGACTGCAAGAGGGTGCAGACTGGGCTGAGGGGACCCCCCCACCCCAGTGCACAGATTTCATGCACCGGGCCTCTAGTTTGTTTAATAAGTTTCTCTTTTAAAATATATATATATACCTTGATACCTCATTATAAGATACTTTTTATCAAGTCAGTGCCCATTTGGAACTTTTAGTAATGGAAATTTACTAAGTTGGATAAGAGGAGGCAGGAATAAGTTAGGAAGGTGGGATGAACTTCTTGAAATGCTTAATGTCCCAGCCTGTGGGAATGGGAAGATGAAGCCTTTTTTCTACTTGGCAATATTAGCAGTTCTCAAAGTTGGAATGCTGCTAAAAATTATTGGTAAGTTGCTGATACTATAATTAATACATGCATACTGATAATGAAAGCTAAGCTGTAGCCTTCAGCTTTTGGATTTTTAGCTTTATTTTCCTAATCCATAGGGTTCCCAATCTTATGCTGAGATTGGAGCACAAAGTTTGGTTTTGGAATTGAAGAATATTATCTTCTGTCAATATGGGGAAAGAATGGGAGGACAATACAAGAAAAAGCAACATTACCTATGAGATTACTGAGTTAATAGGTTAGATATGAGGAAGCTCAATTAAGGTAATGATGGTGTAAGAATGAATAGAGAGGAATAGAAGTTGGTTGTTCATAATTTGTGAGTAATGGGCTAAGAGAGTGTCTAAGAGTCTAAAATTATCCCCGGGTTTCTGACTGATGTGACGGGTGAATTAGGGGCACAAGTTTAAATCTCAGCTCTGCCACTTCCCAGCAGGTAACTTTGGGCAAGTTACTTCATTTTTTTCTGAGCTCAGTTGTATTGTCTATAAAATGGAGGAAGTAAATAATGGTATTTGTTTCAGAATTATCTTGAGGTTTAAATGAGATATTTAGTGTATAGTAAATTATATGGTAATTTACTATACACAAGTAATTGGTAAATATACTTACTTTCTTTTATTTATTTATTTTTATTAAGGTATTATATGTGTACATATCTTTCCATTACCCCCCACCCCCCATCCCCAGGTAAATATACTTTCTTATTATCTTTAGTAACAAATATGATTTGAGATATTACCAATGAGATAGATTATGGGGCAAGGGAGCAGTAGGTTTTGGGGATAAAGTGTGTATGGACTACCTAATCAGACAATTCTATTTGGCTGATTCTGTATGGGCCTTGAGTTTAGGAAAGATTTCTGGGGCTAACTAGCTCGCTCTGACAAGGTGGTGTTAATTAAAGGAGAATGTCTTATACATAGTAGATACTTAGCAAATCCAGCATGAATACCATGTGTTGATTTAACTCTCTTTCCAAAGTTATAATTGGTAACCAAAAAATAGGATATTTGAAAAATTAGCAAACCATGGTCTGAGCCCCATCATCTCTGGAGTGGTTGCTCTGCTAGTCTCTTAACAGATCCAGTGCTTCTAACATCCCATCCTCTACCCTCTTTCCTGAACAGATATGGGAAGTGATCCTTTTAAAACTGAAGGCAGTGATTCTTTTAAAACCTATGTGAGGCCGAAACCGGTTTGGCTCAGTGGTAGAGCGTCGGCCTGCAAACTGAAAGGTCCCCGGTTCGATTCCGGTCAGGGGCATGTACATTGGTTGCGGGCACATCCCCGGTAGGGGGTGTGCAAGAGGCAGCTGGTTGATGTTTCTCTCTCATCGATGTTTCTAGCTATCTCTCTCTCCTCCTCTCTGTAAAAAATCAATAAAGTATATTAAAAAAAATAAAATAAAATAAAACCTATGTGAGGTGCTACCCTTTCTTTGCATGAGACTTTGCAGTAGCCTGATAGTCACTTATTAAAAGTCAAAATGTGAGATTAAGCAAGGGGAAAACCACGATGGCGGCACAGGTGAGCAACTAACCTGCCACCTTGCACAACAATTTGAAAACTACAACTCAAAGACAAAACATCTATCACCCCAAACCACGGGAAAGCTGGCTGAAAGAGAAAGGAACACAAGCGCTGAAAAGCTGAAAAGCCTAGGAACGGAGGCACGCGGATCGGGCTGGTGGCGGTGTCTGGGCACGCGGCTTTTTTTCAGCCAGAAGGGAAACAAGCTCCCGATCACTTTGAAATCCAGTTTCTGGGGCCACGCGGGGATCCAGGCGCCTGTGGGGAGAAGCTGGTCTGTCGGCCATCAGTCCAAAAGCGAGGGTGACTTTTTTGCAGCGGTGCATGCAGCAATCATTGTTTACTGCGCCAGAGCCTGGGGCCGCGGGGACTTGGAAACGCCGGAAGGCAGAGATGGCTGATGGCAGCCATTGCTGTTTGCCACGCCCCAGCTAGTGATGTCCCGAGACCCTGCCCCGCCATGAGGCTCTGCCCTGCACATTCCACAAACCCGCCCAGGCTCCCCACAGCTGCTTTTGTATAAACAGCGAAAATGCCAAGAAAAGGTAGGAGATCTCAAACAAAAGAAATGGAGGAGAACAAAAGACTGGATATAGAGTTCAAAACCACGGTTATAAGGTTTTTCAAGGATTTCCTAGAAAAGTCCAATAAACTTAACTAGTCCCTCGAGAATATGAAAAAGAAATTAAGTCAACTAGAAATTAAACATACACTGACTGAAATAAAAAAATATTATACAGAGACCCAATAGCAGACTAGAAGAACGCAAGAATCAAGTCAAAGATTTGGAATACAAAGAGGCAAAGGACACTCTTTCGGAGAAGCAAAAAGAGAAAAGAATCCAGAAAGTTGAAGATAGTGTAAGAAACCTCTGGGATAACTTCAAGCGTACCAACATCAGAATTATGGGAGTGCCAGAAGAAGAGAGAGAGCAAGACACTGAAAACCTGTTTGAAGAAATAATGACAGAAAACTTCCCCTATCTGGTGAAAGAAATAGATTTACAAGTCCAGGAAGCGCACAGAACCCCAAACTAAAGGAATCCAAAGAGGATCACATCAAGACACATCATAATTAAAATGCCAAGGGCAAAAGACAAAAGAGAGAATCCTGCAAGCAGCAAGAGAAAAACAGTTACCTACAAGGGAGCACCCATATGATTATCAGCTGATTTCTCAACAGAAACTATGAAGGCCAGGTGGGAGTGGCAAGAAATATTCAAAGTGATGAATAGCAAGAACCTACAACCAAGATTACTCTACCCAACAAAGCTATCATTCAGAATTGAAGGACAGATAAAAAGCTTCACAGATCAGAGAAAAATAAAGGAGTACATCATCACCAAACCAGTATTATATGAAATGCTAAAAGCTGTTTTTTAAAAAGAGGAAAAAGAAGAAAAAAGTAAAGATAAAAACAACAAATACGTATCTATCAACAGGTGAATCTAAGAGTCAAGTGACTTAAAAATCTGAGCAACAGAATAAACTGGTGAATATATTAGAATCAGGGGCATAGAATTGGAGGGGATTAATAATTCTCAGGGGTAAAGGGGTATCTGTGTGGGGGATATGGGAAGGGACTGGACAAAAATCATATACCTATGGATGAGGATGGGGCCGCGAGGGGGAGGTAAAGGCAGAGGGTGGAGTGGGGACCAGGTGGAGAGGAGCTATTGGGGGAGGCGGGGAAGGAAAACAATTGTAATAATCTAAACAATAAAAATTTATTTAAAAAAAAAAAAAAGCCAAAATTGTTACAATGCTATTCAGCCTTTTCACCCATCTTCCCCCCATTTCCGTCACTCCATGCTTGCCCAGCCACTCCAGGGACATTAACTTTTTTGTTATCTCTCTTACCTGCCGGGTGATCTTTTCCTTCTGCCCTGAGCCCTATTAATTATAATATAAAACAGACCATGGTCATAACTTATATTAGTACTTTGTTAGTTGACAACTGGCAGAAATCCAGTTCAAACAAAAAGGGAAATTTGAGTTTCTGTAATTTGGAAGCTTTGTGGGTGAACCTGGGTAGGTACCGAAATTCAGAGAAGCATTGAGAATCTCTTCCTCCTTCCTCTTTGTTTTCCTTTGTGTTGGCGCCATTGTCATCAGGCTGCTCTCATGTAGCAAAAATGGCTGCATGGCTTTGTGCAGCTCCAGACCTCATCCCTTTGGCTAGGGCCGTGGTCGGCAAACTCATTAGTCAACAGAACCAAATATCAACAGTACGACGATTGACTTTCTTTGGAGAGTCAAAATTTTTAAACTTAAACTCCTTCTAACGCCACTTCTTCAACATAGACTCGCCCAGGCCGTGGTATTTTGTGGAAGAGCCACACTCAAGGGGCCAAAGAGCCGCCTGTGGCTCACGAGTGGCAGTTTGCCGACAACGGGGCTAGGAGATCCAGCAAAAATAAATGATTTTTTCCCCTCTAATGGTTACAGCACAAGTTCGGTGGGGAGGGCTCCAACAGGCTGTGCTTGGGACTTAGGCCCATTCTTGAACCACTGGTGGTGGCTAGGATGATTTAGCATACTGATTGTGCAGCCCTGCATCTACCCGAGCTGCATGTTTTCAGATCCCCAAAAGAAGGGATTCCTTTCCTAGGAAGGGGCAGGAAGGGGGCAGGCAGATAAAGACTGTTATCAGACTTCAACTTAACATGAACATCAATAAAATCCATTTTAATAGAGGTACAAACAAAATACTTCGATAATGCTCAGGAAGCGCCAGGCAGTTCTGATTGTGAGGAGCAGAGGAACTTCACATAGATGACAGTTAAACTAGGTATTTGAAAAGTTAAGAGGGGTGTTGAAAAATAGAAAAGAAAAGGAATGTGCTGTAGGTGGTTGAAAAGTGTGTGAGCCAAGGCAAGGTGGTTGGAACATGGAGAAGGGCTGAGAACAGAAGTTTAATCCTTAAAATTAGAGTGCTGAAGAGTTTAGACTTTATTCAGTAGATGTTGGGATCTAGTAGAAGTTTTTGAGTAGACTTTTCTTTACAGTGAACTAGCCAGTGATCAGGAGGGCTGGAACCAGGCCAAGGGTAGTGTGGTATAGAAGGGAACAGATTGGAAGACATTTGGGACATAGAAATGAAAGTATTTAATAATAGCCGGACATGCCAAGCACAGTAGATGGGAAGATATAACCATGGAAGTAATTAAAATAGCCTTGGGGTGACTAGGCCAGCATGAGCAGCACACACCTGAATCTCTATACACTGACCTACTTGGCTGCAGGTAGGGAAAACTGCACCAACAGAGCTATTAAAAAAATGTTTTATTGATTTTTTACAGAGAGGAAGGGAGAGGGATAGAGAGTTAGTTAGAAACATTGATCAGCTGCCTCCTGCACATTCCCCACTGGGGATGTGCCCACAACCAAGGTACATGCTCTTGACGGGAATTGAACCTGGGACCCTTCTATCCACTGAGCCAAACTGGTTAGGACAGTGCTATTGATGTCAAAGAAAAATCCTGTTTTTCTGTGGTATGTGGTGTCTATTTTCCTCAGTCTATTTTCCCTTCTTCCCCCCCATAACGCTGCTGCAATTCCTGTTTATTTTGTCACAACCAGATTTTAAAGTCTTTTATTATGTTTTTTTTTTTTTGTTATTACAAAACTCAGTATGGAATTATGCATTTGTTAACACCTCTCCTATGTTTTTCTTATTTTATTGCCTCATTAAATCTGAAGGTGATCTCTTCTTGACAAAATACATATTGTGAGCTATTTGATCAGTTCTGTATTTCCTATTCTGGTTTAAAGGCCAAATAGCACACCTGATAGCATCATTCTCTTCATCAGAGTTCCTTGAATTTATCAGTTATATTGCAATGTACATGATTTTTAGGAAGTGAGAGTATTTAAGAATGCAACTACCATGACTTTCTATAATGTTAGTGAAGAGTTGTAGTTTCAGAGAAGTCATACCTGCGGAAGATTGTGTAAAACTATAGTCTGGACCTCATAGTGTTATGAGAGGTATGCTGTCCAATCCTTAACCAGCCTGTGTGGAACTTAACTAATCTGCGTTTTCCACAGCGAGGTGTTCTCCGGTGCCGAAGCAGGACATATAATTCTTTGCTTTTGTTCAAATGGACTTGAGCAGTTTGTTACTCAGGGGAAGTCTCAGTGACCTTTGGGTGCAGCTTGAGTAGCAATTTAATTTCACAAAGTCCTTTGGGCTTAAGTTAAACGAAGAGAATCACCTCTCAAATATATGTCCACTCCACTTGGGGAGCTTTCATTTCACAGCCTCAGTATTAAGATCAATTTCTGGGGCTCTATTTTCATTCCTCAACCAATATATATTGAGCTCGGAGGTGTGTTTTCCACATACAGTTCTGAGAGCTGAGGAAGTGGCATTGGATAAAACAAACCAAAGCACCCCTTTATTCATGGAGAAACATTCCAGGGTGTCAGACAAAACAGGCAATGAAAAGAGAAACAATGTTGATGGTGCTAAGAAGAAAACTAAACCAGGAGGGGCTGGGGGAGGCGGGACCGGAGCGCTGTGGGAGCGGCGATGGTGAAGGGTTTTGAGGGAAAGTGGCATCTGAGCATAGAAGCGAGTCATGCAGGCATCCGAGGGAAGATCATTCTTGGCGGAGTGAATAGCTCTTAGTCCTTTTTTGAGTTTCATTTTTTTGATTAGCTTTCCTTGATTAGAACATGGATGTATATACAGTGAAACTTTATAGAAAATGAACTATACATCAGTTGGAATAAAAACAGTTAAAGGATAATAACCTCATGAACATATTTGGTACTTGAAATTTTCTTGATTTTGGACTACAGTTAAAGCTACGTGTGGAATGTGTGAGCATGTGTGTCCCTGACTGTGTGTGGGAAGACTTTATAAAGGCGGCCCTAGAAATTATATTGTGGAATGTCTTGTAGAGGACGTTGTAATTGGTCATTTGAGTTCAGCAGAGTTTTATTACGCTTTTGCTGTTATTAGTATTGGGCTGAATACTGGGGAAGATAGAAAAGGACAAAACATGGTGTTCTGGTCAGATGGGCCAGACTGCCCCCTATAGATGGAGTAAAATGGACCAGCGTGGTTGAGTGGCAGCAGTAGTGCACTAGCATTCCTAATATCCTTCCATAGGGCGGGACAGCCCTCCCACACAGGGCGGGACAACCTCCCCCTCCCCACCCCCCCCAGGGCGGGACAGTCCTCCCACAGGGCGAGACAACCGTCCACCCCCCACAGGCAGGACAGCCCTCCCACAGGGCGGGACAGCCCTCCCATAGGGCGGACAGTCCTTCCATAGGGCGGACCTGGACAGCCCTCCCACAGGGCGGACAGGCCTTCCATAGGGCGGACCGGGACAGCCTTCCACAGGGCGGACAGGCCTTCCATAGGGCGGACCTGGACAGCCCTCCCACAGGGCGGACAGGCCTTCCATAGCGGGGGACAGCCTTCCATAGGGCGGGCCTTCCATGGCGGGGGACAGCCTTCCACAGGGCGGGACAGCCCTTCCATAGCGGGGGACAGCCTTCCATAGGGCGGGACAACCGTTCCATAGCGGGGGGACAGCCTTCCACAGGGCGGGCCTTCCATAGCGGGGGACAGCCTTCCACAGGGCGGGACAGCCCTTCCATAGCGGGGGACAGCCTTCCACAGGACGGGACAGCCCTTCCATAGCGGGGGACAGCCTTCCACAGGGCGGACAGCCCTTCCATAGCGGGGGGACAGCCTTCCACAGGGCGGGACAACCGTTCCATAGCGGAGGGACAGCCTTCCACAGGGCGGGACAACCGTTCCATAGCGGGGGGACAGCCTTCCACAGGGCGGACAGGCCTTCCATAGCGGGGGACAGCCTTCCACAGGGCGGGCCTTCCATAGCGGGGGACAGCCTTCCATAGGGCGGGACAGCCCTTCCATAGCGGGGGACAGCCTTCCACAGGGCGGGACAGCCCTTCCATAGCGGGGGACAGCCTTCCACAGGGCGGGCCTTCCATAGCGGGGGACAGCCTTCCACAGGGCGGGACAGCCCTTCCATAGCGGGGGACAGCCTTCCACAGGGCGGGACAGCCCTTCCATAGCGGGGGACAGCCTTCCACAGGGCGGGACAGCCCTTCCATAGCGGGGGACAGCCTTCCACAGGGCGGGACAGCCCTTCCATAGCGGGGGACAGCCTTCCACAGGGCGGGACAGCCCTTCCATAGCGGGGGACAGCCTTCCACAGGGCGGGACAGCCCTTCCATAGCGGGGGACAGCCTTCCACAGGGCGGGACAGCCCTTCCATAGCGGGGGACAGCCTTCCACAGGGCGGGACAGCCCTTCCATAGCGGGGGACAGCCTTCCACAGGGCGGGACAGCCCTTCCATAGCGGGGGACAGCCTTCCACAGGGCGGGACAGCCCTTCCATAGCGGGGGACAGCCTTCCACAGGGCGGGACAGCCCTTCCATAGCGGGGGACAGCCTTCCACAGGGCGGGACAGCCCTTCCATAGCGGGGGACAGCCTTCCACAGGGCGGACAGCCCTTCCATAGCGGGGGACAGCCTTCCACAGGGCGGGCCTTCCATAGCGGGGGACAGCCTTCCACAGGGCGGGCCTTCCATAGCGGGGGACAGCCTTCCACAGGGCGGGCCTTCCATAGCGGGGGACAGCCTTCCACAGGGCGGGCCTTCCATAGCGGGGGACAGCCTTCCACAGGGCGGGCCTTCCATGGCGGGGGACAGCCTTCCACAGGGCGGGACAGCCCTCCCACAGGGCATTCAATCCTCAGAGCCTGAGCAGATTCCTGGAGAGTCCGCAAGGTTGGAGTTAGGTGTCAGAGACGGTCTAGTTTTGAGCTGAGACGGCTTTAAAGCGCTTGAGAAGACTGCATTGCATGATGGTTTGAGAACTGTGTTTGGGTAAACAAGTTACCAAAACTGAACATGATGTATTGGTTTTCTACTGTGGAAGCATGGCGTACTATGGAATGTCATATTGTAATATTTGATTTTTATTATTGGGTATAAATAAACCGAATCCTTTGATATATATACTACACTAGAATGGCACTGTTCACCTTGGAAAGTAACAGTCTTTTTCCTTATCTTATACAATATAACCATATAAATTTATATTATCAGTTGGTTGAATTAGTTTCTCCACCCCCCCCCCCCAGAGGAATAGACTACCGTATTTTCCGGCGTATAAGACGACTTTTGAAACGAAAAAAAGTCAACGTTCGAAAAATGTCATTCATTAAAAATTTAATTAAAAAAAGAACTGGTGTTGCCTCGGAAGTGGGGAGTAGTCTTATACAGCGAATATAGGCCTAAACCTATTTTTAACTGTAAAATTAGGGGGTCGTCTTATATGCCGGAAAATACGGTATATTTTACTTTGAGTTGTTAAATGTGGAACAAAGACATTTTATTCTCATCTTTAGCATGAAGTATGAGTAATGTTACCGCAGGGTACTGATCAACATGTCAGGAATAATGTCAAAACCAAAATCTTTTCCTTTTAAGCTATCACTTAGTTCATAAAGTCTTTTTCCTCCTTCATTCAACATTGAGAACCATCAGTGTGAGAGAGAACTATCAATGGAGAATTACATCAGTGTGAGGAAATGTCATCGATCTGTTGTGGCTCCTGTGTGCCCCCTGAGTGGGACTGAAACCGCGGGCCAGGCACGTACCCTGACCGGAACCAAACACCTCCTGTATGCGGGACAGCGTCTAACCCACAGCCACAGTGGCCAGGGCTGGAAACGTCTTTATTTTTGATGGCCCACTCACTCAAGTCCTTAATATTTACCTCAAACTCCTTCTGGGGTCTGGTTATTATCATAAGTCATGGTCATAGCTCTCTCAAACCAGTGTACGGTATGAATGAGCTGCCTCTGCCAGTTCTTCCTTCCCATGCGTTCCCATATGCTGTTTTCTTAATTTGAGCGTCTGTAATCCTCTTTTGTCTTTTCAAATCAGTCTTCTTCCCTCACTTGTGCCCATGCCATGTTCTCAGTCTCTGTCTGGAGAAGGCTGGGAATCTTCGTTCTAGACAGATTTGGCAGGCTTTTTCTGTAAAGGGCCAGACAGTAAATGTTTAGCCCCTGCCGGCCATGGTCTCTGTTATCCCTGCTCTGCTCCTGTAGGAGAAAGGGAATTGGCTGTTACAATAAGACTTTTACTTATAAAAACAGCCTGCATGCCTTTAACCCATGAGTTTTCTAGTCCCTGACCTAGAGCCTGTAGAAATTTTATTTTTACTTTTATGCTCCAAAAGGTGCTGCTATTTTTATTTAATGAATTGGTGCTCCAACATCACTTTTATTAGATTGCTTAAAAAAAAAAATAGCTATTTTGCTGTGGAACGTTGCATCTTAGTTTTGTTTTCTTTTTGGAGACATGTGCTTTCTTGGTATTGAAGAATATAGATCCCTCCCACTTCCCCCTAAACAAAGTTTGAGCAGGGTTCATTATTTGTCTCATTGAGAATCAACAAGAGAAAAAACCCTGGTCACTTACTGTTACACCTGAGGCAAGCTGCATTACCTGGGATGCATGGTAAAACATGTCTTTTAATAAGTTCTTGAAGGTAAAGAGTAATAGAAAACCTCAGTTATGGTGTGGTTAGCGCCTATAGAGTTATTAGGTTAGGGGGATGGCTTTAATTTACTGAGTTCTTGTCAGGGTTCTTCTGCATGCTCAGGAAACGTGGGTATTGGTGTGTGTGCTTTGTAGCTTCCGCAGGCCTTAGTTTCCATGGCTTCTCATCAGCTCCTTCAGATCCCCTTAGGGCTCTGGCTGCCTGGCTTAGTAACGGAGGGGACAGGTGCAGGCTGAGGTGTAGCTCTGGGAAGCCCTGGCAATCTGGGGCCAATATGTGTGTATTCTGTTAAGTGGATGGACTTGCTTTTGCTAGAGAGAACTCTGGCCCTGTGGGTTAATTATTATAGTCTACAAGTCACCTTTGTTTTAGAGATCTATGCAGTTTGCATTATTTAAAACTTAAAGAAAATGTAAATTATAAAATTCTCTTTTGGGAAGTATGGCTAACCTTTCATAATGGTAGGTAATTAAAATATTATAGATTTCAATAACAACTACCAAGCCATTAAAAATGTTTGTCTATAATATTAGAACACTGAAAGCTTGCTTAATTAGGAGGGTCTAATGATTAGAATTTAACAACTTAGAGCTAAAATGAATATCAGAAGGTGACTCTAGAGGGCAGTATAGCTCAGTATATTCATGCTTCTGGCATTTAAGTTTTGCTTTGGAAGAATAACTCAAGTGTTCTGAATTCTCCCCACTACACAGAGAGTGTCCCAATTGGGTAGAAAGTGAGTTTTGGAAAGAAGTGCTTTGGTTTGGCTTAGAAAGGTCCTTAGATATATATCATAATTATTGGCCCTAGGGAATGTTCGTATTTAGTTTAAAACATTCTTAGAAAACCTGGAATATTTTAATTGATCAAATTAAATTAAATATAGTTTGCTTTTCAAGCATTTGTGGAACATTAAGGAAAAGGAATGGTATATCTTGTGTTTTCAGATGTTTTGAGGTCTGAAGTAAATGTACCCTTGCTAGAGAATTCAGACAGATGGGAGTTGAACTTATTCTGACACTTAATTTTTTTTATTTATTTAATTCAGTTTTATTTTTCAAAATGTACAGCTGGTGAGACCTGTTGTTCATGTATCTTCCCCTACAGTGGGGGCATCACCACCTTTGGTGTTTCTGGTGTAAACGACTTGAGCTTTGTGCTTTGAAACTAGTTTTTTTTAAAATATATTTTTATTGATTTCAGAGAGAGAGAGAGAGAGAGAGAGAGAGAGAGAGAAAACATAGTGATGAGAGAGAATCATTGCTCGGCTGCCTCCTGCACGCCCCCTACTGGGAATCGAGTCCGCATCCTGGGCATGTGCCCTTGATTGGAATCAAACCCAGGACCCTGCAGTCTGCAGGCCGATGCTCTGAGCCAAACCGGCTTGGGCTGAAACAAGTTAGTAAGTGCTTTACTAAGGAGTTTCTGCAGGGCTCCCCTGGCCAAGGACCTAGGTGGGGGTCTTCAGACTCTCAGAGGCAGCAGCTGGGTTCTAGGATAGTGGGAGCTTCCTTACTGAGTGTGTCATATGCTGCTTTGTCAAACAAAACTAGGTTATTGAGCTTGTCCAGGATTTTGCGTTTGGACCATGTCTTTTTTTGGCCTTGGGTTTTTTTTTTTTTTTGTTTTTTTTTTTATAGTGGGGGAGGCTTGCCCTCAGATTTGTCACTGGATTCTGTCTGTCTTGGCTGGATTTTTGGCATCTTCCTTTTTCTTGCCGTTCCTGGTCAGCAGAGCAAAACTTGAAAGGCTGCTGCCTCCACTGCAGCCTTAATGAGTTGTTGGACAGAAAGACATGGCCATTTTATACATCTCTTTTAAATTGGGAAGGTTGAAACCAGAAGGTTGCTTGGTGATTATCTGTATGTGTAGAAGTTTTTAAAACTTTTCAAACGTGAGTATTCAAATTATGCCAATCATTTTCTTTTTCTAATTTTTGAGCTTTATATTTTCAGGGAAATCTAATCTGTATGCTTATGACTCATTTACATATAAATAATCAAATATGTTTTGGAAAGAACTATTTTGAAGTCTAAGGAGTTTTTGAGTCTTTTAGCTTTTTCTCTTTTCAAAGCACATACTGGGGATTATGAAGGACAAACTAATAAGCATCTTGGAATTTTTGGTTTGAGATTTTAAATTTAGGGAACATTTCTTGTGGTTGTGTTTCCTGGTGTTCTTACAGGGTGAAATTGGCATGTCTCCTGTTGTGTGACAGATGGACATTTGGGGTTATGAACATTTCATTTTAATTTTGACCTCATAGAATAACACAATGTGTACTTTTCTTTTTCTTGCTTTCTTTTTTTAATTCCCACCAATGATATTCCCTCCCCCCCATTGATTTTTTAGAGAGGGAAGGGATGGGGAGAGACAGAGAGAGATATGTCGATTAAAGAGAGACACATCGATTGTTGGCCTCCTTCACATATCCCGACCTGGGGCTATAGGCCTGGGACGGAACTGCAGCTGAGGGGTATGTCCTTGAGAGGGGCTGAACCCACACAGGACCCTTCAGCCCATGGCCTATGCTCTAGCCACTGAACCAAACCATCTAGAGCTAAAGTGTACTTTTTAAAGGTTTTTATTTTCTTTATTGGATCAAGAATAATTCAAATGAATGTATTTTTAAAGTACTCTGAAATTCCTGGATGAAGGCCTTATGAAAGTGCAAATAGTGCAAAATTAAGCAACAGACTATTATGGGGATCCTGTTTTGAGTGTGTGTGTGTGTGTATACATTGCTTTATAGATACCAACTAAAGAAGCTTCTTTTTGTTTAGCGATTTATTTCCATATTGCTATCAATCTCGGGTTGTATAAAATAATTACTTTGATATACTTCTTTGTTCAGAAACAGATAAGGAATTATTTTCTAACTAGAGGCCCAGAGCACAAAATTCGTGCATAGGTAGGGTCCCTAGGCCTGGCCCGTGATCAGGGCAGATCAGGGCCTTCTGGCTGCCGGCTAGGGCCTGCCTTTGCTCCACGCTGCCCCATGGTGGTCAGCACACGTCATAGCGAGCGGCCAAACTCCCGGTCTCCCTGTCAAACTCCTGAGGGGATACTTTAATATATTTACCACATCAGAGCTTACACCTGAAATTGTGTGCTTTAAAATTTTATAAGAATTAGTATAGTATGTAGAATTCTATTTTTAAGGAACAAAACCCTGAAATTATTATTTGGAGGGAAGAAGGTTTGAGGTTGAATATTCATTTATACTGTATCTAGAAAGAGAATGTAAAATTTTAAAGCAACTATAATATGAATAAAAAGCAACTAAGTTTAACTAATTTGCAAAGGATTTGAGAGACATTGCCTAATTCTCAAACTTGCAATTAATAGACTTGTAAAATTAAAACTTTTTAAATTCTAGGAAATGACAGAACGTTACTTTGGTGTAGATATTATTAGTGGTTTTGTTGTTTTTAAGTATAAATTGCCAGTCTGTGGTATTTTGAAATATATAAGAGAAATTTTCCTTAATCTAACATTTAAATACCATTTAAATTATTATAGTCTATATATAAATATATATATGCACACACACATATATACACACACACACAAACGTATGTACATATACATACACACACACACACACACACACACACACACACATATATGCCTCAATTTTTTTCATACACTTATGAAATTTTCCCTAAGTACAATCCTACCTTTGGAGAAGATTTTAGTTACTATTTTCCCCAATTTAAAAACAATTAAGTTTCTGTATTTAGAGAGAGAGGAAGGGAAAGGAATAGAGAGATAAAAAAGACATCGGTTGGCTGCCACTGTCATGCCGCCTTCTGGGGATTGAGCCCCCAACCTGGGTACGTGCCCTAACCAGGAATCGAACCAGGGGCCTCTTGATTCATGGGTCCATGCTCAACCACTGGCCCACATCAGCTGGGCCAGTGGTTGGCAAACTCATTAGTCAACAGAGTCAAATATCAACAGGACAATGATTGAAATTTCTTTTGAGAGTCAAATTTTTTAAACTGAAACTTCTTCTAACGCCACTTCTTTAAAGTAGACTCGCCCAGGCTGTGGTATTTTGTGGAAGAGCCACACTCAAGGGGCCAAGGAGCCACATGTGGCTCGTGAGCTACAGTTTGCAGACTGGGCTATTTCCCTCCAATTTATCCCAGTCTATAGAAACTCATTGTTTTGCTTTCCCCAACTTACCTGTTTTGTTCTCCAATTTGTCCTCTTTGATGGCAGTAGCTTCTTTTGCTCTAGAGAAGAATTTTTCTTAAGTCTGATGATAAAATGTCTTGAGTTGTTTGTCCAGATGTCTTCTTTTATAGGATACACACCTTTGAGAGTACTACATGTTCTGACAACTTCAGATCTGGTGCATTTCGTGAAACAGAGATGTCAGGTGATCAATGCTAGCAGGAATTTATTCTCAGCTCCAAATTTGCCCATCAGAACATATTTCCTTTCAGTAATTACATCCCTTCTGGTCACTTTTGCTATCCAGTGCTCCTTAATAACATGCTCTGTAAGCCTCTGACAATAGCTGTCACATGATGGGCAAGCTTTTTCTGAGGAGGGCCAGATAGTGAATAGTTTGGGCTTTGTGGGCCTGGTGGTCTCTGTAACAGCTCTTCAACCTTACCTTTGTAGTACAAAAGCAGCCAAAGATAATTTTTAAGTGAATGGGTGTGGCTGCTTCCAATAAAACTTTATGGACACTAAAATTTGAATTTCATAAGATTTTTATGTGTTATGGAATATTATTCTTTTTTGGATTCATTTTCCACCCAAACCATTTACCAGTATAGAAATCATTCTTTCCCTTGTGGGCCAAACAGAAGCAGGCAGTGGGCTGTTTGGCCATTAGCCATATTGCCAAACCCTGAGCTAGAAACCTAAAGAAGGAGGTGTAGGAAGAAGTGGTTACTATGGACAGCTTCCGGACATGCACATATTCAGGGCTGCTTTTGTTACTATAAAAAATGAAATAAATGTCAATGTGATAGGAGATATAAATGTCACTTGTCATGGTAAGTTTAAAGTTGAGTCTAGTCATATAGCAGATTAAAGTTGGTTTTCTTGGTGACATTAAATTTGGAAAATTGCCAAAGGCTATGGAACAAAAATCTTTAATATACACATTGTAAAAAGGTTAGAATATACAGAAACTGTATAGATTCGTTTGGTATAAAGGCTTCGTTTTAGGGAAAGAACTGCCTTCAAGACTTTTTAGGTTGTGATTTTTATTTCTGTGTACTCTGTCCCTACCCGATGGGTTGTGCAGTCTAAAAATGGTAATTAAGAGCTGGAAAGTAGGTTGTCTCTTTCTTAGCATTGCGGTTTTTTATCTAATATACCGAAGGAGCCAAACTGTCTTCTGTACAGGTAGGGGTTACTTTTCTTCTGCTGTAAAAATACAGCTTGTTTGTGAGCTTCTGTTGGCACGAAGTGGTGTTTGGACACTATATTTCACAGCAGACATTCTTTGTACTCCACATTGTGAGCAGTTGGTTAATTTGAAGAACTGTTACTTCTGTTGATCCTCGCTATGACAAAAATCAATTTACACAGCGCAGTCTGAATTAATAGGGCTGGAACTCATTAGGCCATGGAAATGGTGTCATCAGCAGAGAACCCTTTAAAGACCTGTCAGAGAGTATCCTAAAACATGTTCAAGGAACAATGTGGTTAGCACTTATAATATTTGTTGTTTCACAGTTTATGACCATCCTTTTTAAAACCTTCGATAACTTCTGGGGTTGCTCCAATGTTATAATTAGAGGAAAAAACCCTATATTTGTATGCTCTACATTGAACCGTGGCCATTCAAACTAAATACTAATTTCTTCTTTGTAAAAAGCCTCCTCAGACTCTGAAAAGCACAGGTTTATTTTTTTATTTCTAACCTGAGGGTATATTCTGGCTGAGTTGTTAGATTTTCTTCCTCTCTGTTGTCATTCTGCAGTTTCATCTTTCTCTGCCTTTTCACCCCCATTTCCTTCTCCACCTCCTATTGTGGCAATGCTTGGGTGATTTGGTATTTGTGAGGTATTCAGGATTTGATAGCTGTGAGTGAAGATCAGCATTACCTTCTAGGCCTCCTCTTTGCTCCAGTGAAAGTTTGAATTGGATTGTGCTGAGGTTAGTTTGTGAAAGGTAAGTAAAGGATCAAAATGGGAAACCAAACAGACTTTCCATGCCAGCTACTCTTTATTTTGGGGTGCAGAGCCCAAGCTTACCATAAGTCCTCGTTCTAAGATTTACTGGCTTTATGAACAGGTAGAAGTTCATACCTTTGCTGCTTGGTTTGTTCGTTTATAAAATGGAGATGATAGTAGTGCCCCTTTTATAGGAATAGTGTCTGTATGCAAAGTGCTTAGAACAGTACCAGTCTCATTGTCACCACCCAGAAAATAGATGTATCGTCATTGTTGTCATTCACAGTTTGGATGAAAAACAGCTAATGTGGGTCTTAAACGTGAAAAGGAGATAGAAATTGAAACTCAGAAAGATTGCTGGGTGGGATTTGCACATTAGGTTTATGCAAGGGGAAGATGTGGTTAAGCCCCGTTGAGCAAAAGTAGAGGCAGGAAGACCAGTGCTACAGGTTCAAGTGCGTCTTCCCCAAATTCCTGTGTTGAAGACCTAACCCAGCTTTGTAAGCGTATTTGGAATTCGGGTCATCGCAGTGTGATTAGTAAGATAAGGCCATTAGGATGGGCCCATCCAGCATAACTGGTGCAGTGGGAATGTAGACACAGACATTGACACACACAGAGGGGAAGCAATGGAGAGCACCGGGAGAAGATGGCCATCACCAAGCTGAGGAAGGAGACGGGGAATTGATCCTCACTTTACCTCCCTCAGAAGGAATGAGCTGTGTGGACACCTTGATCTTAGGCTGTCAGCCTCCAGCCTGTGAGACAGTAATACATTTCCATAGGTTAGGCCCCTCAGCTGTGGGACTTGGTAGGGAAGCCCTGGGAAACTATACAACCAGCAGGGAGATATGGTTTCAGAACTGAGGCAGGTGGTGGCACTGAAGAAAGGAGAGATGTTAAAAACGCAGGACCAGTCATTCTTAGTGATGGTTGGCTGTGAGGAGGCAGGAGGAGGGAAAGGCTATTTTGCTTGAGTGGGTGGTAGTGCCACTGATTGATACTGAAGATACATGAAGAGGAAACGGAGTGGGAACGTGCTGCCTTTGAGGAGGACGTCATGGACCTGAAGCTCAGGAGGGAGGTCAGGTCTAGAGATTACCAATTATCCATTATGTGAACGGGAGTTGCGAACATTGGAGGACAAAATTGCTTAGAGTGAGTGTGTGGTGTGTGACTAGGAGTCCATAAGACGAATACTCCTATTTAAAAGTGGTCGGCAAGAGAGAGAGTAGTTGTGGCACAGAAAACAGGAGCTGACACACACACACACACACACACACACACACACACACACACACAGGTGCTGAGGACTGCTGAGACTGGAAGACTACATCAGTAGCATTTCCACTTTACATGTGGAGGTGATTTTGTCACAGGAGCCCAGCAGCCCATATACAGGTGCTCATATTTTAGTTCTTATTAAGTGTCAGGCTTTTATGTCAAGTCAGGATTTGAAACCAGGCGGGCTGACTTCTGAGCCTGAATTCTTAATTACTGTACCAGGATGCCTCTTAACCCAAATTCAGGCTTGAACATTTTCTGGGTAGATACGAGGCAGGAAGAAAGGAAATTGAGGGATGAGGTGCTGGAAAGAGCAGTGGAAGGAAAAGGGAATGTTCAGTTCTATATGGGGAGTGATCATTTGGGACAAAAGGAACAGATCAGTGGACGGTAATGCTCATTGAGAGCCGAGAGGGTGACAGGCAGTTGGGCAGAGAGGGAGAGTCTGTCCACAGGGAACACGGACCTCCCTTTCTGCTGCCGGAGGCTGAACTCCCCAGAACTGGGTCCTTTCGTCATTTTTCTATGCCAACCCCCTCAACCTCTAAAAACGAAGTAAAAACTTATTGAGATTTTAATGGAAGTAGCTTTAATTAATTTGAGGAATAAGACATAAGACTTTTCCTGGTAAGAACATTATATTACTCTGTTAAAGCCCTCGATAAAATAAATATAATAAATGAAAAATTATTTTTATAAGACAAAGTTTTACTTGTTTATATCCTTTAGTATTAGAAAAACAATTGCTTTTTCTTAACTGCTAATAGCATTATTAAATTTCTATTAGTCTGACACTTGCCCAGTTTATTCTCTTAGGTTATTTCTAGTTAGGCAATCATATTGTCTACAAATATAATAGTCTCTTTTTCAAGTTTTAAACCTCGTTTCGCTCGCTCTCTCTCTCTCTCTCTCTCTCTCTCTCTCTTTAAAATATATTTTTATTGATTTCAGAGAGAAAGGGAGAGGGAGAGAGAGAAACATCATGATGAGAGAGAATCATTGATTGGCTGCCTCCTGCACGCCTGGGCTTTTAATATATAGGATGCTTGTATGTACAATGGACTTTGAAAAGAGAAGGAAGATTTACAATACCAAGATTACTAATTTATTTTTTGTTTGTTTTAAAGAATTAGATTAATAATAGTCTGCTCTTAATAGAAAGATTTTTTGGACATTGTCAAATTCAGCCCCCTCTTCCCAGTCCCCGCAAGCTGTTAACTAGAAAGGAAAGTGCTTTTTCATGCTTAATTCACCAATTCCTAGTTTCTCTCCTCGTTTCACCCTGGACTTTCCATGCTCAGGCAAGTCTGAGTTATCTTCAATCAGTTGACCATTCCATAAGTGTTTATTTCTTAAAACTTGCTATATATCTAGCACTGTATGTAAATAAAGAGCAGCATCTCTATATGAAAATATGTGTAGAGGTGGAAACTGCTTACTAGAAACACAATGATTTGTTTTAAAAAAAACCCACTCTCATTCCTTGGCCAATTTAATGTCCCCCTCCCCAATGGTAAGCATTTAAATAAGTCATTTAAGTGTTTTGAAAAATGTGAGTTTTTAATTCATTAACTGTGGTTAGTCCTACATTTACTAGTCCCGAGAAAATAGAAGTGAGGAAAATTATTTGAATACAGTACTTGTGACCTTATAGAACGCTTTCTTTGTTTGACACATCTTTCCTCTAACTTGAATTAAGCAGATGGCCTGTGTCTATCATTTGTTCTACTCTCTGGATTATGTTAATTGGCATTATTTCAGTAATTTCATTAGTTCTGCTTTGGTAAATGCATAGAATGCCTCTTGGAGATGTTATCTGTCCTTCCTGACCCCTCCCTCCCCTTCTCCTTTGGTTTCTTATACACCTTGGGTCTCTTTGGACTCTTAATAATACCTTAAGGACATAAATTGGGAATAAAAAGAATAATTTAGTGATGGATCATTTCATTTCATCAAAATCTATGGCCAGAATGCTTAGACAAAAGCACTTTGGTATTGTGTGGCCACTGTGTGTCTCCATTGCTCTCTCGGTCCAGGGACATGACTGGTGACGGGAAGGGTTTGCTGCCGAGACGGGCATTGCCTGTTGTGATCGATGCTCCAGTGGAGCACCTGTCCGGACACACTCCTCCCCCGTCATATAAACAGTGCAGCAGTGGCTGGTAACAAGGATGAAAAGCAAAATACTGACTTTCCTGCCTTTCCCCTCCACCCCCACTTTTATAGAGTGATGTGCTTTGTAAACAAAGAATGAATTGGGAACCTTGCTGAGGGGCAATTTGGGCCCAGGCTGATTGCTTTAATCAGGTTCTTAGAAAGTCCAAGATGGAGCTCATGATCACAATGCTAATAATACCTCGCATTCATTGAGCATTTCTCTTTTTTCTTTTCTTTCTTGTTTTGTTAGTCCTCATCTGAGGATGTTTTTTCGATTGCATTTTGAGAGAGAGCGATGTGAGAGACACACCTGGAATGGTTGCCTCCTGCACTCGCCCTGACCAGGACCAGGGATCCAACCTGCAGCCCAGTTACACGTCCTTGGTAGGAAATCGAACTTCAGTGTGTAGGCCGATGCCCTAACCACTGAGAAACATGGGCCATGGCTCATTGAGCATCTCTTGTGGGCCCAGCACTGAGTGCTTTACTCAGATAATTTCATTTCATCGTCCTGAAAACCTTAAGTAGTAGGTATAATTATTGGCCAACATTTTACAGATGAGACTTGCCCAAGATTGCTGTTAGTAAACTGTAGAGCAGGGACAACTTGGCCATAGGACTCGAGAGCTGGTGCCCTTCACCACTTGGCAAATTGCATGAAGACTGGGAAGCCATTCAGGAGCTGGGGCTGCAGAGGTGTGCCTGCTCTCGGAGCACCAGATGAGGAGAGCATCACTCAATTCAAAATCGCCTTGAGAAATACACAGGACTACACTGCAGCATTGGTGAGATGAAACAACATTTACCCCCAGAACTGAAAAAATCCCAGCTGCGTCTAGTTCATCGGCTGACGCTGTTGCTTTTTTTGGTCAGGAACTTAAAGGCATTTCTGCGTTGGCCTGTCTAGTGGCTTCGTTTTCTGAATTTGCCACTCTACCTTGTGGACACAGGCACCCTGCCTCGGTGGTGGGCACAGAAAAGCAGCAGCAGGAGAGATTGCATTATCTGATGTTATTTCTTCAGAAGATCTGTAAAGTTCTAGAAATCTAGCAGCTTTAGAACTTATAATTTTAGGAATTTATGTGAAAGGCTCAACATTTCCTAAGGTAAATGGACTGTTCTTTCTGTCATGTGTCATACCTGCTCTTATTCTTACTCTCACGCCATTTCTGAGCAAAATAACAGAGGATATAACAGGATATTATTGATAAAACAGATGTTTTTCTACTTTGAAATTGCATGCACTTCTGGTCTTGTGTGTTAACCACTCTTAACAACTGTGTTTACTATTGAAACTGGAAATACAGACTTTGATTATAGTTTAGCCAGTTTTTCCTGTACTGCTCTCCTGTAAGTGGATTATTTTTAGTTTAAATTTTTGCTGCAAGCCCTTTCCCACTACTTAATTGACTCTTCAATCATCACTTGCAGTGCACATGTCAGCATTCCCATGGATGCTAAACACACAGTATTGTCGGCACAATGGCGGGTTCACTGTGAATTTCTGGACTCTTTCTGTCACTTTAAATATTGGAGTTGGGTCTGTCTTGGTCCTACCAGTTCTTTAATGGAAAATTTAGGGAATGTTATAACTGTCTCCAGTCAAAGCTTATCTTAATAGCTCTTGGTGGTCATCATAAAATACCGTAGTCCATCTGAAATTTAACAGATTGCAAATGAAATAAATACAGTATTTGTTTTGCTGCTTACCTAATGATACCTCTATTTGAGTCATTGAATACTTTTAAAGCATAACCTTTAAAGTGTGTTCTCATATCTTAATTTGCCACTTGGCACATTTAGTTCTAACAAATCAGAGCAAATTTTGTTTTATGAGAACTGCTTGCCAAGCTTTAATTTTGGTCTTCTTAGAGGATTACTAATGAACTTGTGAAGTGTTTATTGACAAAACAATGGCATTAAAATTCAGCAGTATTTTCAAACAAAGACAAGGCATGGGGTTTGGGAGATACTGAAAAACACCACTGTTAACCTAACGATGAGCTTACAATTTCGCCTCTAACTAGTATTTGGAGATATCCTAAATTTTCGTTTATTTTATCCATCTTATTCTCTTTTTAAAAAACCTTTAGCTGATTATGGAACATAACTTTGAATAAACAAATGGGTAAAATGCTAAATATCTTAAAAATTTAAGTTCTTTGAAGGTAGATAATATATTTATATTTCTGCTTTTATACCATTTATCTTTTAAAAGCTATTTAGTGGTGACATTTTTCTCATTTATGCATACCAAAATTATAGTGATTGAATCTATTATATCACTAGAGGCCCGGTGCACAATATTCATGCACTGGTAGGGTCCCTAGGCCTAGCTGGTGACCAGGGCCAATCAGGGCCTCCCAGCTGCTGGCCAGGGTCTTATTTTCCCTGACTGCCAGCCAGTGCCTTCCTTCCCTGGCTGCCGTATGCTGGCTGGGGCCTTCCTTCATTTTGCGCCACCCCCAGTGATCAGCGCACATCATAGTAAGTGATCAGTCTCCTGGTCGAACGCCTGTGGAGGCAATTTGCATATTAAGCATTTATATATATATATATATATACTAGAGGCCCGGTGCATGAATTCATGCACAGGTGGGGTCCCTTGGCCTGGCTGACAATTGAGACCTATCAGGGGGGCTGGCTGGTGGGGGGGGAGGACCCCAGGAGGTTGGCCAGCCAACCCTCCCCTGCCACCCCTGATCAGGGCCTATCGGGCCAGATGGCTGGCAGGGGAAAGGGACTGCAGGAGGTTTGCTGTGGGAGTGCACTGACCACCAGGGGGCACCTCCTGCGTTGAGCGCATCATAGCATCTGGTTGACCGGTTGTTCCAGTTGTAACAGTTGCTTAGGCTTTTATATATATAGGCATGTCCCCTCAACTGGAATTGAACCTGGACACCTCAGTCAGCAGGCCCACCCTCTATCCATTGAGCCAAACCATCTAGAGCTACCATTCTTTTTGATAGTCTGTATAAACAAATGCTAACTAAAGACTAGAATTATGAAATTGGTTATTTTGAAACAAATATCTTTGTTGGATATGTTTCAGATTTCTTTTGTACTCTAGTATAACTAAAATGTTTAACCTAACCGTTTCATTGGGGATAGAAAGGTGTTTTTTTTGTTTTTGTTTTTTTTTTAAGTTTAATCTGCATTGATGCATGTGTGCCTGTGTTTTAAATTGATTTGATTTGAGCAGGAGGTTGGGAGAGAGAGAAAGAGAGGGAGGCATACATCTATTTATTGTTTCACATATTCATGTATTTATTGGCTGATTCTTGTATATGTCTTGACTGGGGATCGAACCTGCAACCTTGGTTTATTGGGTCGAGGCTCTAACCAACTGAGCTATCTGTTGGTTAGAGCCTTGACCCAAATCATCCAGGACCTGCATTGATTTGTGTGTTTTCTTAGCAAGAATTTGCATCCAAGAATGATTGTCATTCTAATATATAATTAAAATAATTAATTTTATATAATCCCTTATAATAATAGGGTAGTATGCAAATTGACCCTAATGGTGGAACAACTGGTCGCTATGAGGCGCACTGGCCACCAGGGGGGAGATACTCAATGCAAGAGCTGCCCCCTGGTGGTCAGTGCGCTCTCACAGGGGAGCTCTGCTGAGCCACCATCCAGGCTGACAGGAGCCTCTCCTGCCTCGTTGGCAGCACTAAGGATGTTCCACTGCGGCTTAGGCCCCTCCTCCCAGGGAGCCGTAGTCAGACATCGCCGAGGGGTCCCAGACTGCGGGTGGGTGCAGACTGGGCTGAGGACCCTCAGCACGAATTTTCATGCACGGGGCCACTCATTTAGTATAATGATAAATTATGTAATCTGTTGAAAACATGTATAAAATGGCAAGTATCAATTCTTTAAAAAAAAATATATATTTTATTGCTTTTTTTACAGAGAGGAAAGGAGAGGGATAGAGAGCTAGAAACATCGATGAGAGAGAAACATTGACCAGCTGCCTCCTGCACACTCCCCACTGGGGATGTGCCCGCAACCAAGGTACATGCCCTTGACCGGGATGGAACCTGGGACCTTTCAGTCCACAGACAGACGCTCTATCCACTGAGCCAAACCGGTTTTGGCTCAATTCTTAATCTAACTATTAATTGTTACTAGGTGGCTGTCTTAGTATTGATTACTATGGTATTCCTTTAGCTTTTATAAATTACTACAATAAACTATCTTCTTTTACACTTTCTAAATTAGCTTGTATTTAATGTTGAAGGGTAGCAAGGAAAATTGATAGTTCAGATTTTTAAGAAGTCTTATTTAGGGTAATGTGCTTTTTAAAGTTGTTTTGGCACCTTTTTGGCCTTTTCCCCAGACATTAATTCTTGGCTGGAAAGAATAAACTCTAGTTCTCCATAATGCCTGACTACAAACAGAAAGCCTTAGACTGTTAAAACAAACATTTCTCAACCTTATAGCACAGACTTCCTGTTTTTACAGCTTTTCTGACCTTCCTGAGAAAAAGACCAATTCAGCTATGGTTACATCCCGTGGTTATTGTAAAAAAAAAAAAAAAAAAAAGCCTATTATATTTTTCAGAGCCCTTGAGCATAAAAGTGATTAATGCACCAAAAAATGTAAATAGCTTTGGATTCCTGTCTGATCTTTGCTAGGCCTTCAATAAAAGATAATAGAACCAGGTCAGCTTTCAATGTGTCTGTGTTCAGTGTCTGCTGCGATTGGAATGCCAGGGAAGCTCACGTTAAAGAGACCTGCTCTCCGTTCTGGGGCGATTGTAAAGGAAGCATTCGGCAGGCATTTCCTCTCGCTTGTGAGAATGAACATGCTTTACATTATAATTGTTTAAACATACCAGAGTCTGCTGTTAGGGCTCTCATATTTTTCCCTGTAGAGTTAGCTTACTTTACAGATTGGAGGGAGGGTCATTGTTTAGGATTCATTGTTAGAGTTGATTAAATAATGAAAATGTTAGAATGTCTTTTTTTTTTTTTTTTTTTTTTTTTTTTTTTGTGCTGTGTTGTTTCCTGCATCCCAAATATTTGCTTTATCTAGTCAGTTAAAATTAAAGGTAAGTGGATGTTCAGAATTTGTCTTCCTGACAGCCTGTCACCTCTAACACTTTCCTTCTCCAAAACAAAAGAAACCACCCTGTGTTGTAAAGGCGTCCTTGACTGTGGCTTTTGATTTTTGTTTTCACTAACGTATTGCATGTGTGAGTGGATATTTTGAACTAGAATTTTTTGACATTTTCTAGAGAGGAGTGTGATTGGGTTTTAAGCAGGAAAACCGGACCATTAACACTACCTAGGATGTTGAAACTGGCAAGTGGTACTGGTTTAATCTTTTGAAACATTTATATTTATATTTTTCCTAAAATAGATGTTTGTGATTATATTTAGAGTTTAGTTTATTGGAGATATATTACCAGACAAAACATACTTAAAAATTTTTTTAAAGGTCAAAGCAGTGTTTCGGATTTGTAAGTGTTATTTTAGTTGCACAGATACCTATCCATGTGGTTGAAATTTTGAATTCTTGGTGTAATAGTTGAGGTTTTTCGTTGTCATAAGGTTATGGACTTTCAATAAACCTGACTGGATTGCCCACTGATTTTATAACATATTGTTAGACCTCATTCTACACATCCTGTTAGGGTCCTGAGTCCCTAAGCTATTTCTTCCACAAACCAACCTCCCTCCCTTCCTCCTTCCCTCCCTCCCTGCCCCCCCCCTCCTCTTTCTCCTCCTTCTCTCTCTCTCTCTCTCTCTCTCATGCTTTTTCACATGAGAAATCTCTCTTTTTAACTCTCTTTTTGCCTTTTCAAAGTATCACTCTGTTGGAACATTATAATTTCATCTGTAGAATCTGATATCACTAGTGAGTTGATGAAAAAATGTCCTTAAATATGTTGAAAACATATGCTATCTAAGAAATCTCACATTCTTAGTTGCTTTAAGGCTATTTCACATCCTGCATTCCCAAGAGGACTAACCACTTCCAAAAACTGAAGCCTTCAGGCCTGACCTTGGATTGACGTGTACACTGTGACTGCACACTGAGCGTCTGCTCTCCGTTCTTAGAAAAGAGGGATTTGATGTGTGCCAAGCTGTGATTTCCCCCTCCCTCTTCCTGCCTTTATTTTATTTTATTTTATTTTATTTTAATAATGTCAGTAATTTTGTACATTATGAAATCACACTACTTATTAGGAGTTTATCACTCAAATATATGTTTGAGCTTTATTGGAAAGTGTTAAAAAAAAGGAAAGTTGTAATTAACATCCAACTTGAATGTTTTACCTATGTATGGAGTGTGTGCTTTTTATAGTTTTACTAAAAATTAGCCTCTTTTGGAATTTTATTTTTTATTTATTTAGTTCTTTAAATATATATTTTTATTGATTTCAGAGAGGAAGGGAGAGAGAAACATCAGTGATGAGAATTAAAGATCGGCTGTCTCCTACACTACTGGGGATTGAGCATGTGTCTTTTACTGAAATTGAACTTGGGATCCTTCAGTCTACAGGCTGATACTCTATCCACTGAGCCAAACCAGCTAGGGCGCTCCTTGCATTTTAGAATCTGATGTTATTTCTAGTTATTTTTAAGTGTTTTATGTAGATTCCAATGTTATCAAGGTTGATATTAACGCATAAGTTTTATTCGTAAATATAAAAGTAAACATTAAGATTCTGGCATTAAAGGACATAAACTCACTTTCCCTCAATAATTTGGAATATTATTATAATATACATGTTCATGGTTTTCTGGTAACTCTGTTTCTATGGATATAATTATCATCACCAACCAAATTAATGTGTTTATATTTCTGTTCTTCTGCAACTTTACTACAAAGAAGCTGTGAGTTGATCATTAAATGTTGGCTGAATGGAAAGTTATGTGATAAGTGAACAGATAGGTAATTATGTAGAAGTTTTTTTGTTTTTTTTAAAATTCATATTTGTAAATGCCTGACCTTGATTTACCTTTAAGACTTGCAAACTATGGATTAGATGATAATTACCTATTGCCTCTCTATATAAAAGCCAAGCAACTGGGATGATAGAATGACCAGAATGACCAGTCCCTATGACACGAACTGCAGCAGCCAACCGGTGCAATTGGGGTCCCATTGACCCCATCTCATCCTGATTGGAGGTAGGGCTGCCTGGCCAGGCCCCTGCCGGCTGGCCCTGTCTCCAATTGCCACCCCCTATGGGGGGCAGAGCTGGCCAGCCGACCACCGTGGCCCCTTTCCCCATGGTCCCTGTCCTGCATCTGGGGGCAGGGCCAGCCAGCCAACCTCCTGTGGCCCCTCCCCCTCTCCGGTCCTGCCCCCAACTGGCCCCATGGGGCGGGCGGGCTGAACCCCACCTATGCACGAATTCGTGCATTGGGCCTCTAGTTAAATAATAAAACTCATTTGGTAGTATTAAGAGCTGAGAAATAGTTTATACTTAATGTGCTAATTCTAATTTCATATGCATTTTAGGATATAAGCCATAATTTTCTTATTTTTAAAAGACATTCTATTAATACTTATACCACAGTAATGAGTCTCCTGGGACTATGTGGGGGAAGCTAGGACATGCGGGGAAGAACATTGCTTTGGTTTAGGTTGATTTGAGAGTATCTGTGGGATACCATTGTGGTGGAGTGCAGAGGGCATTTGAAACATGGATCTGTTACTAAGAAGCAAGCTCTGGGAGGGGCGGGGAGTGGGGAGATAAAATTTTGCAATCAGCAGGAAGCAGCTTGAGTGAATCTTCTCACTCAGGAGAGATGCTGGAATGTGACAAGAGGTGCTCAACATTGACTACACATTCTTGGGAGAGGAGTCATTGAAAGAAACAGGATGGCCAGGGGCTAGGAAATCCAGGAAATGTCCTACCAAGATGTAAAACTTCAACCAACCCCCAGAATGCGTGTGGGAACAGGCCTCACCACCCGGAAGAGTATAACTTGGAAGGTAGCTTGATTCAGTCTCCTTGAACGAAATAATGCGTGTTCACTGAATGAGAGATTCCAACAGTATAGAAATACTCATATGCACAGATACACATAGAACCTGGTTATGATAATTAATACTTTTAAAAGTATTTATTTAGTTGATTTTTAGAGAGAGAAAGAGAGAGGGAGAGAGAAACATCACTGTGAAAGGGGAACATTGATTGGGTGACTCCTGCATGCCCCCTACTGGGGGTTAAGCCCACAACTCAGGAATGTGCCCTGACCAGAATCCAACTGAGTCACATGGGCAGGGCATAATTAGACACTAGAATTCTGTGCAATTAGATAGAGGGATCAAATGGTCTGCTGTACAGTGAGAGGAGCAAGTTGCCATATAGCATGAGTAGTAGGATTTCATTTTTATGAAATCAAAGTCAAGGAAATGACAGTCTTCCCCCCCCCCCAACAAATAAACATATATGTCCTCAAGTATTTGTGTATTTGTTTGTTTGTTTTTTTAAAAAATATATTTTATTGATTTTTTACAGAGAGGAGGAGAGAGGGATAGAGAGCTAGAAACGTCAATGAGAGACAAACATCGACCAGCTGCCTCTTGCACACCCCCTACCGGGGATGTGCCCGCAACTAATGTACATGCCCTTGACCGGAATCGAACCTGGGACCTTTCAGTCCGCAGACTGATGCTCTACCACTGAGCCAAACCGGTTTCGGCAGTATTTGTGTATTTGCATACATGAGTTCTAGAAGAAGGTCTGGAGAGATGCACTTCAACTTGAATAGGTTTGGATTGTCTATAGGAATGTATATTATTCAAAATCCAAAAGGCTTTAAAAAACTATGTATTATTTTTTTTTTGAAAATGAGGTTTTGTCAAGTTGGGAAAAGGAAAGAAGTTAGGGTTAGTTTAAAATTATAACTCCGTATTCTGCGTAGTCATACAAAACCTAACCTCCCATCTTAGGATACCATGGAGACATAGTAACTAGTACTAGCCCTTGGTTCAGTAAGTGTTTGCTTGACTTGGGCATTCTTTAGACGCTTTGACATTGGCGTAAGTTAAGTTACTTGATCTGAATGATTTTACTATATAATGCTTAAGAAAGAATTTTAATAATCTCAACTTGATAGTTATAAATTTGGCAAACCTTACTAGTTATTGTTAGATGAATGCTTGTTACCTTAAAACTTTCATAAAAAGGTAATCTCCTGCCCTCTTCGGTGGCTGTGGGGAGTGGGCCAAAGTCGCCATCCTTAGAAGACGTGGCCAGAGGCCTTCGGGCTGTGCCAGAGTCAGGGTGGTGGAGGAGCAGATCAGTGTGGCGGTGTGAGGTACGGATCTGGAATAACCTGGGTGCCGCTCAGCTTGTGCTCCAGTCATACTCCTGTCTCCCCTGTGTACTGCTCTGGTCACAGCTTTAATGTGGGTTTAAGCAGACTCTGTATTTAGTTATAACTGTTAGGGTAAAGTCAGATGTCAGCTCACTTGGCTGCATGCTGAGGCCTGTAGAATATGGAGTGCTTTGCCTCTAACCGCATCTGTGGTCTCCTCTCATTATCTGTTAATGGCACTCAACTTGACAGGGTTGTTTTGATAAATGAAGGGTGTTATAAAACCTGGTGCTGGATTTTCTGTGGAATGGAACTTAGGACAAAAGGAAGCAATGGCACAAAGCCAGGGTGAGATGTGGGAACTGAGCAGTGCCACGTAGAACATTGAAAATCCATGGGCATTAATTTGGGAGTGAGGTTGGATATATCTAATTTTTTTCATTCCTCTCTCAAACTTACTATTTCTTTCGCCGTTTCATGAGCTCATGTGCAAAACATCTGAGAAATTGTCTTGTGATAACTTCTCTATTTCTTATCTACAGATCTCTTAATTTACAAGCTCACATTAATGGGGTTTAAAATTAACTTTTCGCTTTGAGGAGTTGGGGAGGGCGGTTTTGAAATGCTATGTCACAACTGCTCTTACAGAGGCTTCCATGCCAGGGAAATACAGGTGTTTGAAAGAGGAAGAAACTGAAAATCAAGCAAGAGTGAATGGTAAAAGAGAGGCGAAGGGTTACCGTAGTCCTCTCCCCTCATTTACCACTGCAGTTTGGATTTCATAGTACTTTTGCATTTAGAGAATTTTGGAAGACAAACTAGTATACAGTTGCTCTCAAATTTTTATGCTCTGTTTATATTTCTCTTCGTGTGTGTACAAGATTTAGTGATGTGTCCAGTTCACCTGTGGCTGTTTGCCTCTTGCATAAATGCCAGGTAAGCAGGAAGAACTTGGCTCGAATAAATTAACGATGGCTTCTGAGTCTCAGTAACTTAAAAAAAGTGTAGCTTGCAAGTAGGATCCTGGTTATGGTCTCAGTGTTTTTCTGAGTAACCCCCGGCACCATTATTTACATCTCTATAAAGTGGGTATGAAAATCTTCATTTTACTGGACTTCTAAAGGTTAATAAAAATAAGTTTATGCTGTTTATTTGGATAGATGCTAATTTGAGAGAGGCTTCTTTGTGCCAGGAACTGTGCAGAGAATATACACAAGGAATAAAACGGGGTCCTGGAAAGCAATTCATTTATTCATTCTATAGATCTGTGTGCTTGACACCCGGTACAGTTAGGCCCCACTCAGTGGCGGAGATTTTGTGTGTAAGGAGCATCCTATAATATAGTAACAGGAATCTGATGGTGCAGCTTCCTGCACACCTAGAAAACAGAACTTCCTCTAATGGAGCCGCTGCCTGAGGGGACTGTGGACCCGAGTTTCACACTGAGACACGCTCTCAGGAAAGGAACACAGTCCCTGAGAACTTACAACAAAGGAACTTGGCCTAGAATGGAGTCTCAGGGGAGGCTTCTCTTGCAGTCAGACTTGATCTGAGATCTGAAGGAGGAGCTGTAGCTGTGTGTGGCTGGGCGGTGGGGAGGGTGGCGGCAGGGAGATGGGGAAGAAGCAGGCCTGGTCTGCAGTGGAAATCCTGGTTCCTTGGGGAATTGAAAGACGTGGGTAATTGGAAGGTGGGGGCTGGGTGTGGATGGCTTATCAGAAAGGATGCAAGACAAGGACAGAAGTGTGTGTGTCAGCAGTGCTGTCAGAGCATTTAGAATCCCTGAGAGAAGAGGTACAGAATGGATTCAGAAGAGCAGTTTGGTGGTTCTCACCAGCCCTTTCAGTTCACTTTAAACCACCGTTTTCAAAAAGGTGTGCAGGAAAACAGCACCAGACACTTCCCTTCAGCCTCCGCCGCATGCCGATGGAATGGTTAGGAATGAAGTGTGCCCGTGCCGGAGTGGCTTGTAGGGCATCAGGGCTGAATCCATCTCTGACTTGGGCGGAGTGACTTCCCAGCCACTTGGCGATGAAGCAGGTTTTCAAGCTGCACGGCCCTCAGGATGGACGCATTGGGGAGTGGTGTTTAGTGGGGCTTATAGCATGGCCCATAGCGGCTACACGTGCACCCTAGACCATACCTGATTTTTTTTTTTTTTTTTTTTTTTTACCAATAATTGATTTTTTTTTGAGGGGGAAGAGGGGGGGGGTTTGTTGTTCCATTTATTTACATGTTCATTGGTTGATTCCTGCATATGCCTTGACCAGGATCAAACCTGCAATCTTGGTGTATCAGGCTGAGGACCAGACCACCTCTGTGTTTTTTTAAAAAAAATATATTTTATTGATTTTGTACAGAGAGGAAGGGAGAGAGATAGAGAGCTAGAAACATCCATGAGAGAGAGTCATCGATCAGCTGCCTCTTGCGCACCCCCTACTGGTGATATGCCCGCAACTAAGGTACATGCCCTTGACCGGAATCGAACCCGGGTCCCTTCAGTCCCTGAGCCGACCTATCCATGGAGCCAAACCGGTTTCGGCAGACCAGCTCTGGTTTTTATAGGCCACAGCCACCTTTTAGGTGCAAAAGCTTTATGCTTCATCCACTCCTATTCTCAGGGCCTGTGCTGTTAGTAGTTTTAGATAGATATTTCCAGCTCCTGAAGAATAACTTGATTTTTCTTTAAAAGTGATTAGGAGAATGATGTTTAAATAGTAAATATGCATGTCAGCCTGTCGGCTTGGTTGTCTGTGCCAGTAAGGCTGCAGCTGCGTCCCCCCCCCCCCCCCCCCCGACTGGGCACAAATCCCTTATCTGTCTAAATCTTGGACTGCTGGTAAGAGGGCACCTATTAACTCAGCAACATTCCCAGGCCCACTAACATTTATTTGAGAGTTCAGTGAAACTTGCCTGGAAGGTGAAAAGGTGCACTAGGAAAGACACTAAAAGTGACCATTTAAATTTTGAGCTTGTGATTTTCAAATTTTGGTTGACACTAAGCCTAATACTTTGAATTCATATTCTATAGGAATATATTTTAAAAACGTTTTCTATAGAATGCCTTATTTAATAGGAAAATTTATCTTGGCTGCTACTACTAGAGAGTACATGGTATGAATGTAGTTTAGTTTTAATAAGTTTCAGCAAGTTGATGCATGCTAACCATGTTGGGTATGGGGAAGAAACTGATTGCAAATTAACAGCTGGTGATCCTGTTTAGATGGACATACAGTGGAACTAGTGAGGGGGTCTGGAATCTGGTAGCCAGTAGGTTATATGTATATGTAAGGCCACTTGGAAAGAATGCACATTTATTTTATTTCCTTATTAGATGGGTAATAAAGCCCAATGAAAAAATCTGTTTTCATTTATTTCAGAGAGGGAGAGAGAGGTAGAAACATCAGTAATGAGAGAGAATCATTGATGGGCTGTCTTCTGGGGATGGAGTCCGCAACCTGTGCATGTGCCCTTGACCAGAATCGAACCTGGGACCCGTCAGTCCGCAGGCCGACGCTCTATCTACTGAGCCAAACCAAGTAGGGATAAAGCCCAATTTAAGTATGCCTTGTATAAAAGATGGATCTTTATTGTTTTGGGGGGAATGATTGGAGAGAAACATTTTAAACAAATGACTTAGAAAATTCTTAAATTGTAAGGAAAATTGGGGTCAGGATTATTGTTTGACTCCACACAGCGATTCTCTCCTGTGCATCTTTCAAACACATGTTGGGGCCGTCTGTGATTGTTGGCTATTTCATCTGCACTTCGTTAGACGGCAGCGGCGGTTGGCATTAATATTCCTGGCAGAAGCAGAGGCACCTCTAGGACGTGTGAACTGCTGATCACTCACGGGGATGTGCTGCCTCTTTAATATCTTGCTTGCAGATGCATTTTCTAGCTGACCGGGCTATTAAGAGCTGCCATCCATCACACGGCCTCTCAGCTCCGCTGTCAGCAGGGGGGAGGGCTAGGGGAGGCAGGCCGCCGGCGGCTGGGAAGCGGAGAGCCTCGCCGCGCTTTGTGCGCGCCAGCCGGACTCCAGGCCGGGTTTTGCGGGCCGCCGGGAGCCTGCTCTTCTGGGCGCCGGGCGCAGGCACGTGGCAGTGCCGGCCCGGCCTCCGGGGCTGAAGGAGCGGCTTCCACTCCCCGGCGCGGGCGGGGCCCGCGTGGCCGCCCACTGCCCTCCCGGAACCGCGAGCCGCGGGGCCCTGCGACCGCCGCGCCGCCGCCGCCCCCGCCGCCCGCCTTTTGTTGGCCAAGCGCGGTGCGTGCCCAGCCCGCCGCCCTGGCCCGAGTGCGGCCCGGAGGACCAGGCCCGCGCCGCTCCTGCCGCCGGCCGGCCGCAGGCCAGTGCCAGCGCTGTGCGTGCGGGGCGGCTCCGCAGGAAGTTGGTCTGGTGTGGACGCGGGCGCTCGGAGGTGGGTGGAAGGGAGGGTTGTTATGACCCTAGAAAGATGAGCGACTCGGGTGTTAGTGAGAATGGTGGTGCTCTCCAGGAATCCGGAGGCGGCGTAGGCTGTGTCCCATTGCAATGCTGTTGGATTGTCTGGTCCCGATCAAATAAGTGAATTAAGATACCTCTTCAGGGCATAGAAAGCAGGATTTGTAAAGAACGCGCGTGTATTTTTGTTTTCTCTGAAAGGAAAGCCATATTGAACATGAACGATGTATAACCCAAAAGTCACTGGTCAGAAACTTCATTGCTTACTGTGGAGTAAATGTAAATTTAAAAGTAAAATGGATTTGATGGACTTGATTATAAAGTAATTTGGGGGTATCTTACAAGTAATTTAGTTCTTAGATCAAAATACAGTTATTTCTTAAGTCAAAATGCGGTTATTTTATTGGAGTAGCTAGAATGCAGACAGAAAAAGGTTGCTCGTAGTCTAAACTGTAAAAAATATTTTTGGTTTGAGATGGTGGCTTCCCTGCCCCCTTCCCCGTGTTTGCTCAAGTCTGTGCTCTCTTGGAAACCAGGGCAGACCTGCTTGACCCCTGTGCTGGGCAAGAAACTCCGCAATGGGTGACTTCCTTTTACTCTGCCTTCCTGGCGCACATGGGCACGGTGCTCCTGGGCATTGTTCGCCCAAGGCCGCCTTTCAGCCACATGGGAACCAAAAATAAAGGGGATGGCGTGAACACGGACACAGTGGGCAGCAGAGACACTGATCTTCCCTTTGGAACTGGTGTCGGTGTGCTTTCAGACAGACAGTGAAAGTTGGGAACGGAGTTGACAAAGTCCTTACAATTCTATGCCACAATTACTATATTGAGTCTGTCTGATTCCCTCTCTTCCTCCCTCCTCCTCCCTCTCTCCCTCCCTCCCTCCCTCCCTTCCTTCCTTCCTTCCTTCCTTCCTTCCTTCCTTCCTTCCAGGAATGCCAAGTTTAAACTAGTGGTTACAAACCTTGCAGATGGGAACAATATCCCATGTAAGCCATTGATCTGTGGGCAGTTATTTCCAGATGCACAGCCATCTCTCCATTTGTATGAGTTAGATTGGGGCACAGCCATCTCTCTCTTTGTATGAGTTAGATTGGGGCGCTGAGAGGCAGTTGTCTTTCTGAGTATTTACATTGTCTAGTGAAATAACACAAGGCAGACATTTTAGAAGCCTTACAGTAACTTCACAATAGTGTGGGGGCAGCAGTTAGAAGCTTGTATTTGTTGTTTCTTTCCCAAATGTAACTTAGCAGTGTTTAACGGCTTTATAAAGATCTCTGGGACCAGGGAAAGGTGGTTTTCAGCCCAGAGCACTGGAGCTCATTGTGCTCTGGCAGCCCGGTGCACTCGGCAGGCCGGCCTGAGTGCTATTTGATCTGCTGGCGTGATAGAATGCCTGAGCCTGCACTCTTTCCTCCGTGGGTGTGGATGCATCAGGGAGCACTGAGCAGGAACATACTTAGAGACTCAGCCGTATTCATTCACTCTGGGGAGGCTTCCAGAAAAAAGGCCATTTAGATTTTTGTCTTGTTTTGTGGTTTTGCATTTATGAATTGAGGCAGGAGCTGACGTCATGTAACCGGACCACTTCCTTTGTGTGTATATAGGTTTTTATAGCCCGTGTGTCTATAGGATATGCTCCAGTCTACATGGTTGTGATTATTTGAATGTGTGTATCTTTTCATCTGGGCACTTTGAGCTTTGTGCCAATTTATTGTTTACATTGTAGGGCTGTGGGGCGGAGGGGTGGGGAGGAGGGCGGGGAAAAGGGTGTGATGGTCAACCCTGCCAACTTGTCAGTAAGGTTCGGTGAATTGCTGGTGCTGGGCAGACTAGCCTTTCACTTAATTAGTGCAACTGAGTACAGCTGTGAGGTCAGAAGCATTAGCCCTCCTGCAGGAGTGTTACCTTACACGGGGGTTTTGTGGACTGTCTGCCTGTGCTGCTTAATCCCCTCCCACCGCCACTGTGCTTGCTTGTAGGCAAATGACAGAACAAGACAAGCTTTTGTTTACGCATGTAATAGTTTACTTGTGAGGTTTTGTTTGTTTGTTTGTTTCATTTATGAGGTATTCCATTTACTATGCTTTCCCAAGGTCAAAGGGTTTGCTTGCTATTGTGTAGTCAGAACCATAAAATGATATAGGAAGCCAGTATTTTTTCCCTTCCAAACTGGTTCTTTGTTTGCTATTCTAGGATTAGTCTGTAAAACTCAAACAAATAAATGTTAGCGCAGTGGAGATGATAACATGGATAAAATGTTTCTCCCTCTCTCTTAACTCTTGTAACACTGTACCGAAGGGACTCGGTGAGCCGGCCTGGTAGCAGTTTGGCCAGGGGCTGGGTGATTAACAGAAGGGCTTGGAAATGTGTGCTCAGGGACATGTGTGGTCACCTTTAAATTGTAAAATGGATTTTTGGCTCCAAGTTGTTGGAAAGTATTTTCTTTAAGATTGAGTAGCTTTGTGTGAATACAGAGCTATGGCAAAATCCTTTTGCAGAGGCCCAGTTTACTGATAGACTAGGGGGATATTGTTGGGGGCACTGGTGGGGATGGTGTTGGGTTCTGCTGGGATGGGGGAAGGGGAGGAGGTTGGTTTAGGATAAGAAATCTCTTAAAAATTAAAAAATAATGTTTTAAAAAATTGATTTCAGAAAAAGGAAGGGAGAGGGAGAGAGATATAGAAACATCAATGATGAGAGAGAATCATCAGTTGGCTGCCTCATGTACACCCCCCGCTGGGGATCCAGCCCGCAACCTTGGCATGTGCTCTGACTGGGAATCCAGCCGTGGCCTCCAGGTTCACGGGTCGATGCTGAACCGCCAAGCTTCACCATCTGGGCAGGCTGAGACATCTTTTAATTCATTGAAGATACAGGTTCTTCTTAAAATAACCTGGAATGAGGAAAGGAAGTGCAACATTTTAAAAAATGTTTTTATTGATTTTAGAGAGAGAGAGAAAAAGAGAGAAACATTGATTGGCTGCCTCCTTCACTCCGCCCCCACCAGGGATTGAACCTGCAACCCCGGGCATGTGCCCCAGTTTGACCAGGAATCAAACTGGCAACCTTTTGGTTCATGGGATGATGTTCTACCAACTGAGCCCCATCAGCCAGGGCGGGAGTGCAACATTTTTCAGAAAAATCTGATAATTTCAATGTAACTTACCTAGAAAATGTTTTCTTTAATTAAAAGAAATAACAACATTTAGATCAGCAGCAGAGACTGCTGAATCTAAGGAAAAACAGAATAGTAAGTATCTTTAGAGCTAAACAGGTTATTTCAAAAGTGCATTTATAAATATTTTTTTCTTTTTGAGACTGTATTTCTTGGTCCCAGATTTTAATGGTTGGAATCTTGCCCTCGAAAATCTATCTAATCCTTGATGTAGTTGACATATTACATATTTGTAATGAAAAACAGTAAAACAATAATGTTGGCATTTAATTAGCAGGGAAATTAGCATAATCATACTCAATTTTTAATGCTGTCACCTGGAGCTCTGGTGGTGTAATTAATCAGTTCATTCAGAATAGATTGGTGGTAAATAACTGAGCTGCCTGAGTTTTATTCCTTATTCCATCATTTACTGTGGGACCTAGAATAAGTTACTTAGCTTCTTTATGACTGAGATGAAATGTTAAATCTACCTCAGAGGGTGTGCCAAGTTCTTAGGAACGTAATGACGGCTAAATACTTAATATGGTGAGTACTAATTATGCTAAGGTAACTTTTGGGCTTGCCAGTGAGTTTTTTTTTTAATTATCATTAATTTTTAGAAATTTAATAATATGGGAAGTTTAACATCTCTTTTATTTTTTAAAAAGTTAAATATTTTTATTAAAACTTTTTTTTTTTTAAGAGAGAGAGAGAGAGAGAGGGGAAAGGAAAGAGAGAAAGAGAAGCATCCATGTGCGAGTGGAACATTGATCGGCTGCCTCCTGCACCTCCTACCAGGGATGAGCCTGTAACTTGGCGTGTGCCTGACAGGGATTGACCCAGCACCTGTTGGCGCGCAGTACCGCTCCCAACCAACTGAGCCACACCAGCCAGGGCTGACCTCAGTCTTTAAGCCAAACTTGTCTTCTTCCTTGATAAAAATGTGTTTCTCGCACTGCTAGATGAATGATTAGCCATTGGGAACAACTTTTGGCTCACAGGTAGAGTGAGAAAGGAGGGAGCTGCTTTTCTGGGAAAGGGAAGGAGGAACAGAGAAGAAATCAAAGGTAGTGATTTCTTGGTTTCAGTGCCCAGCAGTAGAAGGGAAGGGAAATGTTGAATCATGGCCTGTTCTTAAAAAGAAATTCCTTGCTTCCTTTAAAAAGCATGATGTAAATATGTCCTCATGTAAACGCCCGTCTGTGTGTGCGGCATGGTGCAGCCATGTCCACGCTCCCATTTACTCACCAGGAAGAAGCATACAAAATAGCAGTGGTGCTGATCTCTGTATAATGGGATTATGGATGATTTCATTTCCCTAACAGTGTTCTGTCTTTGCATGAATTACTCAATTCTCCCAGGTTTAAATGCCTCTGAAGTCCAGAGGAGGAAACAGGTTTAGAGAGAGGCCATGTGCTTTGACTGCGGCCCCACAGCTAGTGAGTGGCCAGGCTAAGTTTCTAAGCCGCATCTTGACCCCCCCCTCTCCCTCTAACTTGACCTCCTCTCATCCTGCAAACGTGACCTTCGTGACCTTCGTAGAAGGGCCTCCCGGGCCTCTTCTGGCCCAGCCCAAGCTGTGGGCCAGATGGCTTTGGAATGTGTTTATGTTAATCAGAGGAACTCACTGACACTTCAATGGAAGGAGCTGATGCTGAGGTAATGCTTGTACATGTGGTTATTGGTAGGAAAAGCCATGTTCTGAAAGAGGAGGAAATGGAGAAAGACTAGAGAGAAAGGTCTGAAAGGCACAGCACATAAAAGGATAAAGGGAGGAGCGCTTGGAAGTGGGAGTGCGCAGCCACACTGCTAGGTTCTGTGTGAGAGGGACTGAGAAGAACACGGTTGGAAAAATACCATGTGTTTGGCCAGGAGTCAGGTAGCCCCTGAGAATTAGGTGAAAGCAGAGCAGCCAAGGTGGTGGAGGATGGCCAGTGATGGCGGAAGTTAGTTTGCAGTTGGAAGGAAATGTTGAGAAGCTTGCAGTAAGAGAATGACAGAAGGTAGCTAGAAGAGGCTGCATCCAGAGGTTAAGGGCGGGGCATTCTGAAGGTAGAACTTGACGATTAACGTGACTGTTGTGCTCAGGTTTGGGGGTTAAAATTAGGTAGTGATTGTGAATCACTTTAGAAAGTAGACAACATTTTAAATTTAGACAATCAGAAGTTTGAAGAGTTTTTAAGAACATGGTAGATAGGTACGGGAAATAAATACTTTATAAAATTAAAGTATTTATGTAGTAAAATTTGAAGTAATCACTAGGTTTTAAAGATGAACAATTAGGTCTGTTTCTCATGTCTTGTTTTCCACAGAGTGAACGAGCTTTTTTAATTGTGGTTTTAAAAAAAGGGTCAGTTTATGTGTGATTACTGAGCTTCAAAGGAACAAAATAGAGTGAATATATTGTGCATTTGAAAAACTGCTTAAGTCAAAAGCCTCCAGATGGTGTGTGCTGCTGTGTTCACAGCTGTATTTACTGCAAGCTCACCAGATTACCTACTAATAATTTAAAAATAGCTGGGTACAAACAGTGGTATATTCAAGTCATCACTGGTTGTGAACCTCAACACCAATGGTAACTTTTTATTTGTATGCGTTTAGTAAAACGCCAGTTGAAATGACTTACTTCCTTTTGTATTGCTTTCAAGATTTCTTATTTGGGCCATTTTATGCTTTGCACAAACAACTAGAGTGCTTACATACAGAAGTAGATTTCCAGGCCTTAAAATTTTTATTTATTTATTTATTTATTTATTTAATGTGATCTCTTAGGAGTAGATTAAAGAATGGTTCTTACATCTTTAAAAAATGTTTTTTTGTTTCACTATTTTTAAAATTTTAAATTTTTTTTTTAATATATATTTTATTGATTTTGTACAGAGAGGAAGGGAGAGAGAGAGAGAGAGAGAGAGAGAGCTAGAAACATCGATGAGAGAGAGTCATCGATCAGCTGCCTCTTGCACACCCCCCACTGGGGATATGCCCGCAGCCAAGGTACCTGCCCTTGACCGGAATCGAACCCGGGACCCTTCAGTCCCCAAGCCGACGCTCTATCCACTGAGCCAAACCGGTTTCGGCTTAAAATTTTAAATATTTTTTTTATTGATTTTAGAGAGACGGGAAAGAGGGAGAGAGAGAAACATATTTTGCATTCCCAATTGCAGTGAATGAGAGTTCCCTTTGCTCTACATTCTTGCTAGTATTTGGTGATGTCATTATTTTGGATTTTAGCCCTTTTTATGTAGTAAAAAGTTTAATGATCGTGTCTGGTGTCAGCTATGGTGCAGTTTTGACTTTGTCTACTATTTGCCATAAAGAATAAATGAGACCTATAAATATTGTCTCTCTGTGCCTCATTGTCCATCCTGTAGGGGAAAAGGCATAAAGGGAATAAATTTGGGAATAGCATAATCGGATTACACTTAAAAAAAACAAAACGGGTGTAATTATATAATTTTAGGTTGATTTTTTTTAGTGTTCCCATGTACATATTATTTCCCCTTAGTTACCCAGTGTTTCTCATTTTGCAATAGATTTCACTTTATAAAGGAAAAGAAATGCTTGGAATGTTTTGAAACAAGCTCATTCTGTCAAAGCCCTTTGTTTGCAGATGTTTATGGATGTAGAGGTTTGTATCATTGAGTGGCCAAGGCACTCGGGTAAGAGCAGATTTGACCCTTAATCGCAGCAGGGACTAGTCAAGGGCTTATGGTAAGGCACATCAGATATATGTCTCAAGATGAGGTACTTTCCAGCTGTGCTTACGGAGAGCATTTTGACTTCACATTATACCATTAACCTAACTGTGCTCTGTGCCTGCCCACAGTCTTGCTTGTGAAGATGATTTGATAGGCTCTGCTGATAGGTGTGGAGTTCATTAATTCCCTGCCAGGGGTTCTTAACTTTCTATCAGGACGCCATCGGACCTCGGTGCAAGTGATGGTCCCTCCTCCCCTCCCCCAGCGCCCCCTCCACGTAGCCTGGACCGTTTGGTTACATTGCACAATGCACAACTGCAGGCAGTTTATGGCATCCTGAAGCCCCTCCAGAACCTCTCCTAAGAACTCCTGTTCCGGTGAGCTCTGGATCTCTTGAAATGACTAGGAAACCTTTGCATTTCTCACTTCGGGCAGATTTGCTGTACTCGCAGTGTGTGAGGTCACTGAGTGCATGGAGCCTGTGGAGCTTGCCATCTGTGTTCTGGTGTATCAGGGGCTTGGGGGAGGGGCGGTCCCCAGGCTGCTGTTTGCCATGCAGATTGTCTGTGAGCATCCAGAGGAGAGAACGGGCCTCTCCTGAGCATTGGCTTGTGTTTACCTTGGGCATTTAGCATCCTGTGACTGGTTAAGCTTTCTTGGAGGTATTTGCTTATAAAATTTTGGTCACGTCTGAAAACAAGATAAAAAATGAACTGAATACTTCCCTCGTGGTTTCACCTTTTCAGTCCCCTCCCTCCCTCCCCTGCGATGTTCCTTGTCCCAGCGGGAAGAGCAGCAGGTAGTGGTGGGGGAGGCTCTGGCTGCAGCACCGGGAGACTTGCCTTTATGACCAGGACCAGGTTCCACCCCCATGTGGTCAGGGCCCTTATCGCTGAGTCGCTCCTGCTTCGCAGGGCTCTGTGCGGGTGACAGGGAGGCTCCTGGAGCAGCACTGGTGCGTTGAAGTGTAAATAAATCACCCAGCGCCTCCAGCTGTTTTCAGTTTTATTTCACAATACTCATGAAGCTCAGTGAGCTGCCTTTAAAAGTAACCCATGCTTTAGACCTTCCCCACCCTGTTTGCTTTGCCTGAAGACAGTCATTAAAGAAATTATGGAGTGCTGCGGACTGAACCATGTCCCCCGGAGTTACTCGTGTTGAAGCCCTAGCCACACATACTGGTATTTGGAGGTGAGGCCAGTAATTAGGCTTAGATGAGGTCATGAGAGCTTGGCGGTGGGTGGGAGAGGGGGGAATGATGAGAATATAAGAAGTGAAAGACCCAAGATATCTCTTCTCTCTCTCCTCTCCTCCCCCCCATTCCAGGTCACAGTGAGAAGGCAGGGAGCTGACTTGGCTAAAACTTTGTTTTTGGGCTTCCCAGCCTCAGAATGTGGGAAATAAATTTCTGCTTTTTAAGCCACCCAGTCCGTGGTATTCTGTTACAGCAGCCTAATTCAGAGAGTAAATTTCATACATGCAGAGAAGGTGATCGATAGCTTATCATAGAGGCACTGAGCTTTTTGAACGTGCGAGGGGGATTATGCTTCTGTTTGCAGAAAGCTTTACATCTCCCGAACCTTCCCTGACTGGGTCTGCTCCTCACAGCTACCTGTGAAGGAGGCAGGCAGACGCTGGCCTCTCGGTTACAGAAAGAGAGAGCCGCGGCCAGAGACGGTCATTGAGTTCCTACACTCAGTTTCCATTTCGGAAGTGGCTGAGTCTCTTAGTAGCTGTGTTCTGTCTTCTCTCTGCTGTCTTCCACGGACACCTTAATATTGTCAGCTCAGCGTTCCAGTTCTTTTGCTTAAGACCATAACCTTTATCCTTAGTCTTTGTAGGGATATTATCATCAGAGTGGAGAAATCTCTCACTTTTTACTTTTGGATATGGAAACTGAAATTGTAGAATGTTTCTTAGGGGGAAAAAGAGAATTTTTGAATTATTTGACTTGCTGATAAGATTTGAAGAATAAAATTACTTTTAGGTATTATAATTCTAAGAAATGTCACAGCACCTGAATTAGTACTTGTAACATTTTTATCTTATTTTGGTCCAGGTATTGGTTTGTCGTCAAGTCTTGCTGATGAGCGTCTGGAATATAGTCTTTATTAGGAGCTATGTACAGTCAAAAGATTATCACTCATTTTAGTTAAGGTGATTTGATTATGTCTTGCTCAAAAGGATGAAATAGCAGTGAGAAGCTATAAACTTTAAGTAGTTAAAAGGGAAAATAAAATTTCAGCCCAAGAACCCTAACCCAAACTCTGCCCTTCATTCTGAAATTCTACAAAGTTAGTATTTATGAGCTGTAGTACATACTGTATTTGCTTCATTTCCCATTATATTTTAACAAGGAAATAAAAAAATTACTTCCTGTTGGTGATAATGATTTGTTTGAGGTTAAAAACTTAGATTAAAATTTTTTTTGAGATAAAATTCTCATAGCAGACAATTCACCCATTATACAAGTGTACAAATCAATGGTTTTTAGTATATTCAGAGTTGTGCAAATTATCACCATGCTATCATTAAGAATACAATTTTATATGGGAGTTTCTAGTGATTAATTGAATGCTCCCAGGTAATTATTATATGTAAATTTGTACTTCTATGAGTAAGAATATAATTTATATAAATCATTTATCATTACAACATATAATTGGCTCAAGGCTTTCAAACCCAGCTTTTGTTTAGACGGTCTGACATGAGGGAGTTAACTTCTGCCCAAGGTTACATGGCTCCCTGCCGGGAAGGGATAGGGCAGTTATGAATGTGGTGTGAAAATGGGACGTCTTCTCTCAGCATATTATCTGGAGAAATCGCAACTTGGCCAGAGCATTGTTTTTATATTTGCTGTACTCAAAATGTGTTAGACATTTGCTATTTTCAACAGTTTGTGATAAAGAATTTTTCATTTGTTAGTAAAAGGGCAGCCAGCGGATATGTCTCAGATTAGGGGAATTTCTTATTGTTGATTCCTTCCCACGGTTCATAAAATTCAAGAGGCCCTTAAGGCTATGGAGCAATCATACTCAATTTTCCTCGTCCTTTTCCTCGCCCTGCTTCCTAGATGACTGCTGCATGCTTTCTTCTTTTACACCTCCTCCCTGTGTTTTTAAAATACGTTTTTATTGATTTTTAGAGAGAGAGGAAGGAAGATGGTTAGAGAAATAGAAACATCAATTAGAAACATCATCGATTGGCTGCCTCCTACATGGGGATGAGCCCGCAACCTGGGCATGTGGCCTGCCAGGTAATGGAACCAGGACCTCTTGGTTCCTGGGTTGATGCTCCACCACTGAGCCGCACTGGCTGGGCTCCTCTGGGCTTTGTACTGAGCTTTGTGCTTCAGTAAGAAAAATAAAGCAGTCAGGAGAGAAGGCACAGATTCTCACCACCTTGCAGCCCAGCTGCTGCCTTCCTGGCTGTGTGTGTGGAGTGCTGTTCTCTCGTGCCCTCCAAGGCCAGCCAGCCCAGCTGGCCGTTCCACCCCACCCTGGCCCTCTCAGGTAGTAATTTTCTGTCTCTCATGTTATTAATGTTTCAGATTCTACTGGATCTTTCCCAACAATATACAAATGTGCTGCTTTTCTCCCAAATACAAAAACAAAACCCCCCTTTTTTGACCTGACTCTCCCTGTTGCTATTGCTTATTTCTCTGCTCCTCTTTGCAGGAAAACATTCCTTCTGCCTGAAATACATTTCCCCGGATATCTGTGTGACCTCATTTTTGAGACGCAGAGGGACTTACCTTGACCTTGGTGTCTGCTCCTGATTTCCCTTACCCTGCTCAGTTTCCCCCTAGAACATTGTCTTTTCACACACTATGTATGTATTTATTTCCATTGCTTATTGTCTTGTTCCTCCCACTAGAATGTAAAGTCCTGAAGGGCAGGGATTTTTATTTTTATTTAAGCTGATGATTACATTTACCATCTACCAGGTAAATTGTTAATCTTATTTATTTTTGCCCATGAAACTCTTTCAGTCGAATCTTATCCTGGTAAATTAATATATGTTGATAATTTATAGGACATTACCGGGACACTATAGGTGGACTTGTTAGGTAAAAAAATTAATAGTGATTTATTATAAATATTTATTTTAGATAAACATATAAATACACACATATTTAATCTAGTTTTACATTTCTCTGGATGGTAGAGATCAAAGGAACTTGAAATAATGGTCTCTCTTTTTTAAAACCAGTAAACCAGCAGAACAATCCCATTTAGTGCAGTATCATTAGGCAATCAGATTGTAATCAGAACATGTCAAAACAACCCACTAGATCAGTGAAAAAGTTGGTTGGCATTTGGTAGAAAGTTGGTTGGCATTTGTTAGATGGAAAAAGGAGGGATTTGCCTGAAGTTTTTGTTTTTCCTTATGCACCCAGTGCATTAATGTAGGATCTGTTTTTATTTTTTTAATTTACTTTTTTACAACTAAATTATTGTTGTAAATCTATTTTTTAAAATATATTTTTATTGACTTCAGAGAGGAAAAGAGAGAGAGAGAGAGAAAGGGAGGGACATGAATGATATGAGAGAAGCATTGATCGGCTGCCTCCTGCATGCCCTCTATTGGGGATTGAGCCTGTGATTCGGGCATGTGCCCTTGATTAGAATCGAACCTGGGACCTTTCATTCCACAGGCTGACTCACTCTATCCATTGAGCCAAACCAGGTAGGGCTAGGATCTGTTTTTAATTGCTATTTGCAAAAAATTTAGTATGTGGTAGGTCTATGATAAGCTATACTGGTAGAGATACAGTCATTGGTTTACACGTCTGATAACACTATAAAATACTCGAAAATCCTCAGTGTAATGTCTTGAGGTAGGACCATAATTCCTGTTTAACAGAGGAGAAAATGGCTGAGAGGTCAAGTTGCCTTACTCACTGCTCCTTAATGTCTAGTGTGATTTCCAGGTCTGACGCGGTCTCCATTACACCACAGCCTCCAGGTTTGCTGGGAGAGCTGGGAACGGCAGCAGAAGTGGGCCTCTGGGGAGAGGTTTCTGTAGACCAATGGGATTGACTGTAAAGATGGAGAGTGAGGGAGAAAGCTTATACTTTGAATATGGTTGATTTGGGTAAATGACTTAACCTTAGAGAGGACCCTTAGAAGGTTGATTTTGGTCATATCTAAACCTAGCCACTACTTTGTGTTGAGGTGTACTAGAGAACTGTTTTGAGACAATTTTATTGTCCTTTTCCCAATAATGCATCTTTAAAATGAAAACATTTAATCTAATTTTGGTTTTTTAATTTTCAGGAGATCCTGCTAGTGGTTGAATTTTAAAATAAAGGGACCAGCCGAAACCGGTTTGGTTCAGTGGATAGAGCATCAGCCTGGGGACTGAGGGGTCCCAGATTCGATTCTGGTCAAGGGCATGTACCTTGGTTGCGGGCACATCCCTAGTAGAGGGTGTACAAGAGGCAGCTGATTGATGATTCTCTCTCATTGATGTTTCTAACTCTCTATCCCTCTCTTCCTCTCTGTAAAAAAAAATCAATAAAATATATTTAAAAAAATAAAGGGACCAGGGAGAGTGTTTATGTTTGGTATCTGCTTTTTTTTTTTTTTTTAAAGTCAATTTTAGCATATATATATATATATATATAGAGAGAGAGAGAGAGAGAGAGAGAGAGAGAGAGAGAGAGAGAGAAGGGCGGGGGGAAGAAAAAGAGAGAGGGGGAGAGAGAGGGAGAGAGAGAGTTGATCCTAACTGCCCCAGTCACGACTGGTCAACAGGCAGGAGCTGGTGGGCAGGGACAGGGGTGGGGACTTCTGCCCACACCGCAGGCGCACTGGCTGGCCTGCCCAGAGGCAGAGGCCGCTCCCAGTGGAGGTATGTGCAGGCAGGAACTGCCGGGCGGGGACGAGGGCGGGCAGGGATGAGGGCAGGAACTTGTGCCTTGAGGCTGCTGCCAGGGGCAGTCCACCTGGTGGAGGCGTTGCCCATCCCAGAGAGGGGCTTCAGGACAGGGCCGGGCCCTCATCTGAGATCTCTCAGCACTCCTGTGCTGGGGTCTGAAGGCACAGAGAGGAAGGGAGAGTATGTAGGCAGGGAGTTTAGGCCAGGAGGGGAGAGCAGATATGTAGTTAGGGGATCAGACAAGGAGGGGAGTGCAGTTGGGCAGTTAGGGGGATCAGGCCAGGTAGGGAGAGCAGTTAGGGGGATCAGGCAGGCAGGAGAGCAGTTAGGGGCATCAGGCAGACAGGCAAATGAGCGCTTAGGAGCCAATGGTTCTGGATTTCGAGAAGGATTCCAGATTGGAGAGGGTGCAGGCCAGGCTGAGGGCCCCCCCTCCCCCCTTATGAATTTCATGCACTGGGCCACTAATTTAATAATGAAAAAGGAAGCAGAGGCTTGCTCTAGCCATAGTGCTATAGGACTAATTTAACTTGTTGAAATTAACATTCCCTTGATAAATAAACCATTTCCAGGTTCCTTGGTGGATGGATTTAACTAAGAGCAGATTACAAATGATTAATTCATATGAATTGTTCGCCAAATCTGAAACCATAGAAAAAAAAAAAACTAAATTGTTTTTTTAATTGCTATGTCATTTAGGATCTCCATCCCCTTCATCTTTAATACCGTTTCTTCTAAGATTAAAATAAAATCTTCCATATTGACATGTAGTACTTAGGTATTCTTATAATTAATTAACTTCAGTTTCCTTTAACTTCTGTAACACTCATTTGAAAAAATATTGATGGGAAAAATTTCCTGGTTTTCAGGTTGGTAGAAACTCAGAAGTTCATAAACTACATTTATAGTTCTTTGATCTATCACTTGGGATCTGATGAGGATTAGTTAAGAAAAGGACTTCAATTGAAAACTGATTGTTTACATTGAAGGCATCTGTGAAGTATGTATTGGCACTCAGGAGGGTTAGCTTTAAAGCAGTGGTCGCCAACCTTTCGGACCTCACGGACCACCAGTCCGCAGACCACCAGCTGGCGACCACTGCTCTAAATATAATGGACGCCGAAGCCGGTTTGGCTCAGTGGTAGAGCGTCGGTCTGTGGACTGAGAGGTCCCAGGTTCGATTCCGGTCAAGGGCATGTACATTGGTTGCGGGCACATCCCCGGTAGGGGGTGTGCAAGAGGCAGCTGGTCGATGTTTCTCTCTCATCGACGTTTCTAGCTCTCTATCTCTCTCTTTCTCCTCTCTGTGAAATATCAATAAAAAATATATTTTAATAAAAAAAATAAATATAATGGACTAGTAAAGGGGTTTCTAATCCAGTTTTGGTGTTTAGCTTCTTGAAAGTGACAAACTGGTGTTCATGTTCACTGCCTTTGTAGGAGGCCAGATGGTGGGGATGTACAGACCTTGTATTAATGGGGAGAGATGGGACTGTGGAGGGCATATGATTGTATTTGATTTTGATTGTCTTCTGTTACAAAGATTACTTAACCAAGTACTTTTTAAAAAATATATATATTTTATTGATTTTTTACAGAGAGGAAGAGAGAGGGATAGAGAGTTAGAAACATCGATGAGGGAGAATCATCGATCAGCTGCCTCCTGCACACCCCCTACTGGGAATGTACCTGTAACCACGTTACATGCCCTTGATCGGAATCGAACCTGGGACCCTTCAGTCCGCAGGCTGACGCTTTAGCCATTGAGCCAAACTGGTTTCAGCTTAACCAAGTACTTTTAAACTTGATTATTGCTTAATTCATCATTCTTGTGTTTCCCCCCCCATTTATTTATATTTAATTTATTCATTTTTTATTTTATTTAAAAAGATGTATGGTTTTAGTGTTGTTTTTATAAAACCCTACTTGAGATACATGCTTAAAAATAAAAAGTCTGACTCTTAGTGCAACAAAGCAATTTAACAAATGATTTCATAAGCCTGCACATTTCAGCATTAATTCCATCATGTGAAAGGAAGGGCTTTTTGTTTATGCCCAAGATATTTTGTTAAAATAAGAAATGATTCGTTGTTAATGACACTGGTTTGATAATACTTCCTTTTCTAACAACTGTCTATTATTGAAGAGGATGTAATTTTAATAATATGCCTAGTGTGTTATTTGGTAGATTAATTTATTGAAAACGTATTTGGTCACTGGTCATAGATGTCTGCTTTAAAATGAAGACAGAATCATGGAACAGATTGTGGAATCTCAGAGGGAAGACGGGGTGGATGGGTGGGTGGGAAGAGATTAACAACAGAATTTATATGCATATGTGCATAACCCATGGCACTAACTATAGTGTGGTAGAGGCTTGGGGTGGGGGGCAGGTTTGGGCTAGTAGAGGTCAATGGGGGAAAGAGGAGAAACATCTATAATAATTTTCACAATAAAGAGAAATTTAAAAAAATGACAAAGCTACAAAAAATAATAAAATGAAGGCTTTTGGCAGTCTTTGAATCATGAAAAATTTAAATTTGTTACTATGATGATAAATGGAAATTTTATTTACTATCTGCCTCTTATTACTAAGATCCTCTAAGGCCAGCTGTATAAAAACACCTAGCATTTAGAACTTGGCTGTTATTAGCCTAGTCTATGGATTTAACCTGACTTTTTTTTTTTTTTTTTTTAGTTCATATTAGGTTTAATAGCCCCTTGGAGTTGTAGATGTTATTTTATTTTAAAACAAAATCTGATATTAGGTAACATGTATTTTATTTTCTGCCGTAAGTGAGTATTTTCTACTTTCTCCTTGTACTGGTATCCCTCCCAGGCAGCACCGGTGAGGAGCTCTGGGGGATGGGGTCCCGGGGTGCCGCCTGCGGCACAGCTTGCAGGTGTGTCACCGAAGAGGTGCTGTAGCATTCATGGTTTCCCTTTTTTCTTTTTGGCATGGTGGATGTAGCAGGTTAATATCTCTAGTCTTTAAATAGAACCATTGGATCTAAGGGTAGTGCCCTTTGATGCTGCTCTCAAGCGGAGAGTTTGGGGAAAAGCGAAGAGCAAGCCTGGAGGGAGGAAGGGGGTATAAAGGAAAAATCCCGGTTTGTGTGGTATTAAGTTGTGGGGGCTGCCACAGGAACTGGTTGGCTGCTGTGGGGAAGGGATGCCGCTGGCTTCAGTGGGCCCCCAGTGCCCCTCCTTCTAGAATGTACGAGGTCTGGTGTTCTTAAACCGACAGGCTTTTGGCACCTAAAATGTTGATAACTCCTAACATTTGTTAGGTTTGGTTTACAAAGTTACTCCATTGACTATTGGTGAATCATGCAAGTAGAACTATTCCTCCGTCCCCACTCCCACCCCGCTTTTAACGTGAAGAAAGGGAGGCACACTGAGCTGGTAAAATTACAGCCTCCTCTCCATTGGCCTCTGGGGCTTCACCAGTGCCCAGCCCACCAGGTCGGAGCATTGGGCAGCTTTATTTCCCACGTTTGAATCCGTTACCTTCCTGAGACCCAGGTTCTCTTTGGATTGAATTAAGGCATGTCATTTCTAATAAAGGCTTCTTTCAAAAAAGCTGATTGAGGCTGGTGTACTTGTGAAATACATGTCATTACCTGCTTCTATAATTTTTATTGTAGGCTGTATTACTAGAGCCAGCATTTTTCTTAAATAATCATTATATGCTTCATATTCCTGAATATAGAGGCGTTTGTGAGTTAGTATACTGTTATCTTTGTTTTGTAGGTGACATTAATTTCATCATCTGTACATGGGAAGGCTCAGTGTCAATTCATAGCAGACATTTTGATCTCAAAGAAACCAGGAAATATACTCATAAAACAAGACACTATCACAATTATCTTGTGAGAGTTCATGGGAGGTCATACTCAATTGGACAGATTATTAAAGTCAGTACAACAACAAATTACACTTAGGAAAGTTTCACTTAAACAAAGCAAAACAAAACAAACAAAACCGGGAAACCACATAAATCTTCAGTGCCCCAGAACAGAAACCCGCTGTGTGGGTTAAGAAGCGAATTCAAGGGCTGTGCTTTGATGGCAAGATATATTGAAATATGAAGAATATATTGTGTCGTAGTCCTTAACTGTTATAAAGGAAGTGAGTTGTAATTTACTTGCAATTATTACTCATGAAATTATGAAGAATATAGAGCCTGACTTTATTATTATAGATAGCCTATAGAATATAAGAAAAAGAATAAGTCCATATTTTGTATGCAAATGAACAGACAATCTCCTGGTATGACAGAGCTCTAGTACAAAGGACAGCTTGGGGGAGAGGAAGGCAGAAATCTTTGTCCCTCTGGGTTGGAAGAGGTTAACCAATGAGACTTGTGACCAAAAGAAGGCCCAGTCTCATTAGGATTCTGTATGATTATGCTAAAATGAGAGTAGAGTATGTAAAAATATATTTGGTTTGGAGTTTATTATACTTAAGTGCCTACTTCCATACTTAGAATTAAGTTAGTTATTTTATTTGTCCAGATTTCTCATTATGAATATTGGGATATATATAATAACCAGCCCTACCCCCCCCCCCCCCCCCCCCCATTCCTATCCTTTCTTACTACTACTCTGAAAATTCCAACTACAGACTGATTTTATTTTTCTGGGATCCGTGAAAAAAAATCTGTTTATTTTAAAAAATATATTTTTACTAGCGGTCTGGTGCATGAAATTTGTACATGGTGCGGCGGGTGGGGGGTGTCCCTCAACCCGGTCTGTATTACTACCTCTCACAGTATTACTACCATAGGCATCCCTCTCCCACCACTGCCACTGCACTTGCCAGCCATGAGCCTGGCTTCCGGCTGAGCAGCACGCCCTCTGTGGGAGCGCACTGACCTCCAGGGGCAGCTCCTGCATTGAGCATCTGCTCCCTGGTGGTCAGTGCACATCATAGTGACCGGTCATTCTGCTGTTCAGTCAATTTGCATATTAACCTTTTATTAAATAGGATTGGTTTTATAAAGGGATGAAGGAGAGAGAGAGAAACGTCAATTATGGGAGAGATCACTCATCGGCTACATTCTGCACACCCCACACTGGGAATCAGTCCCACAACCCTAGCATGATCCCTGACTGGGAATCTAACCGTGGCCTCCTGGTTCCTAGGTTGATGCTCAGCCACTGAGCCACATCAGCTGGGCTATGATGTTTATATGAATATGCATTTTAGGTAGTTTCTGTCTGTGTTGTTCTCCAGTGTTTCCCAAACTTTTGATGTGTGTACGCCTTGTGTAATTTTCGTAACTCTGAGTATCCCTCGCACTCATGAGAACGTAGAATTAGGCGCAGCTAAGCACGGTGCAGTGCATATCCCCACCAACTCCGGTGCAACGCGTACCCCCACCAAACTCTTCCCGTACCCCTGGGGGTGCGCGGACCACACTTTGGGAAACACTGGTCTATACTATAGATAAATTACATTTCATTTTCTGTGATACAGAACTTAGTGTTGCTGAATCTCAGAGTCTGTTTAATAACACTTTTTTTTTCTTTTAAATATATTTTTATTGATTTCAGAGAGGAAAAGGGAGGGTTAGAAAGATAGAAACATCAGTGATGAGAGAATCATTGATAGGCTGCCTCCTACACACCGCCTACTGGGGATCGAGCCTGCAGCCTAGGCGTGTGCCCTGAGCCAGAATTGCAGACCTTCAGTCTGCAGGCTGATGGTCTAGCGGATAGACTCGATCCACTGAGCCAAACCAGCGAGGGCTAATAGCACTTTTAAATCTGTTGCTTAAATTTAGGCATTCCTCATTTTAGGTTTCATCTCGCAATTCATAGTTACAGGGGAAGGCGGACTAACACACGATGACTGAGATAGGCAAATGTTGGCACTTGGCCGCAGTGCCAGGTATTCTAAAGCCAGATCACTGCTATGGGAATGAGAGCTTAGCTCAGCTACAGAGCCAGCGTCTTACCTCTTAAGATGGCATGATGCGGTTTCCAAACCTTTATTTTCATAGCACCTGGCAGAATATTAAAAAGACTCCCAGATCACTCTAAATAATTTATAAATGAACAGTGCTCTACGAGATCCTTATAATTTATTCCTTTTATATAAAACTCATGTCTGGTTTGGTTTGAAAGTGCCGGCATCACTGTAAGAGCTAGTTGAGAGCAGTGTAGCTTACTGGTGGTTATACATCTCCTGCTGCTCCTTTCCCCTTCTCTCTTGCTGCTCCTTTTTTATTTTTATTTATTTATTTATTTATTTATTTTTAAAATATATTTTATTGATTTTTTACAGAGAGGAAGGGAGAGAGATAGAGAGCTAGAAACATCGATGAGAGAGAAACACCGACCAGCTGCCTCTTGCACATCCCCTACCGGGGATGTGTTCGCAACCAACGTACATGCTCCTGACGGAATCGAACTTGGGACCTTTCGGTCCGTAGACCGAAGCTCTACCACTGAGCCAAACCGGTCTCGGCTGCTCCTTTTTATTTTTAACTTCGGGTATTTTCTATTAGTTTTTTTTTGTAGGAAGAGACCAGTGGTTTTAAAAGCCCAGAATTTTTGTTTTTAGGGACCTCCCCTCCTCATTTTTAGTATTTCTTTAAAAAATGTTTATTTATTTTAAAGAGGAAAGGAGAGGGAGAGGGAGAGAGAGAGAGAAACACCCACAGGTTAATCATCTGTCCAATTGAGAATCATTGATTGGCTGCCTCCTGCACATACCCGAGGGGAATCAAGCCCACAACCCGGTTATGTGCCCTTGACCTGAATCAAACCCAGGACGCTTCAGTCCACAGGCCAGTTCTCTATCCAGTAAGCCAAACCGGCTCGGGCCCTCTTTTTGTTTTTAGCATTTTTCTTTTGGTGCTTAAAATTGTATTATGATGCCGAAACCGGTTTGGCTCAGTGGATAGAGCGTCGGCCTGCGGACTGAAGGGTCCCGGGTTCGATTCCGGTCAAGGGCCTGTACCTCGGTTGCGGGCACATCCCCAGTAGGGGGTGTGTAGGAGGCAGCTGATCGATGACTCTCTCTCATTGATGTTTCTAGCTCTCTATCTCTCTCCCTTCCTCTCTGTAAAAAAATCAATAAAATATATTTTTAAAAATTGTATTATGATGAATTTTTGAATTTTCATTTTCTCTTTTGTTACATGCTATCCTACTTCTTTCTTTCTGGCTTTTCATTCAGGTGGTTGATCTGTTGTAAATTTTGACCTGCATTTATCATTTGTAGATGACATGTAATGCTTTCTTGACATGTATTCCTGAAAAATTGACGTATTAGTGGGGAGCAATTTCCCCCCCTTTATTTACCTGTGCCCTTTACGTGGGTTATAGTGTCTGAGCTAGATGTGAACAAGGAAAGGGTGTGCCCTCATTTCTAATTGGTGGGGCACCCAGGTGGTGTAAACCTTTTCCTTTTATCTTAGCGGAGTGCTTCCTATTCTCTCAAGAACCCATGTAAGCATAGATGTTATATTTCAGTCTGTTTGCTTTTTACCTTGAAGCCTACAATTCTGATTCTCATGCCTTGAGATCTAAGATTTTTTTCAGATTCATCTATCCTCCTTCCTTCCCCCTTTCCTGTTCGTATGACTTTATTCCCTTGTTCTTGAATGTCCCTTTGTCAAAATCCTCCTGGAAACATTTTCTGTTCCCCGGGGAGAATGTGCTTTCTAGATCACCACCTGCTCTGTCTGGCTCCCTCATTAGAAGCTCTTGCAGCGGGAAGAATAGCTGCTCACATCTGGCCTCCTCTCCCCAGATGGTTGGCCTTTGCCCTGGGAGCTCATTGGTACCTGGGACGCAGGGTGAAGGGAGGCCTCCAGAGGAATGCAGCTCATCGCGCACTTAGGGGCCTGTTTTTCTTTCCTCTTTATAATGACATTGTAGCCAGAAAGCATGCTTGAACAAGCTTATCTGGCCTTCCCTCCTTTCCCCCAAGCTTCATCAAAGGCTGTTGATGTTATATATCTGCCAGATTCTCACACATTAAATCCCTTTACCCCACACTTAGTGTGTAACAGCCCCCTCTCCCCCCCATTACCCGGAAAACAGGTTTCCCTGGCTATTGTTTTAAAGCCAGTACCGTGGTATTGCATGAAGGCGGATGTTTATGGTTGGAATTGTATTAAAATACCATGCACAAAGTCACGAGTTCTTCCTCACCTTGCTGCTTCTCTTCCTATAAGCAACCCGTGGCAGATAAAGCCATCAGAGAGCTCAGGGAATGCTTTGAGATATTTCAGTCATTATTGAGAAATTAAGTGATTGAAAACATATGCTCCTAAAAGCTCTAGTTTTGTAGAAAAACAGAACTCTGCCTGTCATTTTGTGTTATAAATACAGAGGTAACTTACCACCTTTATAGAAATTGGGGTTTTATTTTTATTATGAAGAAAAATGTGCAGCCTCCCACATGCACAGCAGTTGCATAGGATTGGAAAAATCCTTTAAGAGCAGATTTACGATTTTATCCAGACTGTCATTACATACAGCCTGTCTGCCAGAGACTGGCTCTGGTTTTAGAGTGATGGCGCAATAGGCTGAATGAGTGGAGGAGATCCGTGTGGAAAGGAATTTACAAGGGAATGCTGATGGTGTAAGATAATGGAACGTGATTCTAAAACCTGGCAGATGTGACTATGTTAAAAGATCTAGTGGAGAAAAATGCTTTCTTGCTCTTTTTCCTCAGGTCAAATGGTACAAATCGCTGAAAGAATAGAAGGCAAAGCCTAGATTGTTATGGGACTGGCTCACTATCTTTCTAGGGGTTGTCATTTATTGTCTTTGTGAAAGTCAAGGATCAAGTCCTTGGGTTTACATTTATGTATATTCTTGTACTTAAAGCTAATTGAGTTGATTAAAAGCGAGTGGATTACTGATGAAATGGGATTCTTAATTTTTTCATTTATATACATTTAAATCTAAATCAGTGCTGTCTATCATGTTTCCCCGAAAATAAGGCCTCCTTAAAAATAAGGCATCCTCTGAAAATAAGACCTACTTACAGGTTTTCTTCTGAGTGAAATATAAGGCATCCCCCCAAAAAATAAGCCCCCCCTCCCCCAGGCTAAACATGAGAGATTTGGTCCACTGATTCTGAAAGAAATGGAGTCACAAGAAATTCAGGAATTGGATTGTTATGATGATGTTCCAGAAGATGATGACATGATTTTCATTGAATAAATGAGTAAATTCTTGATACTGTAGGATTCACAGTTTGTCTGGTTTGTGTTGACAACTACCGTACTACCGTACTGTATACAGGTAATAAATTTCCTTTATTTTCATTTAACAATAAATGTGTACCGTATTCTTCATGGAAAAATAAGACAGCCCTTGAAAATAAGACCTAACGCATTTTTGGGAGCAAAAATTAATATAAGACACTGTCTTATTTTCGGGGAAACAGGGTAGGAGAACTTTCTGTGAGGTTGGAAATGTTCTTAATCTGTGCTGTCCAACGTGGTAGTTACTAGCCACATGTGTCTGGTGAACACTTGAAATTTGGCCAGAGTGTCTAAGGAAATGAATTTTAATTTAATTTAAATGAATTTTTAAATAGTCACATGTAGCTGATAGCTACCATATTGGACAGCACAGCTCTAGATGAAAACTCATAAGTGATTTATCAGACCATAGGAATAACATCTCAAGGTATTCTCTCACATACAGACATGTTATAATTTCGTGGACATGTGCTTTTAGTTCTTTATTTTCTTTTAGAGAAAATTGGAATGAAAGGGGGAATCAGGCACTGTTAGTGTATAATATGGAGAGTTAAATTTAATTTTAAAACAAAAACCCAAAGGTGGTCTTTTTTAATGTACTTAAGAGAAAGATTAATGAGAACCTTAATATTCTGCTTTAAGAATCTGTGCACTTTGATTATAAGAGGAAAGCTTATTGATGGATAATGAAAAATGAAGCTTAATTAATAAGTATATTTTGTTCACCCAATATTTGATTGCTTTCAAAGTTAAACACGGCACAATTCCTACTCCCAGGAACCTGAACAGAAACCAGGGACCGTGCTCATGCAGTAGGGAGTGAGGGTTGGAGTAGGGAACACGGGTTCCCAGAGAGCCGGGAGAGCCCGCAGAGGGGTTCGAGGCCTCAGAGCAAGCTCCTCTGAGAACTGACAACCCTCCTCTTCAGCAATGCAAACTAAACGATGTTTCCATACAGAGCCTTCTGCAAAGTGTTGATGGTCTCCCTCTGTGTTGGGGGAGTCTGTGTGGAATGTTGTCAGTATCATTGTTAGCAGACACACGCTGGGCATCTTGTATTTGCTAGGCATGGTGCAGACTAGTACTTCTCAGGGCTAGCTCGTGCCTCACAACGACTCCATGGCTGTCATCCTATTCTTGCTATTTTATAGGTGAAAATCCAAAGTTTAGGCAGAGGAATTGACTTGCCCACAGTTATAAAACTAGCAAGGACCAGACTGTGTTTCTGAACTTAAAGAGAGAAGGATGAGAGATTATATATGAAAATTATTCAAATGTTATGAGGTAACAGAGAAGAAAGGGTGAGCAAAGGTGAAAGAGAAAGCCTGAGTGTCGGGGATACATTAGGAGCTGTTATCGGAGTGTTGTGGGTGACAAGGTGAGGCCTGAGAGGCAGTTTTGTGAAGGAGGAAAGTAGACCTCATTTGTCTTTCCTTGAAAGTTCTCTTTTTAGAAAATTTAAAAAAATTAAGATACAGTCGACACAAAACATAATAGTGTAGATGTATAACATGATGCGATATTTGTATATTTTGCAATAAGTCTACTTAGCATCCATCATTACACATCGTTACACATTTTTTCTTGTGATGAGAATTTTTAAAATCTCTCTTAGCAGCTTTCACATATGCATTACAGTACTATTAACTGTAGTTACCATACTATTATATTATACCCCTTGACACTTATTTTATAACTGAAAGGTGGTACTTTTTGACCTACTTCATGTATTCTTCAAAAGTCTTGATTGAGGCTATTCAAAATGGAGACAAAAGGTACAATATTTATAGAAAGTAGGAATTGAGGTCCAAGATAAATGAGGGCATTAGAAAAGATGGACAGCATTCCCCCCAATGCTTTCCTCATTTGGAGGACCACAATACCCACTGTCTTGCACTCTCTCCAGCCTGTTCTGTGGTGCTCATCACATTGATATGGGTCCTGGCTGGTACCACAGGGAGGGTCTGTCCCTTTTCCTGGCTTGGCACCTGGGTTGTGGCCAGGGCTCACTGAGGCCAGAGGTACTCCACTGCCTTGGTTTTCCTAAAGTTATTCTAGGTTTCAAGAGTTTTTTATCTTGAGTTCCTTATAGGTCCCTTCTGTTTGTTAACATTTTAATTAATGTCCCACTTGAGGGAGTTGATTCATCTTTTGCTGACAGGCAGATTTGTGGCATGCTCTCTCCTCCCCTTTCTGCTCTCCCTTCTTCCCTCCCTCCTTCCATCCTTTCTTCCCTCTCTTCTCTCCCTTCTCTTCCCTTCCTCCTCTTTCTTTTGTAAAAATATACCTGATTTGTTTTATTTAGTCCTTCACCTTGCTATCTAAGAATGTTTTGTGAAGCAAATAATTCTTTTTGTGTTTCTGCAGTTTAAATTTATGATGATTTCTAACTTGTGAAGACAATAGCCACTTGGATAGTTGGATTACTTTTCTACAGTTGATCAATGGTTAAGACGCATGTTGATGTGTCAGGTATTTGGTTAGTCAGATTTCCACCAGGAACTTCTGAGATTACTTAGGTTGTAGAATTTCTGTTGTTCCTAAGGAAGGATGAGAATTGGCATTGATCATTATAAATTTTGTGATGTGAGGATGAATTACTCTGGGCAGTGTTGTGAGTATTTGATTCTGTTGATAATAACCTGAACAGTTTTCTTACCCATAGGTTTCTTAGACCCTTTAATGTGACAATGATTATAAACTTTAAGAGTATTTATAAGCAATATTTCCTACACTTACTTTACACAGAGGTGTTTTTTTTTTTTTTTTTTTTTTTAAAGGAATATGGCTTGGAAAATGCTATGGTTTTACATTTTTCTCTACACTCTTCATCTAATGCTCTTTCCTCATTTAGTGTCTCCTCTATGTGGATGACTCCCAAGTCCAGTCTTTTTCCTGAGTGTCATTTTGTATTTCCAGCTGCCTAGTAGCTAACGCAGTCTGTATAGCTACTTAAAAATCTCCTGTCCATTCAATTATGTGTACCACCCGCTAAACACATGCCCCCTTAGAAACTAGGGATAGAAGCCCTGACATCTTCTTCCATTCTCTCTTTGATTCCCATCCGGATGATTCCCAAGCCTGCACTTTGCGGGAGGTTAACAGGATCACCACAAACATGTACACTACTGACGTTGATCTTAGGGTCAGTTGTGGATGTGGTGGTAATGGGGCTCCCAATCTATTGGGGAACCCAGGAGTTTTTCATAGTGAGAAGAGCTTCCTTTTACTACTAGGTCTTTTCTGCACAGTTCTAAGTTTCTGTAATATTCTAAAAAAATGCTTCTTACCTGTTTATATTATATCACTTGTTTAAAAAATATCTAAAGTGACAGACTTATAGGGAACAAGAAACACATCATATCCAACTGGTTAAAAACAACAACAAAATAAAATTGTAAATTGCCAGTTGCTAAAAGTGACACACATGTCTCTAGGTAGTTAGTCGTATTGTTAGTCAATTTGCAGGTTGTGAGATGGAGCAGGGAGGAATGTGAGGAAAGGAGCTGTGCGTTCCCCTAGGCCCCACGGAGTGCACCACATTCACTTCAATGAGAAGTGGCAGTTGTTCCCGGAAACATTCGGGGAAAACTCTGTTCTGTGAAGTGAGAGAGCAGAGTCTGGGGTGCTGTTACGCCCATGCTGCATTCCAGGCAGCCTTCCCGGTGGCGTTTGCAGTTGCTTTGGAGACTTATGTCCTTGAGGTTGGATATTGCCGTGCTTGCATTTCCAGGTGTTCAGAAAGGTCGGTCAGTAGAGACTAGAGCTCTTCCATACATGTTCACATTGGTCAGTAAGCCGAGCCTCCGATATTTCTGTGGTTGTGCAGTATGGAATGAGTATTTTGCTTGTAGGTTTCATTTTTTCTTAACAATAAAACAGAGAAAATCTGTCAAGGGAACTTGACTTTGAACTGTAGGGATAAGACCTTATTTAATCTGGCAATTGCTCTACCATCCTTTTATCTCCCACTCTGAGAGAGGAAAGATGAGAAAAGAAGACCTGTGTGGTATTGATTAGGCCTGCCCACCCATGACCAGCACAAGTCTTGTGAGTAGATTTTCTCTACCTCCTTCAGTCCTGCTCAGAGTTACCACAGTTATTGTTCATGGGTGCGATTCTATTTAGTTGCTTTCATATTTTAAAAAGCTTATTTTGAAAAATTCTGAAGACATAGCTTTTCTTTTCTCCTTTCCCTGTATTTCTTCTGTTGCTAATGTTCAGGTCTTTAAATCAAAACGATCTCCTTTAGTCTAGTGGTATAGGGCTGTGCTCATCATTTATGAATGTCAAGATGAGGTTTATTGAAAAAAGCAAATATTTAATAAAATCTGTGTTTTAAACTGTAATGCTATAGATTTCATTTGGGTATGTTTTACTATAAACTATAGCATTAAGCTTTCTCACCTGATTCTTTAAAGAAACATGACAGTTTTTCTTATTTTGGCACATATTTCACAAATTAATGATTTCTCAGGAATGATCTTCTTTCCAAGATCTTGATGGACACTTGCTGGAGAGCGGTGCCATGTCTATATTAGAGACCCCTGCTGTAGACCGATGGTTATTCTCTTCGTTCTCAGGTGGGCCTTGTACCAGAGGTAAAGGATATTTTTATAGAGAATGCTCCATGCTGAGCAGGACTGGGATATATTATCTGTGACATGGGACCATTATATCACCCTCTAAAGCTTGCTATAATAAGCCAAGTAAGCTCCTCTGTAATAACAGGGACTATTTTATTCTTGAATGCATGGCTGTTTCTCTTATCAAGAGGATGAAATTTGTGCATGGAGGGGAGGGTGTCCCCTCAGCCCACCCTGCACCCTCTCCAATCTGGGACCCATTGGGAATGGAAAAAAGATTGACAGCTTAACATATACCATCCTCTCCAATCCTGGACTGCTGGCTCCTAATCGCTTACCTGCCTGCCTGCCTGGTTGCCCTTAACTGCCCACCACTGCCAGCCAGGTTGCCCCCAACTACTCCCTGCTGGCTGGTTGCTCCTAACTGCCCCCTCCCACCGGCCTGGTCACCCCTTACTGCCCTCTCTGTTGGCCTGGTTTCCTCTACTGGCCCCCTAATTGCCCCCAACTTCCTCCCTGCTGGCCTGGTCATCCCACACTAACCCCTTGCTGGCCTGGTTGTAGACAGCCATCTTGTGAGGGCGTGATGATCAATTTGCATATCACCTCTTTATTATATAGGATTAAGCATTTTTTTAAGTAGGTAAAATTGGTATTTTTACCTTGAGCAAATGGTATTAAAGATTTTTTGTGTGTAAACACCCGTTAGAAGGGTAGTGGCATATTCTTAAGAGCTATTTTTATCTTGTGAGAGGGCTCTAAAAGTGACTGAAGTACAATAGGATTAACATAGTGGGACCAGAAGCCAGAATATCTGAAGCTGACACCTGCCGTGGGAACTTTAAATGACATTCTGTAGGTCTGTGCTGTCCCATGTTTCATTTCATGGTTTCTGCCTTTCCACTTACAATTTCCTCACTTTCAAGTTCCCAATGGAAAGTGTTCGGTTAGCTTATTAGCGCCTACACATTTGGCTGTGTGTCTTCGCTTCATGCTATGTGCGTCATATGTCACTTGACAGCTCTTGGCAGTCCTGAGTGCCATTCCTGGTCATGGAGAGACTAGTCCTGAGGAGAAGTGAGTGATGCTTCTTTCATTGCCGATGACTATGAGCAGCTAGGTATTATACGTAAGACCCTCATTTTGAAGTCCAGGCTTTCTTACTGGGGCGTGACCTCCTCCCTCCTTTTACGGCTCTTCCTGCTCTGACTGGTAACGGAATCGGTCATTTGGTGCCAACAAGCACAGGGAATCTGAAACGGCCAGCTGTGGAACGCAGCGCCCTGCCAGAGGCTGCCTGGAGCTCATGCTTCCTGTGGCTCCCACGTGGGAGATGGTATTTGCATGCACAGGGTGCATTGGACATTCTGGTGGAGCTCCATGGGACTTTGTGAAAAGCTCATCACGTTTTCTCTAATAATGCAAGACGAGAAATGCAACGAGGGAAGAGAATAAACATTGAATTTGCCCAAAATATGAAATGTAATGTCTTCAGATTTTCTTAGGGAAAATTTAGGGTGCTTTGTAAGCTGAACATGGAAAACGACTCCATGCAGTTTCTGAGGCAGACGTTTTGATGAGCATCAAATTCTTGAAGATCGCCATTAGTGGAAGAAATTGGTTAATACAGATGGAGGTGGCAAATAGTAGAATAATATGGCATTTTTCTCCAGTTGTTGGGAACATCTTTCTTATTAGCTAGAACTTGGTATTTTGATAGCTTTAAATTATATCTCCAGAGTATGATTATTCTTTAAATCTAGCTACTTTCCCCCTTTTTAATTGATAAATATAATTGTAATTTCTTGATAATGCACATCGATTTTTTAACCGATTTAAAACTTTTCATATCAACGTTTTAAAAACAATATGCTCTCCCTGCCCTCTATTTTCCTTAATTCTTTAGGATTCAAATTATGACACCAAATAAACATCAGTAGTGAGCCTTTAAAACCCCATTTTTCTGGAATTGTGCTTTTGTTTTAAATTCATATACTTGGTTACATTTTCTTTCTCTCCTTTCATGTAAACCTTATACAATGTTCAATTTAAGGCCTCAAATTGCTATTTAGGAAAGCTATTTTTAAAATCCAGTTACTCCACTAATTTGCAAGGTAGGCTTTCAAATGGCCTTTGCCATCCCTCGTCTTTATTTGGACAGCTGGAGGTGGTGGGGGAGAGGGGTGTTTCTATTTTACAGTATGTGTCTTCCTAGACTGTGGCTACCTGGATTTTATTAAATGCAGCATTTGGAATTAGTATGGAATTTGTCTATAGGAAACTTACACAGGTAGAGGGCTTCTCTGTGACTAAAACAGTGTGCTAATTTTATCCAGTACTGATACACCCTTCCACTGGAGCCTCACTGGCAGTTAGCAGACTTATCCGGCCTGCCCAAAACACCTTATTGCTTCAGAGCATACTCCTGCCACCTGGACTATCTAATCCCCACTTGTTTCTGCCCTCTGGTCCATGGCTGACGGGACTGTTTATATGGGAGGACTCCTAGATTTATCGCTCCATCCCAGAGTTTCTGACCTCTCACCACCCATGTGTCTCTGCTTTGGGTATCTAGGCGTCTCAGACTTCACACATTCCAGTCAGAATTCCTTTTCCTTCTCCCCTCCTCAGTAATGACAGCTCTACTCTTCCAGCTGCTCAGGCCAAGTCTGGCCTTGCTGACTCTCCTCTTTGTCTCACAGTCGGTCACAATCTGACAACAGATTGGAAGGCTCTGTTTGTAGAACTGATCCACAATCTGACTGCTCCTTAGCACTGCATACCACCTCCTTGCCCGAATCAGTAATTTCCCAACCCACAGCCACCAGAGGGAGTCTGTCTCAATTCTCAACCCAAACCCCTACAAGGCTTTTCTATTATTTCAGCCAGTGCTCCCGTGCTGCCTCCTTGGTCCTGACTTTCTTCTTCACCATCACTGCTTCTGCCCTTGCTGTGTGGATATGCCAGGCAAGCTTATGTCTCAGGCTTTTGTACTTGCTTTGTTCCATCTGGAATGCTTTCCCCAGATAACTATACAACCTGCTCCCTTCCTTCCTTCAGGGTAAATGATCTCTTAGCACTGATGGATTACCCTAGGTAAGTTAGCAACCCTTGCATCCCCTTTGCCCAGCTTAATTTTTCTCCATAGCACCTATCACCAGCTAATATACTGGTATATGTCTTTACTTGTTATTTCCTCTCTCCCCTACTAACCTATAAGCTCTCTAAGGCAGTGGTCGCCAACCTTTCAGGTAGATTGTGTGTATTCTTAGCAGCATGTATGTGTCTTCAGCTCCGAGGGCAGTGCTTGGCACCTCGTAGGTGCTCAGTAAGTATTTGCTGAATTTATGAGAGAATCGACAGACAGGGACTGTGCTCTGGACATGGCTGTTTGATGGTGTCGGGTTACCACCACAACATACAGTCCAGGCCTGGGAATCCTCTCCCCTACACCCCACCACTCACTAGCTGCTGGCATCTGGCATTGGATAGTTCTCTTGGCTCTTCGCTTTTCTCTTTGAATGACATCAGTTAGCAAAGATGGCAGGTAATACATTTGGCACACCCAGTTAGAACAGCTCAGGCATGGGTATGCAACTGGAGTTTGGCTTAGACTTTGCTTTTTCTCAGAGCTCCCTTTCCTTTTCGCCTGACTCAGATTCTGGGTGTTTTTAGAAGGACTGCTCCAGTGAGTTTTATGGTTCTATTTTCCCCTGGATATTACTTGTACCTGTGGATTAGAAGTACTTTATGAATGCTTTTGGTTTTTCATATGAGTATGAAGTGTAATTGTCTTAAGTATAAAAGTCAGTCTGTCATTTCCATTCACCAAGTGGTCAGAGCTAATGGGCCATGGTTTTAAGTTACTTCAATAATGAAGCTCTGTAAACGGAAAGAAACCCTGCCCGACTTCCTGTGAACATGTCGTGCAGAGCCTGACCAGCCATTCTGTACATTAAAGACGGAAATGGGACTTCCCTGTGTTTAGTTAACTATGCTGTTTATAGCGGTAAGAAGTGGTTTTCTCAGTGGCAGAGAGCTCATCCTTGTGAAGTTTATAGCCAGATGCTTTTTATTTTTTTAGCTGTAGCAAAGCTTGTGCTTTTTCTGATTAGTTTGTAGTGTTGCTGTGTATATGTGTTTATTTTTTATTGATTTCAGAGAAGAAGGGAGAGGGAGAGAGAAATAGGAACATCAGTGATGAGAATCATTAATTGACTGCCACCTGCGTGCCCCTCCCTCTCCCCCCCAGCTGGGGATTGAGCCCACAGCCTGGCCATGTCCCTGACCTGGAATCGAGTCATGACTTCCTGGTTCATAGGTTGACCAACCACTGAGCCCCAGTGGCTGGGCTTTGTGTACTTCATGACAGCATTGTTGAAACGTAATTCCCATATTATGTAATTGACACATGTAAAGTGTACAATAATGGCTTTTAGTATATTCACAGATACGTGCAGCTGCCACCACCACAGCAGCTCTACGACATTTCTATCATTCCCCAAAGAAACCCCATAGCCGGAGCAGTCACTCCCCAGCCCCCCTCCACCTCCAGGCAACTACCAGTCTGCTTCTGTCTCTGTGGGTTTGTCTTTACTGGACATTTAATATAGATGGAATCAAACAATATGTGGTCTTTTGTGATTGGCTTTTTTCACATAGCACATTTCCCCCCAGTTTCAGCCAGGTTATATAACATTAGTATTTTCTTTCTTTTTATTGCTGAATCGGATTCTATTGTATGGCTATACATCTTTTATTTATCAGTCTGTTTGGTTTTTGTATTTATTTTTTTCCTACTCTTGGTTTTCTATTTACGGCCCTATTTTGGGAGAGTGAGATTAGGAATTCTTGCCCCTTTCCCATGAGGGATTTGGTTGATAGGCTTTTGGTTTCCCTTGTATTTAGCATTGCGGACACCAGGTTTTCTCTTGAGTTTTGTGATAACAGAAGCTTCCCCTTGGCCCATGCCCAGAGCAGGTCACCAGTGAGTGATGGTACCTTCAGGGCTTGCCAGGAAGCATCCCCATTTTCAGGATATTTACATCTGTTTTCCAAATTCCGCTTCATACATCTGTGTAATTACTATTTCAGGCAGTGTTTTTTAATTAGTCCAGTTAATTTCAGAGAACAAAGAACACGCTACATTATTTTTGTAATGGTGTTAGCTTTATGGATTCCATATTGGTCAAGCACAATTTGAATAAACACAGATGCTTAACCCTTTGAAATCCCTGTGATAGACGATTTTGTTTAAAGTTCTGCTCCCCAGAGGGAATGTGGCAGTATTTGAAGATATTATTCTGTTGTCCTGATGGGAGCAAGTGGGTTGAGCTACTAAATTTACATGGAGAGAGAACGAAGATAATACACAGGGCAGGCACCCCCCCCCCCCCCACACACACACCCCAGTTTGGTAAAATGTTCATTGCTCCATAGCTGAGAAGCCCACTGAGGAGAAGAGACACAACTGTAGGCAGTGTGCAAGAAGTGAAAAACTATGCGATTTGCAAGAACTTCACCTTGAACAGTATGGGAAAGCAATGGCGTGTATTAATGAGTGTGTGCGTGTTCTTTAAAGAAAAGGAGGACTTTGTATTTCTTATTTTTAAAATTTCCTTCGGCACCTCCTCATCTTTGGTAATTCCTTACACCCACTTAAAATAAAAAGATTATGTATTCTTGCTATTTAATTTTAAGTTGTTAATTGTAACCTAGAGTTTTGCTGTTTTGGGTACTTCCACCTTTTGCAGGCCCTGTGTTTTGTTATTATGTCTTTTTGGAAGAAATTAAGTTTTTGTCAGAGGCCACCGATCTTAGTTCTCCCACATGCCCCCCAAAGCGACTCAGGGAGCGGGGGAAGTGCTGCTTACTGTAAGCGGAAACCACTGCTGATCAGGGTCATTCATTCTGTGCTTCTGTTTTCATACCGCAAAGGCCACTCTCTGTGTTCGGCTAGCTCATTCCATGTCGGTTACTTAGGTACTTTCAGTGAGACACATGTTCTGGGAATGAGCGTAAACTCAGGGCTGGTTGGGTTCACATATTCTTTAACCCTAAGTGTAGAGCGCCATTGGAGGGCGCACACAGCAGGTGGAAGAACTTCATAATCCATTCATTTTACGTGGAAGAATGATTCTCGGCGCCACAGCAGTTTCAGATAAAACCCAGTCTTCCCTCTTCAAGGGTTTTCAGATCTGCTGAGCCCACATTTCAGTGGTTCTCTGGCATGGTTTGATATATTCCCAGCTGCAGGTTGCTGTGTATGAGAATGACTGTTTCTTATCCAGTGAGTCCAAATATTAGAGTGACATTTCTCTTTCCAGAGCTGAAGTCATGACATTTTCTTTCCCCAGGGTGTGGGAGAAAACTGGTTTTCTTCTTAGGAGGAGAGGTTAGAGTGCTTTTTCTAAATCTGTTCAAATTACCCGTATGATACATGTGGGGAAGGTTGGCGCCCGTGAAGAGCTAATGACCGTGGAGAACAGGTTTTAACCTGAGCAGCAGTAGGAGTCGGGTCAGGTGCGGTTCACCGTTAGAAGAACCGTCTTAGAACCTTCCGTTGGCTTTGTGCTCGTGTGCAGATGGTATCTTCTTGGTTTTCCTTCTGTGGTCTGCAGAGTGGGCATGGTGACTTCCGTTTGGCTCAGTTTATTGAGTTGTTGAGAGAGGATCAAATGGGATTATGGTAGGGATCTGGAAACTAGTTGTTATAAAGATGCTGTTGAATTGTCTACTTTATAGATAATTTCTAATAAATGGAAGTGATAACTGCCTTTCTCAGTGCCATCTGGTTCCTCTCTGTGTTCCTTTTTTTCAAATGTCACATTAATATTGTATGTTGGTCATTGTATAATGAGGCTCAGAAAAAATTATAATGTTATAGGAAATGCAGAGGAAAATATTTATAATCTCACTGAGCTGTGTATTAGATTCAAATGTCAGTGACAATTGGATTCCCTTTTGCTTGGAATAGCACTGTTCCACACACACACACACATTTTGTTGACACCTCTTCTATTTCTTAAATTTTTCTTTCTAACTCACTGTTGGCAGAAACGACTCTTGATTTCTTTGTAAATAGAAACACAGTATATTATTTTGTAGGGAGTACTGTTAAGTACAAATTTGGATTTCTTTCTTTTTGAGTGCTAAAACATTTGTACAAAATGTTCTGGACCATTTATCTTATTTACTCTAGGGAGAGCGATCTTTTTCTTATATTTATCAGAAGTCTGTATTGCATCCGAGAGGTTTTCAGCCTAAGCTCCTTGCTCTTTTTGGACTGCTGGTAGACCTGGGTGGGTACTTTTTCAATGTCAGAGGAATGTTTTAACAATGGTGTCAGCTGATACCGGAATCGAACCTGGGACCCTTCAGTCCACAGGCCGACGCTCTATCCACTGAGCCAAAATGGTTTCGGCAATTTTTATAATTTTTGACATGATCAATGAGAATTTTCTCTGCTTATGGCATATAATTGCAAATGGCTTTGTTTGGTGTTGTCAGAGTAAAGAGGACCAATCTTTTGTTTGCATATGTTGTTTTATCTGGCCCTAATAACGTGAGAAACAGATGGCTCTCGATCAGTTGTCTTCCTTTTTTTTTTTTTTTTTTTCCAGTAGAGCATTGACGGCCAGGATTCTGAGCTTTCCCCTCATTGTAGCTTTAGTTCCTAACACCTGGCTCATAGATAATGTCTGGTACAGATTGCTGACCACATTAGATAAGCTATTGGGGAAGATGGTAAAAGATTGCGAAAGATAAATTACTGGTTGTTATGTCTGTTCCAAACTGACTTGTATCAGTAAACAAAACATTTTTTTCCCTCCTAAGAAATTTTTATTAGAATTGTGTTGGGTTGAAGTTTGGTATTTACTCTTATTTTTAAAAATCCTTAACTTCACACTTTTCTTGTTGGGTTTAGTTTTAGGGAGGAGTTTATTAGGAAAGCTATTACAATAGTGAAATTTGGAAGAACATAATAATCATCTAATAGTCCCTAATGAAGGTTATTTTGGGGAGCTGTTATATTTGGTGAAGGCAGAGATAATATATCTTTAGAGAAACAATTTTTTAAAAAATAACTAGAACAATAGACTTAGAAGATGCGAAGAGTTGTAAAGAAGGCAAAGAAATCTTGCTTTGAAGTCATTTTATTTGCGTCACCTCTTATGTTTATTGTTGTTGGAAGGCACGCTGGAAATTTTATGTTTATTGTTGGGAGGAAATATGGAAATTTAGAGAAGTGGATAGAAGGAGTCATCAGAAGTTTGTAACACCTTGGACATTTTCTAAGGCTATCGAAATTTTGTTTTTTTTGGCGGAAATAATTTTTTCTATAGGTGCTTTTTCTTTTGAATTAATTTGATGGCTATTAAGTGCCTTTTATATAATTGTGCCCATTATATGTTGCCTACTAAAGTACACCTTTTCCTTAAAAAGGAAAAAACAATTGGTATCTAGAAAGTAGAGTTCATCTTACATATTCAGACATTTTTCTTTATTGCTGTTGTAGAAAATCCCAAACCATATGCCAACTGAGGCCAAAACTATATATAGTTAAATTTTTTTCACTTGTAATCTCCTCCCTTCCCCCATGGCCTCAGAAGTTTTTAGGGATAAAGTATGAGTAGGAGATTTATTTAACAAGGCGTTTCAGGTAGCCCTAGCTGGTTTGGCTCAGTGGATAGAGCATTGGCTTGTGGATTGAAGGGTCTCAGGTTCAATTCCAGTCAAGGGCACATGCCTGGGTTGCTGGCTAGATCCCCAGTAGGGGGAGTGCAAGAGGCAGCCAATCAAATCAATAAAAATACATTAAAAAATAAGACATTTTAGGTTAAAAATATAAGGAAGTGATGAAGTAAAATCAATTTCTCTCTTTTTTCCTCCTAGCATTTTTGAAACGTTGGGGTTGTTGGAGTGGTTGGATTTTCCCTGGAATTGAGTGAGAAATTCAGAAGACTGAAGCCCAGGCTTACTGTCTACCTTTCACGGAGGCCTAGCCGTGAGAGGACAGAAGAAGGCACGTGGCGAATCATGACAGCTGACAAAGACAAAGACAAAGACAAAGAGAAGGACCGGGACCGAGATCGGGACCGAGAGAGAGACAAAAGAGACAAAGTCAGAGAGAGCGAGAATTCACGGCCACGCAGGAGCTGTACTTTGGAGGGAGGAGCCAAAAATTATGCGGAGAGCGATCACAGCGAAGACGAGGACAATGACAACAATAGCGCCACCACGGAGGAGTCCACGAAGAAGAACAAAAAGAAGCCGCCGAAAAAGAAATCCCGCTACGAAAGGACAGACACTGGCGAGATCACCTCCTATATCACCGAGGACGATGTTGTTTACAGACCAGGAGGTGAGGAGCGGTGCATGGGGTCTGTACGTGTTTGTGGGGGGAATGGCCTCGGTCAGGTGCGCTGCCCCTGGCAAAGCAGGCAGGGAGCGCAGAGGGCCCGCGGTAGGTTGGGTGGACAAACGCCAGGCAGGGAGCACGCTGACCCTCTCTTGGCCAGGGGGTGTGCTCGCTCGGTTCCCTCCCGGTCTGTGCACTTGGCGGTTCTCTCCTGTTTTCTCATGTCGCTGCTTCTCTCCCTGCATCTGCTCAGTGGTTTTCATCTGACTTCTTCACAAAATTAGGGTGCAGCGATTCTGGTGGGACAGTAAACTTAAGTTCTTGGGAACAGGACATTTTACATTGGCTCCAGAAGTGGCCAGAGCTAGGGAGATATATTTAATGGCCTTTGATCGATGTTTATTTCTTCTGACAACCTTTTCTAAAGAATTGAGTGAGCTTCAGATTCTCTAGTCAATGATAATAGCTGAAGCCAGGTAACCTGCTTTGGTTTCAGACAATGTGCTGTGTTCACTGGCACTGAGGTTTATAGCATCATGTGGAGAAGAGAGGCAGAGGAGATGCAGAGCAGCAAGTGTTTCAGAACCTGTTGGGCACCAGCCAATCCTGGTTTTCCATTTGAAATATTGTGTGTATTCAGATACTTTTCTTACAGAAGTCAGTCAAATTACCTAATAATCATTCTGTTTGAATTACTGATAGTGTTGAGGAATGACATGAATTTCATATGAGCTGTAATGAATAGATTAAAAGCCGCCCAGTTTGAAGCTTTTCCAGGAAAGGGAGATTGTAAGGAGATTGCGGTGTAACTGTTTTGAACCTCATATAAAGTACCACATTCTCCCCCTGCCTCCCATATAGCAATTAGTTTTGAATTTCAAAAGAATCAATATTAGAACTTATATAGATAAACTTTATTCACAGCTACAATCTCTTGGTTGATGATTAACTGAGAAGAAAGATATTTATGTAATATTAAATTACCCAAGTTCAGGTTGTAGAGAGATTAGAGCTCTGGTGTAGAGATAATAATGTGTAGATTCTGTGTCAGTATCTTTGATTTAGACTTAGATGTTGGACAGTAAGAATTTCTTAGCCATTGAAGACTGTCTCTTTATAGAGTTACTATTTAGTTCTAGATCCTAAGAAATGGACAGAATGTGGTAACTCCTTTGGCTGTAGATTATAGTATGATAACTTAAAGTAAGAACGAACTTGTTATCCTTTCCTCTTGATGCATAATAACTCAGTGTGGTAATGCAACCATTTGGCTTGCTGCCTGGTGCGGTGTTGAATGCCTGCCTCTCTTTCCCTGGCACGTTATTCCCATATCAGTAATACCACCCCAGTGTTTATAGTCCAGTAAATGTGGGGAGCGCTGCACACAGTGCCTCTCAGGAGAGTGTCATGACTCATGGCTCAGAGAAGCCCCGCAGTTAGGGGACCGCTAACAGGAAAACAGAAGACAGAACCACGCTGCCCTTTCTCCACTCATGGGACCACGGCCCCCCTTCTGCGTATCTCCCCACGAGAAGCCAGTTTGGAGAAATCTGGTTTGGGAACTGTGGCACATCCATATTGCACCTTCTGTAGAAGGAAGTAAGTCCGTCCTGCTTGATGTTCAGAGAGGGCTGCTGCTAAGGGCTCGTTTACCTGGCGTTTGGGAAGAACTGAGGCCCGGTGACATGTGAAAATGCAATAGCTGCATCTCTTTGGGCTAAATGTGTGGTCATAAAGGCTCTATAGGAACCAGAAAGGGTTTGGAAGTTCCCGGGCATCCAGAGCGTGACCGCTGGTGCAGGGTCCTTGTGCTCGGGTGGGTGGTGTGGCTGTGCGTGGGTCTGGGCCCTGCCCCGTCCGGTGGATGCTTGCCTCTAGTGAGGAGCCTGTCTCTGACTCCTTTTTGGGGGATGCATTAGAAGCTGACTGACTTGGTGGCCTTCTTTAAGAAGTTTCTTTCTAAATGGAGGTTGTCAGATATTGCCTCTTCTTAGGTTTACCTAAACTGAAGAGTCGGAGTCGGGTACTGTGATTAGATCCCCAGATGGGACTAGATTTTCCCCCCTTTGTCTTCCTTTCTGGTCTTTTTCATTCTTGGTGCAGAGTGCTACAATAACACCTCTTGTTAGTGATGAAAAACGTTATCCTTCCAGGGGCAGAGATTTGGTATGTCTAGTTGTATCTTAACGTTGAGGTGGGAGGGAACTCTGGGACATCATAAGGTTTTTGTTTTCATTGTATTCCTGGCATCTATTGTGTTCCTGGCAACGAGTGTGTTACTCGTTGTTAAAAGTAGGTCTTTTATGCTCATTTGTTTCTAGGGTCTGAAGCACAGGTTTTCCTCTTGGCTTTGTACTCTTCTGGATTGCTTTCAGTGTTCAGATTAAGTATAAATTATAGGTACTTCTCCGAATGTCATTAGGAATGAGCCCACTAGTGAGTGATACCACGAGGATAAAAGTAGACTGTTATGTAACTGTACTACTTAGCCTAGGGCAGGGCTGGGGGACCTTTTCTCTGCCACAGGTTATTTGGATATTTCTGACATCATTCGTGGGCCATACAAAATTATCAGCTTAAAAATTAGCTTACACGGAGACCATTTTGGCTCAGTGGATAGAGCGTCAGCCTGCAGCTGAAAGGTCCCAAATACTATTCCGGTCAAGGGCATGTACCTTGGCTGTGGGTACATCCCCAGTGACGGGTGTGCAGGAGGCAGCTGATCATGTTTCTCTCTCATTGATGTTTCTAGCTTTCTATCCCTCTTCCTTCCTCTCTGTAAAAAAAAATCAATAAAATATATTTTTAAAAATTAGCTTGCTGTATTGGTCAGACATTTAATTAACTCACCCCTAATGCCTTAGCAGGGCCAGACTAAATGATAAGGCCTGCAGGCTGGATGTTCCCGACCCTGTCCTAGGGGAACAGGTCGATAATCAGATTATGTGGCCTGAGAAGAATGAGATTTTATTGACAAATTGGGTGTTATTAGAATGTATCCCTAGTTAAGATTTAATCTCATGCATGTCAAAACCAGCTTGTTTTGCCCCGGCTCCTTTCTGGAGTTATTTTTACTTTGTGTGTAGGAGCTCAGCATAATGGACATTTAGCTACACTGCCCTTGTTACTGTTTGCTGCAGGGCCTTTGTACTTGCTCTTGTCACAGGCTAGTGAGCCCAAACCCTCCCATACCCATATTCTCAGGCACACTTACTCAATCCTTATCCTTTCTTCAGCTCTTTCACTCCAGGGACATTGCCTTTCCTCCCCCAGGCTACCCACATTCCATTCAGAGAGACTGTCGTAGCATTATGCATCTCTTCTTCCAGCGCAATACTTTCCTCCTTTTTTTCTGTTACCATTTTAAGGTTAATATCTCCTCCATAAAAGCTGCAGCTCGGTTTTTGTTTTTCATTGTATTCCTGGCACCTATGACAATAGTGTACACTTAGTGTGCATTCCATAGTATTTGTCAAATAAAGGAATTCCTGAAAACTTTCCAAAGATCTATTGACTGATTACTGATGCCAAAATTACTGATGCCTGAAAGTCTATTTTGAATCATTTATTTCCTAATGATTGATTTAACTGACTTGTTCTAAAATGAAAAACAAAACAAACTTTGTGGCGCTCTGTTATATATTGCCCCTATGTCTAATCCGACTTCTTTGTTGCCTGTCAACCGTTACTCTACTTTTGAGATGACTGTCACGGTAACAAATTGATTTATTACACAGCTGTGTGCAGTCAAATTTTCCTTTTGGGCTTCTTTAGCATTACATTCTGAATCCTAAAGCTTGCTGTGGGTAGCATATAAATTTCATTCTACTGTCCCCTCCCCTAGCTTTATTGAGATATAATTGACTTATAACACTAATATGTACAATGTAGTGATTTTACATATGTATATATTGCAAAAATAATTACCACAAGCATCCATAAGCTAACATAGTTGCAGTTTGTTTTGTGGTGAGAGATTTTAAAATCTACTCATAACTTTCAAATATGCAATACACAGTGCAGTATTGTTAATTATGGTTATGTCTGTATATTATGTCCCCAGGATTGATTCATTTTATAATTGGAAGTTTGTATGCTTTGGCCACTTTCACCAATCCTTTCCTTTCCCTCTCTTTCTCCCCCCAAAATCACTAATCTGTTCCCTTTTTTTTGGTTTGTTCCCCCCTGCCCCCCAGATTCCACTTATAAATGAGATCATACAATGTTTGTCTTTCCCGTCTGACTTTTTCAATCAGGGTTCATTCACGTTGTTACAAATGACAGGATTTTCTTCTTTTTTTATGACTGAATATATTCCATTGTATGTATACTGCATTTTCTGCATTCATTCTCCCCTTGATGGACAGGAGGTTGCTTCCAGATCTTGGCTATTGTAAATAAAGCTAAAACGAACCAGGTGCAAATAGCTCTCGGAGACGGAGACTATTTCCTTCAGCTCTTCACTCAGTGGAGCTTGTGGGATCTGTGGTGGTTACATTTTCTTGAGGAACCACCATACTGTTTTCCATAGGGGCTGTGCCAATTTGCATGCCCACAAGCAGTGTATCCACTATTTTCAGTTTGATACTGTGGCTCCTTTATTCCTGATCAGGTAAACAGTAACAAAATTCAAATTATTGGGAGGTACATTTTCATTTTGGTGTATCAGTTTTGTTTTCTCTTTTGATTATCCACTTCTTGTATTTTTTTTGAATATATTTTATTGATTTCTTACAGAGAGGGAGAGAAAGTTAGAAACATCAATGAGAGAGAAACATCGATCAGTTGCCTCCTGCACACCCCCTACTGGGAATGTGTCCCCAACCAAGGCACATGTCCTACATCGAAATCAAACCTGGGATCCTTCAGTCTGCAGGCTGTGGCTCTATCCACTGAGCCACACCGGTTTCAGCCACTTCTTGTATTTTGTTAAATTAACTGATGATTTTGTGTATATTATGAAGATGCTAGACATTTGATTCTTAAAATAACAGAAATCTCCATCACATGTGAGGGGGGGAAATCAAGATTCAGGGTTTTCAAGTTTGATAGTCTTTTTGAACAAGTTTGAAATTTTACTTGAAGATAAATTTTATACATAAAAGACAATGATCCTTTTGTTGTTATTATGCGGATATTTTTTTCTATCTCTTTTTAGAGAGAGTGGAAAGGGATGGGAGAGACACATTAACTGGTTGCCTTCCACACGTGCCCCTCTTGGGGCCAGGGAATGAACTCACAATGCAGGTACTTGCCCTTGACTCGAAATCGACCCCAAGACCCTTCTCAGGCTGTTGCTCTAACCACTGAGAAACACCAGCAAGGGGCAAAGAACTTTTAAGTTTGTGGTTTATGAAATCTTAGGTGAAATAAATATTTCTCCTTTTTATTGCCAGATTTTCCGCATTATTGGCAAGAATTGGTGACTTGAATTGAAAAAGGACCTAGAATCTAGAATTGATTATACATTGAAGATTGAGGTGTTAATTTCTTTTGATGCAAATGGAATTTAAGGAGGAAAAAAGTCCAAAGTAAACAAAATGAAACCTGGGGATCTAGTTTGCATCAAAACTGAAGTTAAAAGTAGACTGGTTAATTGAGATAATGTTGAGTGGACACAAAAGAGTGTAATACTATATGGTTCCTTTTCTATACATTTTAAAAAATATATATATTTTACTGATTTTTTACAGAGAGGAAGAGAGAGGGATAGAGAGTTAGAAACATCGATGAGAGAGAATCATCGATCAGCTGCCTCTTGCACACCTCCTACCAGGGATGTGCCCGCAACCAAGGTACATGGCCTTGACCGGAATCGAACCTTGGACCTTTCAGTCCGCAGGCCGATGCTCTATCCACTGAGCAAACCGGCTTCGGCCCTTTTCTATACATTTTAAAAACAGGCAAAACTAGTCTTTAGTGTTTTGAAGTCAGGACAGTTGTTACACTCAGGTGCTGGTGTCTGGAAGGGAGCGTGGGGACCCGCAGGGGTCAGGTCCTGTCTTGTTTCGAGATGACAGTGCTGGTCACATGGGTGGGTTTCATTCCTTTGTGAGAATTTATCATGATTTGCACTTTTTTTTAATGTGTGCTATTATACTGCAATGAAAATTTTACTTAAAAAGAAGCAAAAAACCTAAAACTGTTATCTTAATGGGTAATTTTCCTTTGATTCAAGTTCCTCTTTAGAGAGGAAGGGAGGCGCTACTAGCAGTCTCCCGATAGCTCCTGGTTTTTCTGAGGGGTTGGTCTCTGACCTGATAAGAGGCTGGATTGTTTCAAAGTCTTAATTCCCCGAATACAAGTAAGTGAAAGCCCATGGATGGCAAACATTTCCTTTTTTAATTTTAAACAAAACTCTGGCACTGGTGCTTTAGTTCATTGTAGTTTTAGTTCGTTGTGACATGAAAACGCAGGTGTATTCTTGAAGCATCCTTTTCCTGGGGCGCAGCATCTTCTGATGATGGCAAGAAGGTTTTTGTGCGAAGCAAAATGAATTCTGGCAGAAAGGAACCTTCACACCTGCTTGAATGAAAGTGGTTTGGCCTGTGTTACAAGTTTATTTGAATTTAATAAACCTAATACTGATCTGCTTAAAGCCTACAGTGGATGCCTGTTGTCAGTTGGATCAAGTCCCAAATCTTCGCCTGGCACACCAGGCTTTCTGTGATGTGATTGCACATCTGCACAAGCTTCTCAGACCTCACTTCATTCGGGAGGAGCACAGTGAGGCATTTGTTAGTGTGCGAGGGTGACATAAAGCTACAGACTGAGTGGCTAGCAACAGAAATATTATCGCCTCTGCTTTGTAGGCTGGAAGTTGTTGATCAGCCCTTGCCTCTCTCTCTCTGGGCTTTGCAGGCAGTCGCCCCTCTCTTCCTCTCTGGGCCTCCATGATCAACCCCGCTTCTCTGATCAGGCCCAGAAATAGGCCCAGAGACGCTGATTGGCATAGAAACCGACGAATCAGAACAAAATCTGCGTGAACTGTGAGGAACCAATGGCTGCGTAGGAGACAGAGCCTCTGATGCTAACTGGTATAGAAACCGACCAATCAGAACCTAAACTGGGTGAACTGCAAATGGCAGAACCTAAAGTAGGGGCTGAGGAGGGGTTTTAAGGACAGCAGCTGTTTGGTGTAAGGTGTAAGAAAGCATCTCAATTTTTTAATGACCAGTTTGGCAGAATAGTACATATGGCTGGCTATCAGTCCAGATATATTTTTATCTGCCAAGAGCATCTCCTCCTGCGTGAAAAGGCTTCTCCATTCCCCCATTTAAGCAATCCTATGCTATATAATCTATACTAATAAAACAGTAATATGCTAGTTTGACTGGGTTGACTGGCCATCTTCCAGATGTCCGACTTCCTTCCAGACAAAGCCATGATGGTGCGGGCCGAGGTAGAGGCAATTAAGGTGATCAGGCCAGCAGGGGAGAGCAGTTGGGGGAGAGATCAGGCTGGCAGGGGAAGGCAGTTGGGGCGAGATTGGGCCCACAGGGGAGGGCAGGTGGGGACAACCAGGCCAGCAGGGGAAGGCAGTTGGGGTGAGATCAGCCTGGCAGAGGAGGGCTGATGGAGGTGAGATCAGGCCAGCAGGGGAGGGCAGTTAGGGGCAACCAGACGGGTAGGGGAGGGCAGTTGGAGGTGAGATCAGGCTGGCAGGGGAGGGTAGTTGGCGAGATCAGGCCAGTAGGAGAGAGCAGTTGAATTGTGTGCCTTTGTCTTGGATATAAAAAGACAGAAACCTTGATTTATCGCTCCCCCTAAATCTGCAAATGGTGGGGTTAAGTTAATTCCCCACAATGGAATTAGGGAGCTGTTTGGTCGGGGAAATAGATGGGAAAAGGCTAGAAAAACAACACATGTTCACTGTATACCACTTCATCAGGAGAGTTACAGCATTACACTACATTCAGTGAGAACTTGTAGCAGCATATGGACATTTATAAATAGCTTGTTTTGCTAAGTATGTGATAGGTAAATAGAGGAATGATGACAGTGGAATGTACAATTGGTGCTGGTTTATATGCAACTTTTCCTAGGAAGAAGGCAGAACAGAGAGATAATTACAGTGTATAATTACATGGTGTAATGTAGGATTGATTGTATTTTAGCAGGAAAGGAAAAGTAGGTGAGAATTTAAGCCTCTAACTTGGCAGCTGCGCTGGCAAGAGCCCCTTCATCTCTGTTTGAAGTGAAATGAGAGTGAGCACTGCACCCCGGCTCCTGCCCCAGGGAGGCGCACCCACTTCACGCCTGTGCCTCCGCAGGCTGTCCTGCCTTCGCCGAACTCTGCATTGCTTTGGTTCTTTCAGGCCCGCGTCTGTTGTCTGATGTGTTTTAAATACTCCGTGAGAGTCTGCAGCTACTCTGGTGCCTTATTTCTTAAGGTTATAATTAGTGATTATTCAAAATAGTAATCTGAGTTCAGAGTTGCATAGGTTTTCGATTATCTGCCCCTTACCCTGTGCTTTATGTAAGTCCTTTAAGTTTTAGATTTTTTGCTCAGTGTGAGGTTTTCCCAGCAACATATATATTGTGTGATAGCAGAAATGCCCACATGAGAAACAATGAGCCACATGTATTGCAAGACTGTGTATTCCAAAGAGACTGGAATGTTTACACGGCCATTTAAAAACCACCTTGGTAATGGCAGGAACATGTTAAATGGTGACTATTTGAAGGTATTTTTAAAAAAAATATATTTTATTGATTTTTAACAGAGAAAGGGCCGAAACTGGTTTGGCTCAGTGGTAGAGCGTCGGTCTGCGGACTGAAAGGTCCCGGGTTCGATTCCGGTGAGGGGCATGTACGTTGGTTGCGGGCACATCCCCAGTGAGGGGTGTGCAAGAGGCAACTGGTCGATGTTTTTCTCTCATCGACGTTTCTAGCTCTCTGTCTCTCTCCTTTCCTCTCTGTAAAAATCAATAAAATATATTTAAAAAAAAAAAAAAAAAAAAAAAAAGCAGAGAGAAAGGGAGAGAGATAGAGAGCCAGAAATGTCGATGAGAGAGAAACATCTACCAGCTGCCAAGGTACAAGCCCCTGACTGGAATCGAACCTGGGACCTTTCAGTCCGCCAAACCGGCCTCGGCTATTCGAAGGTATTTTTTATGAGCAGTTTACCATCAAATTTAGTAACACAGCTTTCTGGAAATCTACTCATCGTAGTTTTTTGATTTAGCCATGCAGTCCCAGTTCCAAACTAGTTTGATCCCACTAGACCTCCAGTCCATGGGCCTCCCCACCTCTTCCCAGCGCCTTATCCCTGATGTGTCGCCCCTCGTGAAACACCTGCATGCCCATTTCTCTGGTGTCTTTTCCCTGCCTGTCCGCGCCAGCAGGCAGGGGTTTTCCTTTTAGCTCACTGGTGTACACCAGGTGCTTAGAAAAGTGTCTGGGCTTGTCCTCATTTGTCCCCAGATGTGTATCAGCACAGGCAGGGAGAATGACTGCAGACGAACGCTTCCCGGTGTTTCTTGGTCGGCCTGTGTCAGTAGCTTCATTTCCACTCGCTGCCTTTAGGCCCTGGACTGCAGTGCATGTGAACAGGGAAGCTTCTTGAGAGGGGTCTTCAGGGTGGGTATCAGGACATAGAAAAGACTATCCAAAGTTCACACCCAAAGTTCACTTTGGCTTAAAAAGTTGGTTTCCAGTTTGCTCAAGCTACAAATTAAAATACAATGCTTGTGTTTTTTTGTGTTAATCCTCACTTGATATTTTTTCCATTGATTTTTCTAGAGCGTGGAAGGTGGGGGAGAGAGAGAGACAGACAGACATCGATTGGTTGCCTCCCACATGAAGGGCATCTGCTTGTTTTCTTTCCTTCTTTTTTTTTTAAATCAGCTTCTAAATCTTATCTCTTTTTTAAGTTAAATTTTGACAATCACTTTTAAGGAATTTTTGAATTGTGATTTGTCTTATTTATAAAGTAGTTATTCAACATGTAGGTTTATTAGATAAAATGATTTTGTATTTGATTTCTGTTGTTAAGGGATTTGTTAGTACAAACCATCCCAAGTACTTAACTTTTCTTATGAATGAAATAAACTTTCCCCATGAATGAAATAAGCCTAAAAACATGTCTTGGATATTCCAGTGCTGTCCAGAAACTCACTTAGGTTTCAGTGTTGACTGTACGCTCAGCTCAGTTCTCCCTTGGAGGGGCATGTGTCGCAATCCAGTCAGGCCCACCACTGGTGGTGGGTGCGGAAGGGGGGCGGCAAGGGCCAAACTCTGTGCCTTTGTTTCTTCATCAGTAAAGTGGGGACCACAGTGTCCACCTCAAGGGCCGTAAATGGTATTACATGAGTACATTTGGGGCTTCTGTAGAAAGAGCCAGGCATAATGAAGTCCTAGGTAAGTGTTACTTTTTAAAATTGGAATTGCAAGGCTATTGTTCTAAGTCAGTTTGTTTAAACTATAAAAAGAACAAAAATACCAACTATATCCTGATTTTTAAAAATTGTTCATGTACCTTTGACTCTTGAATTTTTTTAAACTTAATTCTAAATCTTTATGGGAATAAAGGTGCATATCAATTGAAGGAGACAAAAAAGCATCCCGGTTCATTTGGGTTCTCTCAGTGTAATCCTTCTGGGTTGAAAAGGTCTGTACCTACTAAAGGAAGATATTTAGAGTCATTAAATCTCCATCCTCAAAACTTCAAAAGGAGATGGCCATCTGACCTCACGTTTTTTCAATATTTTACTGTTCACCAGCCTGCCACTGTCTCATGGTTGATGACCTGCCACTTTAAACCTCTCCATTCTACCCCCCCCCCTTTTTTGTAAAAAAAATTGTTTCAGGTTTGGCTGTACAGACTGTTGAACATGATAGGATCCCAAGGTAATATGTGCTTCTTTTCCAAAGATGAAGATCTTTAACCCTTTTGGGGTCTTATGCTCTTACATTTTCATAGGACTATATAATCCTTTTGGATATTTAAAATGTTCAGTGGAATGCTTGCCTGCCTATGATGACAGTTGATGAAATTATTATGTGACACAAGAGTAGGCTTAAGCAAAACTCTTCATAAGAGGCTCTTTTGCCTGTGCAAATGCTAAAAAAAATCTCCAGGTAAGTGTGGAGAACAGGGAATTCCTGGCTAAGGTTATTTGGAGAGCAGACATTGTCAGGCATCTCCGCTCGGATGTTAATGTGGCTCCTGTTGAATACATCAGCTTTGAGGACTGCATGCTGCCGGTCCGTTGTGACACGCTCCCTGTTACATGTGTATGTGTGTCTGAGTCTGAGTTGGACTTGCCTCTTGCTGTGGTTTCAGGTTGTCATGGTTGACAGAGAGCTTTACTTTTGGTTGTTTTGGTTACCAAGTTTAGTTGTTTCTCCTTGAGACCCTCTAGGGAGTGCCATGGTAAACATAGAAAGCCCTTTTTCTTGGGGGAGGGGGTCCACAGTGGAGCCTGCATCTATCTAGTTCACTTAGGGGATTATGTAAAGCTTAGATGAGAAGACAGTATGCAGGGCTAATCAACTGCCCTACATACTCAATAAGGGTGGGTAAAAGAAGGTTTACAGTGGCTTGTATGGAAAATAATCCTATATAATAAAAGCCTAATGTGCAAATAGACCAACCAGCAGAACGACCAGTTGTTATGATGTGCACTGACCACCATGGGGCAGATGCTCAACTCAAGAGCTGCCCCCAGCCCATAGGCCCTGACTGGCGGTGGTGGTGGTGGTGGTGGTGGGGGCAGAGCAGGCAGCACCAGGCGAGCCAAGGCAGGTGCCAGCGGCCCCCAATCGCCCTGCCAGTCACCGTAGAGGGAGGCGACTGGCAGTAGGGATGGGAGGCGGGGCCAGTGAGCGGGCAGCTCCAGGCCAGCCAAGGTGGGTGCGATTGGGAGCCCCGATCACCCTGCTGGTCGCCCCACAGATCAACCTTGATCGCCAGCCAGGCCAGGGATCCTACCCATGCACGAATTTCATGCTCCGGGCCTCTAGTAAATTAATAATACAAGAATAAACTATTTTGCCTACTCACAACTGTAAATCTACTTTTGCCTGCCCTGTAGTTTGATAGACTTAGAAGCCTAGTTTGTTTGTTCCTTAAATTGGTTGTATCTTGGCCTGTTAATGCCCTTTCACACATAACAGAGGGTTAGCGTACCTGTTCTATTTTCATTTTATGGTTGTCCTTCCTTTCAAGTTCCAAACATAGTTTTCACACAAGAAAAGGATCAGGAACAATGACAAAGGAAGAATGAGTGGTAAAGCAGTCCAAACCAGATGAGACCAGTAGAGGATGCTCTAGATTAGGTGGCTGGCAGATGGGGTTCATCTCCTGTCCCGGCGAGCCGGTGCTGGGTCAGTGACAGTGTTTTCCCTGGGCATAGGTACCGTATGGGAATAGGTACCGTCCACCTAGATTCACAGCAAGCTGAGTTTCAGCCCAAAGAACATGTGTGGCAAGGAACTGGGGATTGTGACCTCAGAGGCACTGTGTTGTCCTTGTGAAGGCATTGACGGTCACGTTTATTTTGTATTCTTTGGGCCTAAATGCTTGATAATAACCTCTAGGAAAGTTCTTGAGCATTTTATAAAAGTTTCTGAGCAAACGTGTCATTACCAGATAAAGGCCCATTTACATTGTAGTCTTTTATGTTGTAAAGTTTACGTTGTCGGTCGAGCTGTGTTACTATTTATACTAGTACCAGCACATGAGCATTTCTAGAGCAGGGCCTGCAGCTCCTTCTGGAACGGGTCAGGTAGCACGCCTTTCACCTTGTAGGCCATAGCGCCCTGCCATGCCTGCCTCAGCCTCTAGGCTTTCTGCTCTTACAATCCTTAAAACTCCAGCATTTAGTATTTTACGCTACACTTTAAAATATAATTTGCTTTGTTTTTTTCCAGTTAAGTAAAAAATACAATTTTTTCTTGTTTGTATTATGTAAACCATGAAGGCATTAAGCTGTAACTTTTTTTGCTTTCTGGCAAAGTCAGTGTCTGAGGCATGGAATGACCTCTCCTACCCCATCAGTTCTGTATGTGCTCTTCTCCAGAAGCTGCCAGGGAAGGTAGCCTGTGCCCTCCAAATGATGCCACTTTGAAACCCAGTGACTGCCTGCCTGCCTGCCTGCATACCTCCCTCCCTCCCCTCCCTCCCTCCCTCCCTCCCTCCCTCAGTCCTTTCTTCCTTTCGTGTTTGCACATCTCTCTCCATAGCATCTGAGTAGATACTGAATGAGGGAAGTGACTTAGTTAAGATGTCACTCTTCTGAACTGGCATACATTCCGAGTATCTTGAGACCCATTTGTTATTACCTCATGGTTGTAGGATATGTTTTGAGAGTCTTGTTGGCTGGTTGATTGTAAAAGCAAGCCAGCTGGAGCCCTTCTCTGCAGCACAGAGCCTCGAAGGGCCCGTTAGCACAGTAGCACTGGGAGCTAGGCGGGGTGGGGGGACTGGCTCTTTTGTTCACTCCGAGCTGGACACTCAGCTCAGCCCGGCGGACTGTGACGAATAGGTGCAGCCACAGTGGAATGGGATTTATGTTTACCTAGGGTCTAATTGGACCGAGATTTCCTGCAGTTCTGTTCACATCCTCTGCCCTTTTGTTTAGTGAGCAAGTGTTTGAACTCCTAAGCTCTCTGGAGGTTTAACTTTTGCTGCCTCAATTAATTGTTAAATGTTCCCTTTATTATAATTATACATTGCTGCCTTGCTTTGTAGTAGCTGAGGAAATTGCTGAAGGAGTTGTTTAATCTGTTATACTCTATCAGTTTTGTAAAAACCTCTTTTCAAAAGGAAACAATTTTGATGTGAAAGTGGCGTGGTGGTATTAGAGTTGGCTAATGTTTGAAGTGAAATGCAGGAATTTGGCTCTGCTCTTGTCAGCGATGGTTTTTATTTGACATTGACCCATGTGTTTGTCATCTTTCCAGATATTGCCTTCTATTTATTCTGACAGCTTCACCAGCTGAGAAAATCAGACTTTCCAAAATTAAAAATATTTTGTCTATGAATTTAAAGATGGAGTAGTGTATTTTTTTGTTGATTACTTTAAAATGTATGTGCACTAGAGTGATTTCTTTTCCTTTTGCAAAGTATTTAAATACTCCAGAATAGATTCTTATGTGCATGAATGAATTTCGCTTTGGAGACACCTGAATATCATAAATACATGAAAAACTAAAAATAATATGATTTTCTTTTCTACTCCTTTAAATGTTTGTATTAGTGAGTGAAGTTTTAAGTACCATAAAATAGATGGGGGAAGGTAAGTTATCTTGTTCTTTTACGTTACTGCGTAAGTGCTTGGAAATTGATAAACGTCTAAAGTTACTTTACCAAGTCGATTAAAATCATACATAATGACACCTTATCATTACTTATGTATTAAACCACCTTTCCTTTACGTTTTCCTTCATTACTTCACCAAACTAATTAGGCAGCATGCTATATGCTACATTGAAAGATATTCCATATTTGCTCACTCATTTAGCCCCTACATTTATTTCTACATCTCTGAATTTCCTTATTCAGTTGCCTTTGCAGGGAACACCTTTTAATGATGTAATGTGTGGTAGTCTAATGTGCTAAAAGAATTGCAAAAGGCAAAGAGAATGTTTTACATCCTCTTCTGAGGCTGTGGCTGCTGCTCTGGCTTTCTTTGTGTGCTGGGCAGACGCTGCTGCTGGGCAGATGGTGTGTTAGTGTCTCATTAGATTAATCAATAGAGATCAATATAGTAAAAAGAGGGGGTTTTGATTATGGCTGTGTCTTTTAAAAAGGAAAAATAGGGTGAGTTTATAATAGAGATTTTAGATATTGCTGCAATATGTTGCTTTTCATTCTCAGCTTTAATATTAACATTTTACTTTGTACTTCATTTAGTAAATCTATGCATAAGTGTTGGCTCTAAGGCAAGCTATTATTATTAGGTGGTATTTAGTTTTCAGATTTTACTTGTCCTTAACATCCCATTGTACTTGTATTATCAAATACAGGTATTGCATAATCAAATTGATTGAAGGAATGTTAATAATCCTATATAATAAAGAACTTATATGCTAATTAGGCCAAACAGCGGAACAACCATCCAGACGACCTTCCGGGCGACCTTCTGGCTGGAGCTGGGGCTGTGAGGGCTGAGCCTCTTGTACAGATTCCGGGCTCGGGCCTCCAGTACTTCGTATAATAACGTCTTTTTTTTTCTTTTTAGTAGAGGGAGGGAAATGTCACAAGAAGCTCTCACCTGGCATGTTGTATTTATACTGAAATGTAGTGTTTGCATTTGAGAATAACTCCAGTAGCACTCAGACTTGGAGAGATTCTGCTTCTTCCTTACAAGGGATGCTTCAAGCTAGACAATGCAGGCTTGATTTCCAGTTTGCTCTGGGTCCTGACTAGAAGACATTTTGAAGGAGAAAAACCCTGATTATCTTTCTGGCAAACTAGAATGCTTCTCTCCCCCCCACCCCCCAATTTTTATTTTATTTTATTGATTATGGTATCACATAATTGTCCTCATCCCCAATCCCATCCCAAGCCCCTCCCTACATATGCCCTCAACCCACCCCCCCCCCCCCCCCCCCCCCCCCCGGCCAGGCCCATATGTATGCACACAAGTCCTTTGGTTGATCTCTTCCCCTTTACCCCCACCCTCCCCTACTTTCCCTCTGAGGTTTGAAAGTCTGTTCGGTGTTTCTCTTTCTCTGAGTCTGTTTTTGTTCATCAGCCTATGTTGTTCATCATTTCCTCTAGATGTGTGAGATCTTGTGATCTAAGAAATACCCTTGTAAGAACCTAAACTGAGAAAAGCCATAATGGTTATGCTGAGAGACAAATGAATCAGTCTGTAGTGAGTTCCTTTCTGGGCCAACAGTTCTTTTGAGTTCCAATTTCAATGTCAAACAGATCCTTATGTGTACATGTCAGCCATGCTATTTCAGATCTGGTTGGTGGCCAAACAGTGGTGATGCAGGTCCGACCGTCTCTGGTTTGGTCCTGGGCATCCTTCAGCGACACGCAGCTGCTGTCTACTGGTATGGCGAGGTGTCGTCAGCATCTTCCATCTCTGAATGGTTTCTCTTCTGTCTTCATGGCTGGAGCGCTTCTGTCTATTTCTCTCTGTTACAGGATTCCAGATGGTCTCGGAGTTGTTTTCTGAAAATATACAAACATATTCTCGACCAATATAAATTTGACTTGGGATCCTTTTTCTTTTTCTTTTTTTTCCCCCAAATGATTTTCCTCTGGCTTGTTTGACACCATGTGTGTATTTTCATGGGTATCTTTCTGTTAGCGTTTCAAATGAAGGTTAATTTCCTAAAGTACAAATTTTCTAGATGAAGTTTACTCGCAGGATATTTTTCCTTACATGATATTTTTCCACTATCACCCCCTTTTTAATTTAAATATTAGGAGGCTTTTGGAAATTTTATAATGTAGTCTTGATAGCTTTTACATTTTAATTATTTGTGCGAAACTATGACTGCTTTAGGTTCATAACATGTTATGTAATTTTACCATGAGATGCTCTGCCAATAAGAATTTTTGTTAAGTTTTTCTAGAATATTCATTTGTTTCCATTAGCCACATTAATTTCCTCTGAGAAATTGGCTACTTTTCAACCGTCAAACTCAACACTCTAGCAACAATCTTATTTACCATGTGTGTATTAGTGGAATTGATTATTTGCCTTCTTGAGAAGGACCTGAGCATTCCTGGTACTAGGCTGGATTTAGATATTAAAAACCCTCTTTTCCACACCATGGGTACCAGACCTCTCAAGCAAGTCTTGTTGCAGTGAGAGGGCAGGTGCTGTAAATGAAGTCTCTGTCTGTTACCTGGGTCCCAGTTTGAGCTGTGCCTGGGAAACTAAGCAGCCATGGGGGCAGGAGACCTCCCTCAGAATGGGAGAAGGTTCAGGCGCCTGCCACGTTGCCGGGTGTGTGTGTGTGTGTGTGTGTGTGTGTGTGTGTGTGTGTGTGTGTGTGGTGGTGGTGGTGGTGGTGGTGGTAAGGGTCTGTGCCCCACCTCTGTTGACCCCCAAGTTCTCTCCTGATGGCCCCTCTGCGACTGCGCCTGTCTTAGGTTGTTCCTTCCCTGAGGAATCTTACCCGTCCCTGCTACCCAGCCACCCTCCGGGGCCATAGATGCTTTTGAAGTCTGAAGCAACTCCACAAAAAGAGATCTTCGGCACTGGAGTGCAGCGTTTTTAAGAATTGCATTTGGCATTCAGATTGTGATTGGTGAAGGCTAGGGTTAATAGAGGCCGTTGGTTTTATCATGGCAGTAATTATAAATATGAATCAGTGTCGCTTAGAATGCCATTAATACTGGAGTTTTTAACCTGGGGGCATAGGCAACCCTAGTGGAGTCTGAGTAGAATTCCTCACTGCACTTGGGTGGATAAAAATTACATCTTTGTTTTCACAACTTCATTGCATTTCAAATGACATTTATCATTTGGTTCAATTATGAAGACAGGTGATACTGTTATCACCTGTGTTATATTGGCAGTACCTGTGACACTAATATAAATAATAAATATTCTTATAATTACTTCACAGAGAGAAAAATGTCAAAATAATGTTTATCATGGCTGAACTCATGGAGGGTATTACGGGAATAACCTCTAGTAAGTCTTATTATTTAATGAGAAATAATACATATATTGCATTTCTTCTCATATTGTGATAATTATCTAATATGTGCTTTTGTAAATTCAAAACATACATCTATTTATTTATTTATTTGTCTATCTGTCTGTCTATCTATCTATCTATCTATCTACAGAACGGGTGTGTATAGATTACCAAAGGCATCCAGAGCACAAAAAACATTAGGTACGCCCACATTAATGGTAGATACCATGATGTGTCTAGTTAATAGATTTTAGGTTCTTTTTATATAGTTCCCATGGTAAATAGCAGTGGTGAGCATTATTCCTTTCTGCTTGCTTTCCTTAGTGTGCAATTGCTGAGTTGGAAGGTATGTCTGGAGGCCTAAAGCATGTCTGTGCATTGCTATTTCAGTTTGTTTAGCTAGCCCTGGGGTACCATAGGATTTTGGGCTCTGCAGGAGACTGAATTTGTGGTTTTGAAATTGAAGAAGTGTTCCCTAGGTAGAGCAAGAAACTTGACATTACCTTTGGATAGTAAACCTTCACCTCAGAGGATGGATCGGACACATTTGTGTGCTCAGTTTTTTTATCCACACTTAATGGCATGGAAAGGAGGAGATAAAGCTGTGACATTTGAGAGAACATCTTCTTTCTGGTATGAAGTAAAGTGTGGACTATATTCTGGGAATTAGTATAGTGTGAATTGTGGTCAGTTTTACCTTTCACAAATGATACAATGTTCTAGGACATTTGGTTATCAGTGGTCCCTGTGTTCTTGTTGGAGCAGCCACATGCTCTCTCTGCAGTCCTGGAATCGGAAGAGAGGGAGCCTGAGTGGTGCCTGTAGACACCACTAGCCTGTCCTCCACACAGCATGCCCGCCAGCCTGCAGCAGTCACCCTCCCCCTCCTCCTGGGGGCGTGGCTAAGCTGGGAAGCCTCTTCCTTCGGAAGGCGCTTGTGGACTTATTCCATCTGACTGTAGGGGTTGACTAAAGGTGATATTTTCTGCTCTCTAAGCAAAGTGTTTTAGTAATTCTAAATCAAGAGGTCTGTGTTCTATGCTTTTATATTCGTGCTAAGGTTACCTGTTCATTCCTAGCTTTCACTATTAAAAAAGAATATTTTCTCCAATCGTTCTGGGTGGCACTCTGTTCATTAATGTAGTTTAACTGTTTTGCCTCATTTTAAAATAATTTAGACATATTTGTATACAGTGGCCAGAGATACTGAACGGTGAATCAGTAAATTCTTGGTCTGGTTCTTTAGCAACAAAAAAAGGTTTTGTAATTCCATTGTGTGTGGCCTCATTTCCATCAGCATCTAGTGATCTGTCTCATGTTCCTCCTCCAGTCCATACATTGCTGTCAGGGTAACAGGAAGGATAAGGAAGAGCTGGCCTCCTTTTTTCTGGATTCAGTTTCCAGCAGGTGAAATATTGTGCCTGTTCATATATCCCATGACCAGAATTAGTCACATGGCCAGGCCAGTTGGACATAGGCCCTGCTAGACATCATATGCTCTATTGTTAAGGAAGAAGGGGAAAGTGAATATTCTCAGCTAGCATTCTCTGTTACGGAGACTAAAAAACAAGTACAATTAAGAATATTGATGCCCTGACTGGTTTGGCTCAGTCAGTGGATAGAGCATCAGCCTGCGGACTGAAGGGTCCCGGGTTCAATTCCAGTTAGGAATACATGCCTGGGTTGCAGCTAGATTCCCAGTGGGGAACATGCAGGAGACAGCCAATCAATGATTCTCTCTTATCGATGTTTCTATCTCTCCACCTCTCCCCTCCTCTCTGAAATTAATAAAAATATTTTTAAAAATAATAAAAAAAGTATTGAAGGCATATACTTATTTATTTGTTTTTATACCTAGCGCTAATATTATTTACTAAAGGCCTGGTGCATGAATTCATGCACGGGTGGGGTCCCTCGGCCTTGCTGGCAATCAGGGCTAATTGTGGCTTGTGAGGTTGGCTGGCTGCCCTCAATGGGAGCTGATTGGGGCCATCAGGGGGGCCAACCAGGGGGAGGCTCCGCAGGAGGTTGGCTTTGGGAGTGCACTGACCACCAGGGATCAGCTCCTGCATTGAGCATCTGCTCCCTGGTGGTCAGTGTACGTCATAGTGGCCGGTCGACCTGTCGTTTGGTTGTGTATGTGTGTGTGTGTGTGTGTGTGTGTGTGTGTGTATATATATATATATATATATATATATATATATATAAATTTTAATCTCCACTTGAGGATATGTTTTTTTATTTGATTTTAGAGAGAGAGGAAAGGTGAGAAACATGGATCTGTTGCCTCCTGTATGCACCCAGGTGAAGGATCAAACCCACAACCTAAGTATGTGCCCAGACTGGGAATTGAAACCTTGACTTTTTGGTGCACAGGATGACGCTCCAACCAAGTGAGCAGCCTGGCCAGGGCAGGGAAGGACAGTGTTTCATACTCAGTGTATTAGCGCTTAGCTGGCACATGGGTGCCCATAAGCCCCTGTGTGAATGTTCTATGAGGTTTTGGTTCTGTTCCTTGTAGGCTATGTTTTCATTCTTTAGCTTTATTGTAATCTTGACAAGATTTGCCTGTTGCCAGTTCACTTAAAATGGAGAAGCCTTAATCTCCCCCACCCCTCAATTCTGACTCATTCCGACTCAGCAGATGTTCAGAATTGATTTTTCCAAGGTATGATTTGCAAAAAACAAAACTCTCGTTAAGAGTTACATTGGCCCAGAGCAGCTGCACTCATTTGTTGAAGTGTGTTGAATTCAGTTTTGTATAGAAAGCATCCGGGGCATCTTATGGCCCAAATAATTAACAAAATCTCTGATCTCATTTTAGAAATCAAGAGGCATTTAGATACTTTAAATACTGCTACCTTGCTCAGACCTTTGCTAATTTTGATTCTAAAAGTGACAGTGGATGGCAGATTACCAGACAAGATCCCATCTACCCCGACTCCCCTACTCAAATACTTTTTAGCCTGAGAATGATATATATGTGATAAAGCAAAATTACTATATGTCGATTCTTAAGGAGACTGATAATCGGAAATTGTTGTGTAGGTGGAATTATTTTTTTCCAAATACCTGTGAATATTTATAAATGACATTTATAATTCATAGTTGGCTGAAGATCCTTAATGAAAATCTGAGGTCCCAGTATTTATTCAGTCATGTGAAAGTGACTAGATATTTTTAATTCTTAAAATATCTATTGTCTGTGATTTTAATTTTAAAAGATGCCTGGCCAAACAACAGTCAGTACAACACTAAAAACCCGAATGAAAACAATAATAATTTAAGGAGGACTAAAGGGAAGAGGTATGGGTAGAAGAAGAGAGTCAGGGAATAGGTTTCATTTGCCCTGAGAAATTTCTCTAAATTAAAGCATATGATTTAATGTGAAACCCACTGAACCTGTAATAGACTTTGAATAGCTAGTAGAATTTAATGAGGTATGGTAGATGCCAGCTGCAGTATTATTAGTGTTTTATTAATCAGCTGGTAACATAAAATCACCATCTTCTATGTGTATAACTTTGCAAGATATTTTGTGGAGGTGAGGAAGAGCAAGTTACAGAAATAGGATTCTAGTTCTTGATTCTTACTCATTTTAAAGGACGAAGTTACATCATTCAAGAAATGTTCTGGTGATAGTAACAGGGTGGGCAGATACCAGCTGAATAGGACAGGTTGTAAGGTGGTGACACTGAGGAAGACATGAGGACCATAGACACATTGGCCTGTGTCTTGGAGGTTGGGCAGAATTACAGTGGGACCAGCAGTGGAAGAACATCTCCAACAGCCAACAGCATGAGCAGTTCATGGGCTGGGCGTGAGGGGAGGGAGCGTGCTTATAGGAGAATCAGAAACCAGCTGAGCAGATACAGAATACCAAGCTGATAAAAGGCATGGAAAGACTAATAGTTTTCCTTTCCTTTCTTATTTTTGTGTGAATTGCAGTCTGTCTGTGATCCTGGTTGGTGTATAGTTTTGAGGTAGCAAATTCAGGATGCTTTCCTTATTATTATTTGGGTCTTGATTTTATAAGTTTCTCTTACAGTACTTTGTTGTATGCCCTTTTCTCCTTTCAGCATCTCTTTCACAGCTGGTGGATACTTAGGTGAAAGATTAATCGCTCAAGAAGAAAAATCACTCATGGGATTGTTATATTGTCTGATAAATAAAACTCAGGAGTAAATTTCTGTTAAACAGAATGTCAGTCTCAGAAGTTATTCAGTACAGTATTTAGTAATATGTGCTGTATGCCTTCATTGTATATCTAAATCCATATGCTAAGTTTAGCCTACTTTTATTTATTTATTATTTATTTTTATTTTTGTTAATCCTCACCCAAGGATATTTTTCCCCATTGGTTTTCAATAGAGAGTGGAAGGGAGAGGAAGAGAGAGAGAGAGAGAGAGAGAGAGAGAGAGAGAGAGAGAGAAAGAGAAAGAGAAACAGAGAGAGAGAGAAACATCTCACATCAATTGGTAGCCTCCCGCATGCGCCCCTCTGAGGCCAGAAATCGAGCCTGCAACCCAGGTACCTGCCCTTGACTGAAATCAAACCTGAGACCCTTCAATAAGTGGGCTGGTACTCTAAATCATGTAGCCAAACCAGCTAGGGCTAGCTTACTTTTTAAAAAATATATATATTTTATTGATTTTTTTATAGAGAGGAAGGGAAAGGGATAGAAAGCTAGAAACATCGATGAGAGAGAAACATCAACCAGCTGCCTCCTGCACACTCCCCACCAGGGATGTGACAGCAACCAATGTACATGCCCTTGACCGGAATCGAACCTGGGACCTTTCAGTCCATAGACCGACGCTCTACCACTGAGCCAAACTGGTTTTGGCGGGCTAGCCTACTTTTAATAAATTACACTTAATTTTGCACTGTGACTGATTTGAAATATTTAAGGAAATCACCTAATAGTATGTAAGAAATATATATATATATGAATATGTATATGTATATATATAGCAGAAAGTTTTAATCTTTAGTTTTGCTAGCTTAAAAAATCCATAATTAGCATCTGTTCAGACTGACAATTTTATTTTCTCTGCTTTTAGTTATAATTTAAGTACTAACATTCTGGAAAGTTGGTAGTAAATATTTGAATGGGAAGAAATAGTAAATGAATATCTACATTAATCTTATAAGAAAGGTTTACAAAATGTATGTATGCTTATAAAGTACAAAAAAACTAATTGGTGTGGAAATTTTGTAGCTTGATGCTTGCACTGTGGAATAGTTGCTTTTACAAAATTGAGAACTGCAGACAAAAATTAAGTGTCATTAATTTCATTGAACAGAAATATGTTCCATTTACTGTACAATCTGGAGCCAGGCTTGAATGAGTTTAAATAGATGAAATCTAAATTATACTGACAGTCCATTAAACAGTAGCAGAAAACCCGTAAGGAAAATGGATTCACTATGATACCAGCTTATAACAGAATCATTTGCCAAACAAGAATGATAGCCAGCCACTGCAGGCTCTCCTGTGGATTGCCAGCGAGCGCTGCAAATTGGCTGAGCCGTTTCCTGTGCAGCCCAGGCTCCCGGCTCATTGTTTCCTGAACGGGAGCGAGCAGTGCTGCTTGAAGCCTGCTCCGCGGGATGTGACACCAGCAGATCAGACGTGCACTTTGTGGGTTGTCAGCCATGCGGGGCGAGGAGAGCCTGCCCGCCGGCCTGCCGGCCCTGGTGGTTTGGCCTGTGAGCGCCGGGCAGAGTGTTAGTGCTCGCGTTTTCTCCGCGTTGGTTTCCTAGGTGTAAGCATTTCAGTCGTGTTCCAGTTGTAATCTTGTGTGTACGGGCCTGTCGGCATTTCCATTTAAGCTTCCTCTGCCTAACGGGCTTGGTAGCAGGATTTACTTATTTTTTTATAGGGCTCACTGAATCGAGAGTAGGGCTGTTACCTGTCTTCTCAGGCGTTACAGTGGTAGTCACGGAGGGAAGCCAGAGTGCGAGCGGTCTAGAATTTCTCTCCTCATGTCTCTAGTGTCCAAGCCACTTGGCTTCACGGGGCAGGTGGCCATCACTGATTTTAAAATAGATCCCTCCAGCCCTTCAGTCCCGTGTGTGTGGCATCTGAGTGCTAGACACACCGCGATTAGAATGATTAGAGGGCCACTCGATTCCTGGAGTCTGGGTGTTACACTGGTTAGAATTCTTTCTCCTAATAGGGATCCATAGAGGTTACAGGCAGAGCTTTTAAGGAGCATTTTCAGAATAAATGTGTGAGAGGGTGCTGCCAGTGTCAGACCGTGGCTAACATTTAGCATATCAGCATAGCTAATAAGATTGCTACTGCTGGCAGGATGATCTTGCTTTTTCATGTTTGACATAGTTTTCAAGTCCATGTAGTATATGATTGACTTGGGAAGGTCTTGCTACAGCATTTCTTCCCAAATACCAGCATAACTTCTTCAAGTTAGAAAGGTAGTCTTGGCTGAGGCTAAGCCTTTGAGGCATTGGAAGATTTTCTGGCTCCCAGAGGACAAAGAACAATGTGGAAAATTAAACAAAAATCCCTTTGTTTGTTATGGCCTGCTCCCCCCTCCCCCACCACCCACATTTGGTTTTCCTCATAGTTTAATTCTCTGTTAGCATAGTAATTCCCTGTCAGCAGTGCGGATAAAGGCAGATCAGTGTTAGCTAGCAGCAGATAGTGCTCTGTTTTTAGACAGAAGCCAGTGTGAGCTTTTCAGTATTAGGAGGGAATCTGTAGACATTTGAATACATGGAATTGAATTTTCATGATGTTTAAAAAGAAAGGCGCCAAGGAGATATGCTACCTGAGAGCTCTTTTCCACTGGGGTTAGAATCTTCAGGAGCAGCCAATCTTGGTGACCTTTTTCAGGCTCAAAGCACAGGGTAAGGGTGAGCACAGAGGCTTTACTTACTGTATTGCCGTTTCCCCGGCTTTTGTTTCCTTCTGCCTTTCCCATCTCCATCATTCCTGCACTGTGAGCATCCCTTCCTCACAAAGATTCTAGCAGAAAACTAAAAGTGGGCCATCCTGCAATTGAGTTCTCTCTCAAAGAAATACTCACTGGAAAACACCATTGTTTATTTTTATATTGATAGAGCAGAGCGGCTTTCTTGCTAGGATCTTGTATAACTTCTTTTTGATTGCACATTTTGGTTCAGTTTACTTGTTCTTCACATAGTTTGTGAGTGTTTACCATGTAGGTTATTATTTACTGAGGTGAGGGATGATGCGGTTGACTGTTGTACAGATGGGGAAGCTGGAGGTGAGAGCTCTGCTAGAGGCATGTAGCTTTTATGGAGTGATTTGGATGTCAATCCATGTTTCTAGCATGTGCATATGTACATACACTCCTTCTTGGATGCTGGAAAATTGGAGCATGCAGTTTACCTAGTGAGATACCTGTCTGTGCAGTTTCTATTCTGCACTATTAGACCAGCCTGCTGTTACCTCATTGGCTGGTTCAGTGCGCAGGTTGGAGGTGTCCTTGTAAGAGAACTGGAAGGTGGAAGAGCAGTCCTGAGGGTCAGCCTCCATGTCCACCACTCTGCCCCCCGCTGGCTCTCTGTAAAATGTGTGAGGAGGTCTTTGTTCATGCATGCTCTTTACAGCTGTTGGAAATTATATTAGAGTGGCACTGGCCATGCTTTGCAAAGGATGAGAAGGTGTTTCAAAGGAGAGCAGGCAGAAGGGCATTGTTGGGGAGGGGAGTTCTCTAAGGGACATGCTGGCTAGCACTGCCTGGCCACGGCGTTACTGCTGGCTCAGCCTGGGAAGTCAGCGTCCGCTGTGCCGGCTGAGGAGGCCGTCAGGAAAGATGCTGACAGCTCCTTGTGCTTCAGGGTTACAAACTGCCTGGAGCTCCAGGCTGTGGTGTTTACCCTTGAGAGGACTGTTTTTGCTCTGTTTCAGCAATTTTTTTTCTTATTATTAATTAAAAACCCCATTTTAATTTGTATTGAATTTTTGGGGTGACCTTGGTTAATAAAATGATACGAAGTTTTTGTATTGTGTGTTCACCACCCCAAGTAAAGTCTCCTTCCACCACCATTTTTTCCTGCCTTTACTCTCTTCCACCCCCATCCCCATTTCAGTGATTTTCAACCTTTTTTCATCTCATAGCACACATGAACTAATTACTAAAATCCTGTGACACACCAAAAATAACCCGATCTAACAAGAAAAGGTATCATTTTGTTTCATTCACATCACATGGCTATTGTGTTGGCTGTTGTCATTTTTTAATTTGACAGTCTAAGCGGAAAGAGGTCATGCCCTGACTAAATAGTCAATTATTGCGTGTTTTAAAAATTCTTGTGGCACCTGTGTGCCTCTTGTGGCACCTGTGTGCCTCTTGTGGCACCCGCTTGAAAACCACTGCTCTAGTTCTGCTGACTTGCTGAGTGTTGAGAAAGTAGGGCTTTCTTTGCCTTGAGAATTTGCCTTTACGTTTTGGCTGACTGCCTTCCTCAGCTGAGCATATGCTCTGTTGTTTGCAGATGGTACAATGGATTCTTGGACACAGCTGAGTTGAGGTTTTGCGAAATAGCCAGAAACACCCCTGTTCAGTGTCGTTGCCCAAATCATGGATGCAGGATTTGAGGTCCTTTAATCGTGGGATCCATTCCCAGGCAGAGGCTAGGTGTTAGAGAAGAAGTCTTAACTTAGACCCATGATTTCATTTCCACACACCCCTATAAAGACAAAAATTAGTTATCATGTGTTGTTTTGGCATAATTGATATAGATGGTGATAGTCTCTTATTTTTCCAGCCCATTTCAGGTTTGCTGATTTTAAGATTTAAAAAAATATATACATGTATATGTATTTGCCCTATAGCAGCTGTTAGCTCAATCTGATAAATATACATTTTCGTATGGGTAATTTTGGAAGTGTGCATTATGCACTTAATGCATTGCATCAGCTTTGCTCTGTTCTAGCAGAACTGCTAGCTTCCTGATATTTTTTTAAAAAGCTCTTTATATATATTTATATTTAAAAAAGGTGTCGGCAGTGCTTGTGTTGATCAGGGTGGATTTTCAGGTTGAGGATAATTGAGACCCGCTCAGACAATCCATGCACTCATAAATTGCATGAAAATTCTTAGAAAATAATTTTGGCTTTAAGGGATTACTGGGCATATATAATCCAAGTGAAATTTTAACATTGCTCTTAATTTGAGTTCTCATCTTTCTCTTTCTAAATAAACAGCTTTACTTGGTGGCTAGCTATAGACATCTATATAAAGCTGTTTTCTTAAATAACTGCTTGATTAATGAGATAAGGGGAATATTTCTTATAAGTATTTGGCCTTATTTTGTTTTGAAAAATCATTAAGAGGATTAAGTAGATTTGTGTGTGTGAGACTTAAATTCCAAAAGGTTTTTTAGAATATATTCTCTTTTAGTTGGATCACCCTAATTTTTATGGGTTATAAAGAAAAGTTATAGAGATCACTTAATACAGTACAGATTGCTAGCATTGGGCATTGGACTCCCATGTAAATTTATAGCGTTGGATCAATTTGGGTTGCTATGGTAACTTATTTATTTATTTATTTTTAAAATCACTCTTGCTTTAGAAGCAAAGCCAAAAATTTAAAAATATATATTTTTATTGATTTCAGAGAGAAGTGAGAGAGAGATAGAAACACTAATGATGAGAAAGCATCATTGGTTGGTTGCCTCCTTGGCACGCCTCCTTCTGGGGATTGAGCCTGCAACCTGGGCATGTGCCCTTGACTGGAATCGAATCCAGGACCTTTCAGTCCGCAGGCGGATGCTCTATGTACTGAGCCAAATTGGCTGGGGCCCAATTATTTTTGTTGCTCCTTCATAACTGTAATGAATCTTAATGTAAATACCTGTGTTTCCCGATGGTCGTAGGCTCTACAGCAGTGGTTCTCAACCTGTGGGTCGCTATGGAGCCTAAGACCATCGGAAAACAGATATTTACATTACAATTTATTAAAAGTAGCAAAATTAGTTATGAAGGAGCAACGAAAATAGTTTTATGATTGGGGGTCACCACAATATGAGGAGCTGTATTAACGGGTCGCGGCGTTAGAAAGGTTGAGAACCACTGGTTTAAGCAAAGGGATGTCATCTGTATATTGCGTTTTGTGTTTACCACCCCAAGTCAAGTCTCCTTCCATCACCGTTTTCCTCCCTTTCTCTCTCCTATTCCTCTCCCCCCACCCCTCCCATCTCAGTGAGGACTGTCTTCAGGGTTGGCCCTTATTCCCATCTCTAGTTACATCCCGGTGTGCTTACAGGTAATCATTTTCCTGAATGTAACTTAGCAGTGAGAAATGAGAGAATATAGGTTCTCTCCTTTTTCCCCCCCTGGAAAGTGTTTTTCCATACTATAAATTAATAACTGCTTTATGTCTCAGTAAGAGGGTTTATAGTAATAATGATTCTATTGATTATGAAAAGTGTATGTAGAGCTTTTCTTTATATAAAAAGAACAAAGTTACCCATAGTTTTCATTGTCTAAGCATCTGTCATATTGACTGCCAGACACCAGTTCTTGGTGGTTGCAGAGAACACTAGAGTGAGTGAGTTTCTCTGAGCTCAAAGCTCAAACATAGTAATGTGGACAGTGCAGACCATCTGACTGCCAAAAAACTGAACAAACAGGCAACGTAAATTGTTAATTTTATGTAAAAGAAAGGAGATGTTTCTTTATAGAGGAGCCATGAGAATTCACTGCTGCTAGCGGTAACTCGTTATAAGGTTGCAGGTGCTGGCAGAATGAAGGAGTGAAAAGGGTTTGGCATGAATGGAGGTAGTGGTCTTGATTTTTCTTTTGGTAGAATGCAGCCTAGTGGAAGATGAGATGTGGTGGATGTGATATGGGATCAGACTATAGAATCTGGAAAATTTTTGCTAGGTGGGCTTTAAGAACGGGTAAGTCATTAGTTAAGAAAGTGACCTATTAATTTTGAAGCCAGTGAATAGTAGCTAGGTATGACTGTTCTGTATGAAATAGGAAGAAGAGGGCATATACACTGCCATTTGTGGTCAGGGTGAGTGGGACGAGTAAATAATTGCTATCTAGAGATTTGACATACTGGTACAATAGGGATTGGAACACAGAAATAAGATCCTGGGGTGTCCCAAAATTGTGCAAATTGGAGCTATAGGAATGGATTTCTTCTGTGTGTGTTTTTAATGTTTTTATTGATTTTTAGAGAAAGAGAGAGAGAGATAGAAACATTGATGAGAGAAACATCCATCATCGATTGGCTGTCTCCTGCACGCCCCCACTGCAGATCGAGCCCACAATCAGAGCAGGTGCCCTGATGAGAAATTGAACCTGTCACCTCTTGGTGCATGGGATGATGCTCAATCCACTGAGTCACCCCAACTGGGCGGATTTCTTCTGTTTTTACTTAAGTACCAAGTTAGAGATAGGAAGAGAGAGATGTGCCTTAGTGGGAAGAGTTCTCTTGTTTCTTATGTCAATAAGCATGTTAAATGGATGTTGCCTGAATGTTGAACAGAGTTATTTAGCATCCTGGATTCTGGAACAAGCTAGAAAAGCTTGGTCAACAGTTCATTCATACATACAGATTGATTCTTTGTTGTTGAGTCTACATCTGAGTAGAGAAATCAGTTGGGAACTTGTGGATGCCTGAATGAGTCCTCTTTCTGGAATGGCTTTGGACTACAAAAATTCTGATGTCTTCAGAAAGTTTTTTGTAAGGAAGTGTCCTTTATTGAGGACTTTCTTCGTGATCTATCTCTTAGTGGTCTGCTAACACTTGTGGTAGGACTGGACTATCTACTGGATAAATAGCTCCAAATCATTGCTCCTTTGCTATTTCTTGACTCTTAACATGTATGAAATGAGGCAGTAGAAGAATCTGCTTGAGTTCTCAAGGATCTGAGTTATTCTGAGACATCTACATTATGAGGGGTCAACAGGAAAGATAAAACCAAAGGACATTTTAAATGTGGGCATTACGGCCACTCTCTAGAAAACTTGATTGCCTATAGATGCTTTTACTTCCCAGTAAATAATACATGGCCTTCTTATCCTAAACTTACAGTGATGTTGGATTGTAATGTGAAGAGTTTTTATATTTCTTTATAACCCTTGCTTCCTTTAATATCACTGCTTTTTATAAAAACTATATCTCAACTTGCTATTTTATTTATTTTTCTTTATTGATCAAGGTTTACATATGTGTCCTTAACCCCCCATGTACCCTCCCACCCCCCCATGTCTGTGTCCATTGGTTAGGCTTATATACAATGCATACAGTCCTTTGGTTGATCTCTTGCACTTACCCACACCCTCCCCTACCTTCCCTCTGAGGCTTGATGATCTGATCAAATGATTCTCTGTCTCTGTTTTTGTTTGTCAATTTATGTTGTTCATCTGCTTGCTGTTTAAAAAGCAGCCTGTAGACTGCAACAGTTGAGAGCACCAAACATAATTATTCAACCACTGCCCGGTCAGGTGCTATGTAAGAAAGTGCTCTTCTTTTGGAGGAAAACGCAATTTGGTTGACTTCATTCCATCTCTGATTGGCTGCCTTGCTTCTCTCTACAATTAGAAAGTAAAATGTGTCTACTTTTCGTTCTCTTTCTTGGTTTAAATGAAAAGTTCATTATAATGGCATATTCAAGCTAGTCGCCTTTACATTTCACTTCTTTCCTCAGAAAATAATAATTGAAAATAAAATATTAGGACTTGGTCAAGCCTTTCTCTTTGTGACGACGAGGCATCTATTGAATAAGTCATTCAGGATTTTGTCTTGGTAGCAAGATACTCAGGTTTTGTCTCGATGGGTAAATTAGAGCAAGTACCTTCAACTGAATGGGGATAATCCCATGGGTTTCCTACTCCCCCTTCTGTAGGGACCCTGAAAACAGTAATTGAGGCTTTATCAAGTTCTTTAAATTAACAGAAAAGTGGTAAAAAAAAAAAAAAAGAAAAGAAAAAGAACCCAAGGGCTGTTTCCCTTTAGCTTAAAATTATTAGTAATTTAATATTACCTTTGAGAAAAAATTTTTCTCTAAAATGTATGTGCTTTGTCATTTATTTATGTATGCAGTGGCTTTATGAGCCCTGTCTTTGTTCCCTTAAAGGTAAATGCCATTGTTTTAAATTTTTCTTTTTCTTTTAAAGACTGTGTGTACATCGAGAGTCGGAGACCAAACACACCGTATTTCATCTGTAGCATTCAAGACTTCAAATTGGTAAGCATTTTTCTCACGTGCTCCTGATTCTCCTCTGGACTTTCTCCTTTTCCAGTTCCTTTGGCTGTCTCATGATTGCCTGTCTCTCAAATTGACTTGATAACCAGTTTACCTTCTGAGTGCTTACACTCCCTGGTGGCTGTAGCACTCACATAAGGCAGCCACCAGCTTTATCTTCCTACTTAGATTTTCAAAGCTCATATTGTAAATAATGTGTGTAAAGTTTCTTCCTTCCATAGGTGTTGTAACATCAATTTCCGATATTCCTTTGAGTTTCTGAAGTACTTTGTTTCTTCTCAGCCGTTGGGAAGATCCTGAAGCAAAGTAAATTTGGGATTTGATTGTAGGAGAAGAATGTAAATGGGCAGAGCCTGGTTTTGGTGGTGACCATTATTAATTTACTTAGATATTTTAGTGAGTATGGCGTGTTCTTGAATCTTTTTTGGGGTCCCCCAGTAGTGGGGGCTGGAAGTCTGGCTCACGGGTGGTATAGCTATTCAAACACGAAAACTTTAAAAACTTTCCCTAGGTCCATGAGAATTGATGTTGCCAGCTGTGATCTCTGTTTCCGACTAGTGGTCCCCACACTAGGGGTTTTAGATCCTTGGGTATCTGTAGAGATTTTGCAAAGGTCTGCAAGCGAACATTCTCAGTCTTAAATAAATGCACCTCACACACCTGTGCAACTGCTTTTCAATGTATTAATACGCTGCTGTGGTTTTTAAATTTACTTATTTAATGATAATATGCACTGAAGAATCCCTGTATATTAGGTATTTTCCTCAATAAAGCAACTGATAAGTGAAATACTACTGAAGTACTGTTACTTGGGGATCTTTTGAAACATTTAGGTCTTAAAAAGGGATCCCTGTACCAGAAGGGTTGTGACCACTTTCTAGTTTTAGGTGTAGAGAAATCCTAATCCTGATTTGTAGAGATTTTATCAGTGTCTGTGACTGTCCTTATTTCAGAAACCCTTTGAAATGTTTGACAATTCATTGTATGTGATATTTCGGTCTAAGGAAAAGTAATGCAGTAGTCTGAAGAGATCTTTAACTCTGCATCTTCTTTGTTTCTAATGGCCTCAAATATCTAGTTAGTATATTCCAATCTAGTTAACAAGTGCATGCCATTTATTTTTCTTTATTAAAAAATTACTGCATGTGCAGTACATGCTTACTGTTACAAAAGGAAGTCAAATGTGCTATTTACTTCTGAGTATTACACTTGGTAAACTGCTTTCAACTTCCTTGCTTGTTTTGCAAGATGGCTTTGCAGTTTAATCTTGCAAAAATCAAATGTTTTTTATTCAGATTTTATGTCAATGCAAAGTTTTATCATTTTAGAGTCTTTGTTATTTGTTACAAGTTTCCTTCTGTGTGTTTTTACAGAAGCCGCACTGGCGTTGCAGTCTGGGCGGGAGCCTTGCTTCCTGGAGTTTTGTCTGCTAGTGGCTGCGGCTGCTGCCTTTTCCTGGCCACTGTCTGTGTGCGATGTTCACCAGCGCAAAGCAGTGCGCCACGGAAAAGATGCCGCTGTGAAATGAAACTGCAGAGGCTTTTCTCTTACCTATTAGAGCCGAAGCCCCTTTGTACAGTGTGTGCACGTTAGCCGCTGCCTTCGTGTTTGAACAGCGTTGCTTATGAAATGCTGATTATAATGTGATAGTCCAGGGCGGAGGTTCCTGCTGAGTTATAGTAATTGCTCAGGGTATTAACAGCAATAAAAGCTGAAGCTTCTGCTGTCAGCATTGGTCTAGTACAACACATTAACGCTGTGTGCACAAGCAATGTGGGAAGAGAGTAGGTGCAGTATGTTTACGTACCTACCTTTTTCTAAATCACACACGCTATGCCTTATGGGTTTTTTGTTTTTGGTTTGTTTGTTATTTAGTTCTGTATTCAGCACACATCATAGTTTTGTAAAAATAACAGTAATATTGAAATATTTACTACTGAAAGAAATGTAGTTATTGTCTGGATATCCGCTTTCTTCTTCCCTTTTTCAGTACTATTTATAAAAAGGTAACCCAATAGAGGAGAATAATTATAGGTTGTTGTTTTTTTCTTCTTCAGCTTACCCAAGCTACAAAGGGGAAAGGATGAACAGAAGGAAATAGGCTTTATTTTTCCTCTGCAAGATTTTAAACAAAAGAAATCGGAGTTGGTTTTGCCCACAGGAAATACCATGTGTGACGAGTGGAGCGATGGAAAAGAAAAGCCAATAGCTTTGGAATATTGCTGATTATTTTATCTCTATTTATTTGCAGGTGTAACTAAAATGTGTTTCTTTGTTTACACCACTGGTTAGAATTAATCCTTTTACCACTGCGAGTTTGTGAATGTAGGTATGTTTGGGTAACTAAAAAGAATTAGGCGCATGCCCTTAGCCAAGAGCACAGTGTTAAACATGTCAGAGGCTAATGGGTTGAGAAGTGGACTTAGACAGCTACCACCTGTCACTAGCACGATGCAGTGTATTGAACTGAGGATCCTGGGTAAGAAGGGTCTTTGGGTTTTATGCCCTGATTGTCTTCCCACAGATTCTGAGTCCATGATACGAAACATAGCTGCTTCTGTGGACCAGGTTTACCTCTGTTGTCCTGGTGAACTATCAAACAGTGCCCCTTTCACTCAGACATGCCTCTATTGGGGTGACAGGTTATATGGGATGGGATCAGTGGCTCCCATTTTATTAACACTTAACCATCAAAACACATCCATAAGGCCTCTCTGTCCTACAGTGCTAGGTATATTTAGAACCTGCCCTTTCACAGGGGTAGGTGAAAGCTATGTTACGAAAAATTAAGTTCCTAACAGAACTGAGGGTTTCGGAAGTAGCAGTTTCAAGGGAAGTGAATTGTGTATTCTATTAGGAAGCTTTTATTCCCTTAGGAAGTGTTCTAGATGGGCTTGTTTACAGATGGGGAGACCTGGGTTTATTGACTACAGTGGCTAAAGTATCTGTGGAATATGTGAAAGGCAGAGGCATGAGAGCAGGAGAGGTCAAGTTGAATATGGATAGTGTATGCTTAGAATAAGCAGGAAGAAAGAGGGATCATCAGATAAGGCAGCTTTACACCTTAGGTTTCTGAACTAAATGTTAATCAGTTGGCAAAGTCTTTAGCTGTTTAAGAGAACAGTGATGTGGAATGGCAATCTGTGATCTTTGTGGGCTGGCTTGAAAAGATGAACTGAGAGACTGAGTAGCTGGCAGGGAGGGCAAAGCTAATGGGATGAGTCAAGAATTGCCTCAATGGAAGAGGGTTGGGCAGGCGTAAGCAGGGCATCGGAGGCTGATGTGAGGGGGCAGGACCCAGTGAGAGCAGAGGATTGGATGTAGCAGAGCTGAGGGAGAGAGTGCATGCCTCTCTGAGCTCTCCCGATGCTGCTTCCAGTGGAGCCAGAGTTCCGCCCAGTGAAGGCCTCTCCTTGGCCAGTTTGAGCTGATCTCCAAGAATTGCCCCTGCCAGAGCCTACTGTGCCACCCTCAGCCCTTTCTCCTGCTGCACTCCATAGCTTTGCTGGTCACCGTGTGACTTGGTTTCTTTGAGAATGTTGCTTTTGAATGAGTCGGTATCACCAAGGAGCTTTATATCCCAGAGCGCAATTAAGAATGCTTTGGGTTGTAATCGGGGCCTTTGACAAGTCTTTATGGAAAACTTGCTTTGTGTTCTCTGCCCGGTGCAGCATCATAATGGGGCTGAAGGACGTGAGATCTAGTTCCTTCCCTCTGTGAGGGTAGGTTCTAAGGCAGGCAACGGTGGCATTTCTGGATATCAGTCCTCTTTGGAGAACACCGAATAGGATTGATGTGGGGGAAGACATTCACTTTTTGTCCCCAAAGAAAGATTTCTTTCTTGCTTTTACTAAAAAACAAAATTCCATTTTTATAGAAATCCAGGCCTTAGCATAATAGAGTTAATTTGCTATCTAGAAATAATCTAGGATTCTGAGAATGCTCAATAAGGAGATCATTGAGACTAGTAATTTCCATTCAGTATAAACTCAGGAGTTTCTGGTCTGGGTCTAGCTATAGTAGTTCATACCTAAGTCTTCATTCACAGGTAAATAGTCAAAGCTGTTCCTTTAATAGTCTACATGGCAATTTTGTGTGGATTCTTAATGAATTTCATTCATATAATAGAAAAAGTATGATTTTGGTTACATAGTTAAATAGTTATTCTTCAGTTGTTATATGAAATGAATTTTCAGGTAGGATATATAATTATTACAAGTATTATTTTGAGCAAATAACATTGATTCATTTGGGCTCTTATTTGGTTAATTAAAACTGGAATGTTATTAAATCTATACCTGGTCTAGACATTCCTCAGAGTTGGGGCTATGTCATTAGGAACATTGTGGTTATATCCAGTTTGCTGTTTAGGGCTCAGTGTGTTGTAGTGGCTCTGCCACTACATGAGTGTGCGTTGTATCCTTTGTGTCCCTGACAGTCTAAGCCCTAAGCACTGAGAGTGAGTGTAGAACAGCTAAGTCCTCAGTTGGCCACTAGTCATCCTGAGAGGGCACCTCCCTGGTCCTGCTGAGGATGTGGGGACCAAGTTATTCCAGACTTCAGTTTCCCTCTTGTGTCGTTGCCAAACGTGAGCAGCAGGGAGAGGGCATTTGGAATTTCTTTCCGATTCCTGGTTTGATAGGGTTACACCCCAAGAGCTGATCACAACAAATCACAGCTGCAGAAAAGTAGCTTCTTCTTAGGTTCCATTTGCTATTAAAATGGCCTCTCTATCCCAAGTTGAATTTCTCAGAAGTGGAATAAAAGTAAGAACCTGCTATTTGTGTTCACTTCAGCAGCACACACACTGAAATGGGAACAATACAGAGCAGATTAGCGTGGCCCCTGTGCAAGGACGACACGCACATCCGTGAAGCGTCCGTAAAAAGAAAAAAGAAAAAAGAACCAGCTATTCCTTCTTTAAAACGGAAACTTATTGAGGATAAGTAATTATATCCTCTCATTTTTTGTTAGAGATCTTTACATAGATAATGCTGGTAGGTGTGAGAGACACATTTACACGCACTCTTTGTGTGTACATACATGTGTACACACAATGAGTTAGTTATCGTTATGTACCATTTTAACATTAGGCGATTCTTTTATTAAAACTGCTCTGGTGGTGGGGCAGGAAGTCCACATTAATTTGAACGTGGCTACTTCAGAATTTGAGATGCTTTTCTGGGACTGAGATTAGGGATGGAGCAGTGCATGGGTCGACAGCTTGACCTTGACATCAGTTTGTTCCATCAGTTGCTCTCATGACCTTCGGCAAGGCACTTAATCCTCCTAACCTAATTTTATTTACTTCTGAATTTGGGATAGAAAGCACCTATCTTGCAGGTAGATTGATTTTTGGTTGAAAGCTAAGCCTACACAGGGCCTGGGCCGTGGAATGACAAAGACCATGACGTTGATGTGTGCTTAGGTGTAAGCTGTGTGAAGGCAGACGCCACACCAGTTTTCTCATTGGTGTGCACTGAGCACTTGGCATATTGCCCAGCCCACAGGAGGTCCACAATAAATGCTTATTAACTACTGAAGTAACATTTCAGTGGAAGGACTTCACTGGGTAAAGTTTTTTAAAAACTTTAGTCATAGTTTGATACAATGTTTGCATTAGCTACAGATTAACCTTCTGTTTATTATTCAAGCCAAAGAGATCTGCTTCCTTACTTTTTGTATAAGCTTGTAATGTGTAACATTTTCTATACTTTAATAAAATTCTATCCTTAAAATACTTTAAAAGTCAGTTTTTTATTTTCTCCAGGAAGTTTCCATGAGGGTGGCCGAAGTCAGAACATTGTTTAGGTATTACTATAATGTTTTGAGTTTTCTATAATAGTTCTGGCAAAGAAAAATGAGGGCTCAGTATACATGTAAACATCCCAGAGGCCAGCTGATAGGAAAAATGCCTTACTATGATTCATTTCTCGGTGAAGCAGCGGCTGTCTTTTGTTTCTCTTAGTCCCTCAAGTCAGGCCTGCAGAACTAGTCTTTGTTTTTCGAGTTCTTTCTTTTCGTCGCCCACAAGGTCAGTACCACCCAGCCGCAGCTTTGTTGCTGGAGTGTAACGTTGGACAAGGAGGTGAAAGCGGTGAAGTTTGTTATCCGTGTTTTCAGTTTTCTGGGTGAGGAATGAGTGTTACTTAGAGAGGGACAGCGGGTGTGGAGCGGGCGGCTCTTTAGAGGAGCTGCTCCTTTCTCTGGCTGTTTTCACTGTCAGAGTGAGTGCGCAGCGTGCAGCCCTCCCACCCCGACTTCGCACCACGGAGAGGTGTGTGCGGCTGATGGAGCTAGAGGATGCTCAGGGAGGGCCACGGCTTTTCTCTTCCTTCTTTGTTTAAAATAAAGGCCAAGGTTGCTCGGTTGTTTCCATAGCATTGTAATTAATAAACTTGCTCAGTGCTGTTTGGAGTAAGCCACCAATAACAGCCACACTCAGTCCTCACTGGACGTGGTTGAAGGTTCTGTGAATTTAAGGGGAATGACATGTAACAAACCAGTTTTACCACAGCTAGTTGATATAAACCAGCATTAAGTTCCTCAGACAGCTCCTCAGTGTTATAATGACATGAAGATGAACAAAAAGAAGACCTGCTGTAGAGGCTCCAATACTAAGTGTCTTTTTCACATGTAGATTCGATGTTATTTGTATGTAATCTTATATAGTCAAGAGTAGGATGAAATCTCTTAGCCAGATGAGGTCATACTGGATCTTGGTTGCTAACTCCTCCCCCAGTTCTGGAGCAGTCATGTCTAGAGTTATTTTGAATCACCACAACCATTTTGCATGATATGAATGTCAGCTTATAAATGGCTGGGGTGGTATTCATGCAAGTGAAAATCAAAACGAGGGTTTGGGAATAAATAATCTAAGAGCAGTTTATTGGCCCCATTTATTCAGCTTCTCATCGATCTGTTTTCACTCATGACTGATAGTCATAGACCACATGGGATTTAAAGTTTTAATGGTTCATGGTTACTGTGAAGTTGGTAATTCATTTTGTCCTAATTTATATGGATTTTAGGACTCTTAAGAAACCACTGGAAAAGTTTTACTTAATTACATTTATTTTCATAAAATATTTATCTTAAATGTTATTTACTAAGCCTGTTCTCTGTATATAAATTTTTTTTTTCAATGTGGAAGACTCTAGGTATTCTAATTTTTAAAAAAGAAGCTTAGGGAAGTTTGAGGCAATTTGATATTTGCAGAGATCTGCAGTGCAAGGATACTTATAAAGTCTTGTCATTCAAACTCAATTCCATACAACTGGAAACTTGTAATTTGGATGTGGATGTTTGTGTTAAGAATCAGCTCAAATAGTCTAAAAAGCTTATTAGAACTGAAATAAAATGAAGGAAACTGAGATATTGTGTCAGTTTTCTGATTCCTAAATAAGAACAATGATATGCTTTGAAATAATGCCTTTTTTAATGCTTAAAATATTTTAATCATTGCCTGAATTTTTGTGTATTTAAAATATTGCCAGGTGTTTGTTTGTTTGTTTATTTATTTATTTATTTACTAGGTGTTTTTGTTTGAAACCCTTGATTTGAATGTATAAGGGTTTGAGTGGTCTGAGTAATTGAATTTCTAGTGCAAGAGATTACCCACAAATTTATTTCCATTTGATGCTTATGATAAAAAGTATTGAGTATACTTCACATTCTTGTGCACAGTTGACGCTTTGGTTTGGAGTCTGTAGTGTTGGTAGGGGGAGGCGGGAGGTGTGTGGTGGAGGAGGTTATGACTACTAACACTGCTTTAATTCCGTATTGTAACCCGGACGGTGGGAGTCAGGCTGACCACACACAAAGCGTGGGGCCAGCGTGGGCTGTCGGAGGTGATGGAAAAGAAAACCACCATGATCGAGACATGCCCAATGTTAGCTTATCTTCTTGGGGGTTTTCTGTTTTGTTTGTTAGACATGGACATTAAATCTTGAATTACAGGAAGTTGTTAGAGAATGGTTCTTTGCTTCTCAAAAGGAGTTAATGTGACAGGACTCCCTAAAAAGATTTAATGTTAAAAAGTTTGCTTCTCTGTAATTTTTAAACAACTTTAAGAACAGAAATCTTATATAAGCATTTGAGTTTAATGATGTTTTTAGTTCATTTAAAACTTCATGAAGTTGAATTGTTAGTGGGGTTTTTTTGTGTGTGTTTTTTTTGAAATGTTATTGCTCTCTAGAATGTTTGAAAGGGCTCATATTCAAACTTACTGAGATATCTTTTTTGATACTTAAAAGAACTGTGCTGGCTTTCAGAAGTTGCTCTCTAATCATTTGCTGGTTTTAAATTTTCTAGTTTCTTAAAAATACCAAACTGCTTTTGCCCTTAAAAGAAATAATGTCTTTCTTGAGCTTTATGCTCTGTGCCTGGTCACTGTACTTACCTTACAGGCACTGGAGAAAACGGAAACTCATCTGAATGGTGTTTTTCCTCTGCTGTTAAGCCTTCGTCTTGCACCTTGCCTTTCCCTTTCTCAGATCAAAGAGGACTGTGAGGAAATGCTAGGATCTTTCTTTGAAACCCCTAATGCTTTGACTATTTCCTTATTAAGTACATGTCTTACGACTCTAGCATCTCTCATTAGAAACACTTCTGAAAGCTCACTTTGTCCACTTGGGGTTCATTTTTATTATAAACAAAGCATGCCACTGTCATGTGCTTTGGCTCTGTGTCATGTTAACTTGGTTATTTTGGGGGCACACACCATACTGCTCTGTGACGGGATCCAGGTTAAAGTGTAAAGCTGGAAGGGTCATATGCTTGTTCACGCTGAGCTAATTAAGGAAATGGTTTTGATTCATGCAGAAAGGTTAACTTTAGTGGCCGAACAAATTCTCTGAGATTTCAGACGCCATCTGCTAACGGAGTGTGCAGATGCTTGCTGGTGTGCTGAGTGCCCCTAGTAACCAGGTGTGAGGGCACGTTGGGCGCGTTAACTTAAAACTCTTTTCTCTTTTAGGTCCACACCTCGCAGGCCTGCTGCAGATCTCCAACTCCCGCTCTGTGTGAGCCCCCAGCATGCTCTCTGCCGGTGGCATCACAGCCGCCACAGCATCTTTCTGAAGCCGGGAGAGGGCCTGTAGGGGTAAGGAGAATCCCGTTTTTAAAGCTGTCAATATTTTATATCCCATAGGGTATAAAATAGGAATATTACCTCCCTCCCCAGGGCCCCTTTACAAATGTGCTGTATTGTATGTGTTTTTAAAGGAGTAACAAGTACATGCACAGAGGAAGCAAAATACGGGACTTGCCTTACCCCTCTAGGACAGTACAGAAGGTAGCGGGGTTGGTAGCGTAGGGTGTTTTGGCACCAGCAGAGAGCATGCTGGGCTGCTGCAAGGAGCAGGAGCTGGCAGTCAGCAGCGAGTATGGATATTGGCAACTGAAATGGGGGAACGGGGTAAGTGAGACCCAGCCCGGAATGTGCGTTTCCCCGGGACCACTGGGACTCGTGGCCCACGAATCGAAGCTGTGCTGGGTGCTGTCCTCTCGGGTGCAATTTTGTAGAGTGTTGCTAGGCTTCTCTGCAGGGCAGATACAGACTAAGCACTGAAGGCGTGGGGTGAGCGCAGATAGAGTACTCCCAGCTGCACGCCGCTCAGTCCTCCGTCACCTGGCGGTAACGTGGGTGTGAGGTGTAGCAGGACGCCATGTCCCTAGCTGGTTGTTCCTTAGATCACAGGACCCGGTGCACGATCTCGGAGGGCTAGTTTTGTCTTCTGTCCAACCTTTCCTGAAAGCTGTGTACACACTGTCTTTTCCTTTATTTGTGAGGATTTAATGGTAAAGCTTTCTGAAAGATAGGTGTCATTGTTCTGTCAACGGCTCTAACCGTTGAGAAATGTAAGACCTGTTTTTCTCTTGCATGTAATCTGACCATGGGGCTCAAACTCACACTCAGAAAATGACCCAGGGGATAGTCAGGATCCTGGGACTGGGAATGCACTGCTCCTTTGCAGTGAGAACGGTCCTGTCTGCTAAGAGAAGAGAGTGCTCCAAAGGGCCACAGGACCGGGCAGGTTTGTGGTGGTAGGGGGCGGTTTTGAGGACTGGCTATGTTTTTGATTCATCAGTCACGTGTGGCCAGGCAGAGTGCCGAGCCTCCCAGTTGTACATGTCAGCTTGTCCTAAGCACATAGATTGTGAGCCCGGTGAAGCTGTGAGCTGTGAGAAGACCACCGGACGGCAGTGAGGAGCACAGGTTAGTGGAACCTGGGAGGCAGAGGCGGGATATGAAACGGCTGGATCATAAGGATCTGAAAGTCAGAAAAGGCAGTTTTATGTGTTAGTCGGAAGAGAGCCTTTCTTATTTCCGGCAAGCCAGTGTGCACAGCACTGCTTAAGAAACTTCGCTGGGAAGCAGAGTGCTGGGTGGAGTGGGGAGAGACGGAAAGTCCCAATTAGGAGGCTGGGCTGTCATCCAGGCTTAAAATGAAGAGGACCCAGACAATAGAGACGGGGTATTAATAATTGTACCCAAATCAGGAATAATTGCCACGGCAACAGTTTCATGTTTGGGTAATCGCCAGTGTAATTTATCAAGAATTAGACCAGAAAGAAGGTTCACATTATGGAAGCCTTGGAATTATTGCTATAACAGCCATTCATAATGTGAGAGAAAACCCAGTGCAGTGGAGAAAAGTCTAATTTTAATCCCTGAAGAGAGAGACTGACATTTTAAGGGACAAATTAGCAGAGTCCTGTCTTGACTACCTACTTCAAAAGCTTCAGCCTTTACCACTTAGTGTCTTATTTCCATATGAATCTAAGAAGTGGCTGTTAGCTTTCAGGTAATTGTTTCTTCATTGTCTGATCAGCGTGGATGTCACTGTTAGACTGTTTCATTTCCACAGTACTCGCCCACCAGGATTTGCTAAATAGATTGAAAATTTTCCCATAACAGTAAACTTGTTCTGTGAGCATTAGTGATGGCCACTATTTAATTTTTAGCAGTGAAAGGATTGTGGTCACTGAGTATTTAAATAAGTTTATGATGGGGGGTGCACTCAGGCACCATCATGTGAAGGCTTGAGAAGATTCTGTAATAAGATGATAAATCTTTCAGTCCAGACGCTGCTGCAGAAAGCTAACTGTATTGATTGTTCTGTAACAATGCTTCAAGCTGCCGAAGTCATTTGAACTGGATCTGAATCGGATCCAGTTGGCAAAACTCCCTCCCACCGCCCTCGTGTGGGGCTCATAAATTCTGCAGGCGCACAGATCTAATACATGTAATGAGAGAGCTGCTGGGGAAAACTGATTACATGGTTGCAGACAATATCATTAATGTTTCTTGCCATTATACACCAGATGTCTTCGCTAATAGACCGTTTTTGTTATTTTAGTTTTATGCCCTGGCATTGCTTGCATCATAATTTAACTTGCTTTGCGTATTCAGGTATATGTGATCTGTGTTTCTACATTAGTAGATTATTGACTCTTAAGATTTAATTTTATAAATTTCTAACTTATTGACCATTTTAAAGTATTTGTACTGGAAATGCAACACTTTTATTTGTTATTCAGAATCTGTTAGCTTGGATGTTTTTTAACAAAAAGTACTGTGTTTACTGGTAGTTCGGGGGTGGTGAGGGAGATGAGGTGGCAAAGAAAACTTTGCTCAGATCCTTGGTGCCTGGGCAGAGATGATCCAGTGTAAGTGGTGTGAATGGCACAAGAGACTCCCAAGCAGAAAGGGCGCGGCCATTTGAAGGGATGCGGTTTCATGTGTACTGTCAGGACGGCTCTTCAGGCTGGGTTCTATTGGCTGCACCTGTCCTCTTCCTCAGGCATCAGGCTGGCTAAGGGGTTTAGTCATTGGGCTGGGTCAAATTCAGGTTTTATCTAAATTATTAGCTTTCTAGACGTTCTTAATCTAGACATAATCCCTGGGTAGTTTCTTTGAGTTTCAGAGATCCTATTAAATTCCTAAAATTGCTTGGCAAGTCTTATGTGTATGAGCAATTTTCTGCAGAGAGTATACCTTTCAACCATAGATACTAATCAGATTCCTAAAATGTTGAAAAAATCTAAAAATTAAGATTAAAAGCTGTCATTAAAAGTAGGTCATTTAAAACCTCAAATCAGCCAGCTGTTGTTAAGGAGGTAAACTAACACTGAGCGTTTACTTGAGCCCAGGCACTCTGCTGCTCCTTTGATCGATTCAATCTCCACAGCAGTCTGTGATATTTACTTAATGTGCAGATGAGAAAACTTGAGGTTTGCATTTGTATAAAATCTTGTCCCGAGTGAGTGGCAGGACTCAAGAACTTACCCTGGTCTTACATAACCTTCACTGGTCTCACGGCGCCTTCTCCCCGTGACCTGCCATGATGCTGCCTTTGCCCCCACTGTTCTAGAAAGCTCCAGAGCTCACCTGCTGCTCCACACTTGGAGGGGTAGAGGGCTCTGCCACGGAGCGTCTTACGGGCTGACCCTCACCCTGAACCAATGGACAGGGTGCCCCAGTGTGGGGGAGAGCCCTTTTTCAGTATCAGTGGACTTTGTTTCCCGTTGGCTCTGGTGGTGGCCATATCTTTAGTCCTTTTGTTTAAAAGAAACGCATGACCGACAGCCACTGTGAGTTCCCTTTCATTCATCTTATAGCATCTACAGTTGACCCTTGGTCAATGTGGGAGTCAGTACCCTCTAAAGTAAAAAATCCATTATAACGTTGACTCCCCTAAAACTTAAGTTGTTCTTGGTATCTGTGGGGGGAAGGGGTTGGTTCCAGGACCCTGTGGATACTAAGATCCGAGGATGCTCAAATCCCTATATAAAATGGCATGGATCAGTGCATACGGTCATCCCTCTGCATCTGCTGACTCCCCACTGCAGATAGAAAACTGTACAGTATGTGTTGAAAAAATTCGAGTCTAAGTGGACTCATATTCTTCAAGGGTTAACTATGATATACATTTGAAAAGGAATTCCTGTAGTCTGATTACTAGCCTGTGTTTGGGTCTGGTAAGACTTGGTACATGTAAGGCATTTGGTGTTGCACTTCCTTTGGAATAAATCCACCCCCCGTGTAGGTAAACCTGCCCGGTAACAGAATGGGAAACTAGAGCCCAGTGACTTCCCCGCCCCGGGTTCCCAGGGGGCTGCTCAGGCCGGAAGCCAGGCCCCGGTCGCGGTCAGTGCTCTCTGCTGCTCCGCGCTGCTCAGGTCGGCCGAGCGGTGTGCCCTGTGCTTCCTTAGCAGCTCAGAACCCTTTACCTCCGACCGGGTTTAGCGCCCGTGACCGTATCTCCAACCAGTGTTAAAGCAGCATCATTTTGGGCTTCTGTAAGACATTTGCTATTTTTAAGTGTTGTTTCTATCACTGGCACTTCTCACACTTGGGACTTCAGTACCATTTAACAATGAAAAGCAAGCATTTATTATCAAATGCTATTTAAAAGTAGAGTGGTTATATTTCTTCCTCTTTGCTGCTTATAAAGAACTGTAATCTGGTTGCTTGTTTAGCTTTTCAAGAGTTTCTGAAGATAGCCTGTTTTTTCAGTATTTACTGTGGCTTCCCCAGTTGACATTAAATATGCCAAAAATAACTCCTGCCTTTTACTTTTAATTGTAGTTAAAAGTGCTAAATTACTGAATTCAGAAAAAATGTCAATTTAAATGCTGAATTAACCTAGCCACCCTAAATGAAAGATGATTAATAGCTATTGGGTTTTAATGTAGCAAGTTTTTAAAAATTCTTAAATTTCCCCCCCCTGGCCAATGTGTCCTGCAGTTAGAGCTTCGGCTCTCGCACCAAAGTGTCTCAAGTTCAATTCCTGGTCAAGGGCATGTACCTGGATTGCAGGTTAGACCCCTGGCCACAGTTGGGGCTCATGCAGGAGGCAAGAATCCATGTGTCTTTCTCACATTGACCTTTCTCTCTCTCCCTCCCTTCCACACTCTTCAAAAAGCAATAGGAAAAATATCTGAGGGTACGGTGTGTGCGTGTGCGTGTGTGTGTGTGTGTGTGTGTGTGTGTGTGTTAATTGATTTCAGAGAGAGGAAGGGAGGGAGAGAGAGAGAGAAACATCCATGTGAGAGAGATACATCAGTCGGTTGCCGTTTACCCAGACCGGGGATCAAATCTGCAACCTGGGTATGTGCTTTGACTGGAATTGAACCCGTGCCCTTCCGTTCATGGGACGACACTCCGACCAGCTGAGCCACACCGGCCACGGCTAGAAATTCTGAAAACACCCAACCGACTGGTGTGTGCCTGCTTCCTGAACAATTCCTCTCTCTTGGAACGGCCGTTTTCATACCCTGCTCTGCCATAAAGGCTGATTGTTAGCTAGTTTGTTCTTATGGCTGGCTTTCCACATATTCATCTCCTTTTTTTATGAAAGGGGCATGATGCCACCATCTCAGAGCGCAGATTTGAACAACCTTATGATTTTATGAAATTGCCTACTGGGTAAGCAGCCTTTTGTAATCCTGGGCCTGAGTGAGCTGGAGCGGTGGCTTCTCAGGGTGTGGCGCTTCCTTTCCTGGGCACAGCGCACTGCCCTTCACTGCGCACAGGGCCTGTCCGGTCTTCACCCTTGCCATTTTCGGGCTGTTTCATATTGTTCAGAAAACATCTAAGCAAAAACGTGGAAATCCCGGGCTCTACAAGTTCTCTGGAATTGACTTTACCAGTGTGCATTGCCAGACAGTCCAAGGCCCTCCATGCCAGGGGCGGCGAGCGTGCAGTTTAGTTTAGCTTTATTTGTAGTGTTATCCCCTCCCCACCCCATTTTAGGAAATCATAGTACGTTCTTCAGGTGGCGGTATTCCTTATGACTGTCAAGGCTGTCAGTGAAATCATGTAATACACCTAAGGTTAATCAGTTTTTCAGAGTGGATAGTAATTACGTCTCATGCCTGGAAGTTGGTATTTTCTGTTTTTATGTTTGGTCTCATGCTTTACAGTTAGATTGAATGTTAGGTATTTCTTCATTTGTTTGTTTTCTCTCTTTTTTTTTTAACAGACTATTTTTTTAGAGCAGTTTTAGATTCACAGCAAAATTGAGTGGAATGTGCAGAGATTTCCCACAAACTTCCCCACCCTGCACCACCGCCTCTCCCATTATCAGCACCCCCGCAGAGGTACAGATGGAATAATGGGCGGATCTGCGTCGATACATCATCACCTTCCAAGTGAACATTAGCTTCGCTGTTTGTGTTGTACATGCGATGGGTTTAGACAGGTTTCTAAAGCCGCGAACCCACTGTTACAGTTTCATAAAGAGGAGTTTCCCTGCCCTGATCCTCTGTGCTCTGCCTGTTCACTCCCCCTTCTCCCTAACCCCTGCAAACCAGTGATTGCTTTGCTGTCTCCATAATTTAGCCTTTTCCAGAATGTCATACAGGATGTAGCTTTTCATATTGTCTTCTTTCGCTTAGTAATATGCACTTAATTTTTCATGTCTTTTCATGGCTTAATAGCGTCTTTCTTTTCCCCTCTGAATAATCCATTGTTTGGATGTACCACGGTTTATTCATTAACCTGCTGAAGGGCATCTCCCGGTTTGGCAGCTATGAATAAAGCTGCTGGAACATTGGTGTGTCAGTTTTTGTGTGGACATAAGTTTTTCAGCTCCTTTGGGTAAGGACCATGGAGTGTGATTGCTGGATGTATGCTAAGAATATGCTTAGTTTTCTGAGAAACAACCGAACTGTTTTCCAAAGTAGCTGTGCTAGTTTGTATCCCGCCCGCAGCGAATGAAGAGTTGCTGTTGCTCCAGTTCTTCCAGCATGGTGCCAGCGCTCTGGATTGTGGCCATGCCAGCAGGGGCATGATGGAATCTCCCTGTTGTTGGAGTTCGCATTTCCCCATGACACGCGATATGAAGGTGACTTTTCAGATGCTTATTTACCACCTGTGTAGCTTCTTTGGTGAGATGTCTGCTAAGGTCTGTGAGTTGTTTATTTTCTTATTGTCGTGTGTTCATGTATATACTTTGGATGACAGATGTGTCCTTTGCAAATTTCCCCTCCTCCCCAGTCTATGACTTGTCCTTTTCTTTTCTCCACATGACTTTTGGAGAGCAGACATTTTTAGCTTTAATGAAGTCCAGCTTACCAATTCTTGCTTTTGTGGGTTTGTGCTGTTGGTTTTAAAGCTGAAGAGACATCACCATTCCTGTGGCCATATGGGTTTTCTCCTATGCTGTCTTCTAGGAATTTTACAGTTTTGCATTTTACATTTAGGTCTGTGACCCATTAGGAGTTAATTTTGGTGAAGGGCATAAAGTCTAGATTTCTTTTCATGTTGGTGTCCAGTTGTTTAGCCTCCTTTGTTGAGATACTTGCCTTGCTCTGTCCTGTTGCCTTTGCTCTTTTGACAAAGACCAGTTGACTATTTATGTGGGTCTGTTTTGAGGTCTTTTATCCCATTGTTCTGAATTGAGAGTAATATGCAGACAGATGTCTTGACTCCTTATTTCCTAAATACTTAAAAGTATATCGCATAGAACAAAGACATTCGTTTATATAGATACCATATAGCCATCAAAATCAGCAAACTTAACAGAGATACAATGCTATCATCTAGTCTAGAAACACATTTTGCCATTTGTTCTAACAGCTGCCTTTGATAGCAGTTTGTTTTTCTTGTCTAGTAGCCAGTTCAGCATCACCCTTGAAACTAGTTATGTGTCTCTCTCGTCCCCTTTAACCTGGAACAGCTCCTTTCCTTTTCTTTTCTTTTCTTTTCTTTTCTTTTCTTTTCTTTTCTTTTCTTTTCTTTTCTTTTCTTTTCTTTTCTTTTCTTTTCTTTTCTTTTTTTTTCTTTCCTTTCCTTTTCCTTTTCCTTTTCCTTTTCCTTTCCCTTTCCCTTTCCCTTTCCCTTTCCCTTTCCCTTTCCCTTTCCCTTTCCCTTTCCCTTTCCCTTTCCCTTTCCCTTTCCCTTTCCCTTTCCCTTTCCCTTTCCCTTTCCCTTTCCCTTTCCCTTTCCCTTTCCCTTTCCCTTTCCTTTGTGTTTCATGACATTGGCATGTTTTAAAGTGGGCAGTCCAGATTTTTATAGTTCACTGTTTCCTAGTTATTAAATTTAGGTTATGCATTGCTGTTATGCAGGACTGTTATGTTAGTGGTATTGTGTCCTAAGCACCTTCCTTCAGAGGACACATGAAATCAGCTTGTCACATTATTGGTGACGTTACCTTTGGTCACGTGGGTAAGTTACTAGCTTTCCCTTTGTAATCAGTAAGTACTTTGTACGGAGAAGCTTTGAGGCCATATAATATCCTGTTCTTCTCCGAGCTTTCACACATCTGTTAGTTCCTGTTGCTTATTTTTTGCCTGACTCTCTGGGGCAGTTGCAGAATGTCCACCTTTAAAAAAAATTATTTTGTATTTAAATCACTGTCTTTGAAAAATTGATCAGCACTCACCTATCAATTCAAATTGGAGAATTTTTAATAAAGTGAGAGAGAAATGGGAGGGAGGGAAGAAGGATGGAAAGAAAGGAGAGAGAAAGCGTGAAAAAGTGAGAGAGAGGAAGGGTGGAAGAGAATTTTTGAGCCCTCAGGTTTTTTTGTTTGTTGTAGCAACGAAAGGACATGATGAATTTTCAGTTTTTGTTTTTTGTTTTTTTTTGTAGTAAGAGGAAAAATCTATGATGGTGTTTTGTTCCATTTTTCGGCTCCAGGGAGAGAAAAGCTGCTTGAAAGAAATAGATCACACATGTGTTTTAAAAAATACACATTTTTACTGTTGAAATTATGATATTGGCTTGATTCATGTTGGCAACATTTGCTTATGATCCAATTACTTAATTTCTCTGCACCTCAGTTTCCTCACTTGTAAAGTGGTTTTTATTTCAGTGGTTCTGGACTAGGGCCCAGGAATCCGTAGCTTTTTCTAAGAACTCCCTAGGAGATTCTGATGGGCAGCCAGCTTCAGCGAATGGAGGTCTGGCTTCCATCCCAGTGACCGTTAGAAACGCAGATCTGGCCATGCTTTTGGTGCAGCTCCAGGACCTGAGTGTCTTTCGTACCTTCATTTCCCACCTTTTCCAACACACCATTAGGTGTAATCTCCTTGTTTATATCCCCAGCACAGATTTAAGAGTCAGTTTATAAATTAGTTCAGACAAAACTATAAAACCAATAAAATTTTAGCTACCATCATTAATTTATTAGAATGGATGATGATGTTTTGCTGAAATGAAATAGCCACTTTCAAACATATATTTGTGACTGATGGCTTAGGGTGCAGATCCTTAGGGACTAGGGGGTCATAGATAGCATGTTAAGACTGCTGGGTTCTTGTGGTGACTCCGTTTTTCTATTGTGCATTTTTGCATGAGGTGACTTTGCTCTTACTTGGCACATGCGTAGCGTATTGCGTTTATCTTATTTACTTACTAACTTGTGATAATTGTGGTAGTATTACTTAGTTATTTGATTGCATGTAAACTTCCAGAGTCAAAATCATGAAATTATAAAATAAAGAATCCAGAGGATGAGTATATTAAAACTGTAAAATACACATTGAAAATGAAATAAAAAGTGGTCCTCTTTATCCCCCAACTCCCCATCTCTTGCTCCTCTTTGAGAGCCAGCCGGCCAGCTCCCTGCCATCATGGCTATCTTATGCCTGTGGTCGGTCTTTGGGCAGACTGAATGAAGGAGCAGCATTTCATCCACCTTTCTGTTTGCACCTGGACCAGTTCCTGACTCTGAGAAGTTGTCCCATAACAATTGACTTAATAGTTTGCTTCATTTATGAGACAAGAAAAAAAAGTACTTAAAAAACCAGATAAGGCTGAAGCCGGTTTGCTCAGTGGATAGAATGTGAGTCTGCGGACCGAGGGGGTCCTGGGTTTAATTCTGGTTGAGGGCATATGATTGGTTGGGGCTGTGCAGGAGGCAGCTGGTTGATGTTTCTTGTCGATGTTTCTGGCTCTCTGTCCCTCTCCCTTCCTCTCTGTAAAAAATCAATAAAATATATTTTAAAAATTAGATAAGCATTTATTAAATAAAAAAAAAAAGGCGTACATTAAATGTGACTGAATGGGACCATCAACAGAGGGAGTATTTCATTTAAAACAGGAACAAGATTGGCCAATACTAGCCAGAAAAATAGTGTGCATGTTTATTTTATTTTGTTTTTCTAGAAGGAGGTGACCGTTGGGTGTCTTCCCCCTTTGTCTTCCAGCTCCTGTGAAACGAGAGAGGAGTATGCCAGGAGAGTAGCTTGGCTGCTACAGTTTCAGTGATTAGGTATTAACATCCAGCTCAAGTCCATTTCCCCTGCCCTGTTGGAATTCTCATGGGCTTGTGAAACTCATACAGCATACATCTGTACACATTTGCATATCCGTTTTTCAGCTAACACAGTACAAAGCTATTTTAATATGTTATTGTTTTCACTTAAGGCTGGTTTTGGACTTTTGAATGTTGATTGGAAGGGCTGTGCTCTTACAACAGAAAATGGTTCCTCTCACACCGAGGCCTGGGTTGTGAGGCCGCAGCCTGTTGGCAATGGCGATTCTCCCCGATGCCTGGCCGAATGGAGAGAGCTCTGCACTGCCTGGCCTGTAACAGTGCACAGCGGGGGTGGCAAAGCAGAAGGACCGCCATGCCTTTGGTGGCCAGTAACAGATGCGTGTGGGGACCTTGCACCTGAAGCCCTTGGCATTACGGTACCTTGGTCCCAAGAGTCATGGCGGGATGCTTTAGAATCACATCCAAAAGCAAGTTAGCCGCTGAAATGCCTGCCCTCCCCAGGCTCCCACTCACACACGCTCAGTTGGAAGGCAGAGCTCATTGTCCACAGCCTAGTGAAAGCTCAGTGACATCGGTGGGTACTAGGTAGTGTGACTGGAGTGTAGAACGTTCTGTCATGGTGAGAGCAGTTTGATTTGTACTTGAATCATAAATCATTGGCTTGTTTTCGGTCTAAAATTGTTTTGAGTATTTTTCTGGCATATAAAGATGCAGGAATACTCATAAATTAGTATTACTGCTAAATTTAATACTTAGTTCAGTTTCCTTGAAACTCCTAAGCTTTCTGACCGTCCATGTTGGGAGGGAGAAATAGTGAGTGATTGCTACCCACTGCTTCTCCCTGTTTGTTCTTTTATTAGTAGCCTCTTGGATGATTAGAAATGTCCACAGATGTCCGTAGATTGGCACACTTACATTATGATTGAACATCAAGCTGCTTTTAAGAAATTGAGCAGATTTGTTAACAAACAAGATGAGAATGCATAAAGGTATCTGGTGCATTGTAAAGATTATTTAAAAGGAAAGCAGCTGGCGAGTGATAATTGACAGATATGTTTGATCTGCAGAACTTGAAATGCTGCGGATTAAGTTCCTGCGGGCTAAGTAGGGAAGACTCGTCCATGAAAGCGGGCTTTTCCAGAAATGGACTGAGGAGTGGCAACAAAACACAGGTGACAGTGAAAGGATTGCGTGACAGGAAAGGCAGGGAGATGCAGTTCCTGATGTCACTGGGCTATAAAGCTGAAAATAACACTCTTTCCTTCTGCTGAAAATAACAATCAATGCTCCTTGAGGGCTATGCTATTAACAAGAGCCATTCTTGCAATGTTTCATTATCTGGGATTTGCCTCAGCTGGTGATTTGTCAGTAGCGTAGGGATGTTTGCAGGCATTTTGTTTTACAATCTTTCAGTCAGCTGATGGAGCGCTTCTATGAGGAGCTGACTTCCTTTTATGGAGCTTTTAAAGGGCTAGGGTGTAATCTGGTAAGTGGCTGCTGTGATGTCAGGCAACCGATTGCAGAAGAAAGCAACCTCGTCTTGTGGGCTTCAGGGGCAAAGAGGAAACTGGCTCCGTGTTGTCTTAGTGCTGCTAGCGCTCTGGTCTCAGCAGAGAGAGGGCGAGGAGAAGGGAGAGCCTGTGGGTGGCCGGTGGTTTGCCATTGTCCGCCTGCTGGGAGAAGCCATGCGGGAGCACTGGCTGTGGGAGCACAGTCGGGCTTGCCCATGGGCTGGCCCAGTTGGGTCTTCCTGGTGAAGTGGGAAGCCTTCTGTCCTCCAGTCTGAGGGCAGCTAAGACTCTGCCTCCCTCAATGCTTCAAAATGGGTGCTGTGGTGATTTATGTTCTGCTGGAGACAATGCTATTGATGAAAGATTTTTTTGATTCCGCCTCAGGAAGAGCGTGGTCAGCTTGACAACACCCTGTTAAGAGATGTGAGCCCCTGTAGTGGAACCATGATGTAGGCGGTGTAAAATTACATTTCTGCTTTCCTGGAAAACTGACCAGATGTAAAAATTACTTTCTTGAGAGTGGGGGTGAGAAGGCTGAGAAGGAATGGAGACTAAAGAAGAAAGGATGGAAAGAGAGTGAGGTCTTTGAAAGCTTACGGCTGACAGCGCCTCGTTGGCTGTGTTCATGGGACGCACAGCAGTGCCCAGCGGCCGGAGAGGCTGGGGGGGCTCACTGCGGAGGGGAGTCAGGCTGCAGGCTGGTGTGCAGGAAGCTGTGGGGAGAGATCAGTTTCTGAACACGGCATCCCACCCAGGGATTGTGTATGACCGGGGCCGGAAGTGCCCTTCAGGGCCCCTCTGGCACTAGTTGTAGGCAGCCTGGTCTTCCTCTGATAGTTCATTATTGCTTCTCTGTGCCTCCTTCCTCCCGGCGTGATCTTTCGCTGTGCTGCTTTTTGTGGCGTACTGTGTGCCATTTGTTTCCTGTTTACCCAGCCAGATTCATAGCTCCTACTCTGCCCTGCTCATTTTGGCGAATGAATAAGTAAGGACATGGATGGTGATCTGTCTAGGAGAGAGAGAAGTGGCCTTACAGTAGGCGGATTCACTGTACATCTTCTAGTTCCAGTGAGAAAGTCTTTAGAACAGTTATGTTCTGTCACAGTAATCTGGAGAACACGTCTGAATTGCCACCTTGTTTTCTTAGGCTGCCTTCAGTGAAGATGGAGTTCTTTGCATTTCCTGCTCTATTGGGAAGGAGACATTTTGCCCTTTGATATTTTGGAGAGAAAGGCAGAAGGCTCATACCTAGACAACCTTTTGTCTTAGTTCCTGCTTGGATGAAATGACACATTCTGCTTGTTTCTTGGGGAACCCAAGAATCAAAGGTAGTATTTCCGCTTGTTAGCAACTTAGTGACCCTGATAATGTACTCAAAGGGGCCATGAAAACATGCCTCCTAAAAAATGGCATTTACACGAAAACTATTGGAAAGCAGGAACATAATCCCACCAAGGGAAAAAGTAACAAGAAGTACAGAAAGAGTAAAGGTAACAGCCCAGCCAGTGTGGCTCAGTGGTTAAGCGTTGACCATAAACCAAGAGGTCAGGGTTCGATTCCTGCTCAAGGAACATGCCTGGTTGCCAGCTTGATCCCCAGTATGGCATGTGCAGGAGGCAGCTAATTCTCTCTCATCATTGATGTTTCTACCTCTGAAATCAATAAAAATATGTATTAAAAATTAGCATCAGTACAAATTAAATAGTTAAGTACTTGCTATTTTAACAGCTAATGGAAGCAACAAGAGGCGAAACCCAATTAACTTTCCCTTTTAACTGATGCATACCACGAGCACTGTCTTGTTTAATAACCTGACCTTTAGGAATATTGAACTTGAATTTCTCTTAGGTCGTTTTGGGAGCCTTGGTACTTGAACCCTGACGCACTCTCTGTGTCAGCATTGTTTCCAAAGGTCCACACCATTCCATAAATCTCTGAAGTTAATTCATTAGGTAAATTTGTTTTCTGATTCAAATTGTGTTTTCTCTGTAAGGGAGATGAAATATCAGTGCAGCTCACCAGACTTCTGAGTCGAGGCTAGTTTGTGTGTGGCATCCTGGTTGGAGAGGGTTTGTGTTTGGGTCAACTTTTTTCTGGGCACTCATATCGCATGAACTGTGTATGTACTGCACATACATCCAAACTGACTGACCACCTGTTTATGAAACAAAAGGCTCATTTCCACCTATTTCCAGAGAAGTGCCATCTGCTCAAGTAGGTGACTACCAACATTTGGAACTCATTGGCAGATGCTTGTTGTACCGGGTGGTAAGCTTTTTGTAAGGGGCAGGTAGTAAATGTTTTCAGCTTTGTCTTCCCTGTGGCAACTGCTCAGACTCAGCCCTAGTCAGTATTTGACGCTGTGTCCCAGTCAGACTGTATTTACCAAATAAAGTGTAGCCTGCGGGCCTGTATAGCTGATCTGAGCCTGGTATGAACTGAGGATCACCCCCTAAAGGAGCCTCCAGAGCTTCCTCCCTTCCCCTCCATGGCCTTAGCCACAAGGATTGCGTGTGGTTGGCAGCCAGCGATTGCTTTTCTTTCCCGTATTATTTTTATTTTTTTAATATACCCCATTGATTTTTAACAGAGAGAAAGGGAGAGAGACAGAGAGCTAGAAACGTCGATGAGAGAGAAACATCGACCAGCTGCCTCCCGCACACCCCCCACCGGGAATGCGCCCGCAACCAAGGCAAATGCCCTTGACCGGAATCGAACCCAGGACCCTTCAGTCCGCAGACCGAAGCTCCACCACTGAGCCAAACCGGCTTGGCTTTCCCGTATTATTTTGAGCGGGCGAATATTGTACATTACAGCTATGCCTGCATCTCTTTCTATCATTTCCTACGCACAGTTGTTCTTTGTATAGTACACTAACAGATAGGTGTTTCTTTTAAGAACTCATCCTCACTGATGACCCTTGAGAGTTTTACACTAGAACAATTAAATGTGTTTTTTCTTTGGCAGTTTATATCTAGAGAGAAAATTAGAAAGGTTAAATGTTTGTAATAATATATCTAAAAATTCACATCTTAATTTTCCTTGTGGGTGTTTTTCTAATTTTCAAAAAATCTTGCAACAAAATATTCAGAACAGCAGAAGTGCCTTTTAATCTGCATTTAATGAAAAGTATGATTTCCTGTTAATTTAATATTTAACAGATAAATATTGATATGGGAAACAGTTTATTTTAGCGGTTGTTGTTGATGAAATAAAACATTTGATACCACATAGGCAAAGGAAATTTACCCAAGTGAAAATTGGTCCACAGATGAAATGACTGATCCTAACCATCGGCTTCTTAATAAGACACTTCCTACGAGGGAATCCCGGGCATGAATGGGGTGTCTCTGTGCCAGACTTTCTCTCACTGAAGGCAGGCACAGAACTCTTCTGATACAGTGGTTCTCGGAAGTCTTATTTATATTCAAAGGCGGTATATTATTATTACCCGACATTATGACCGAAAGTATTTTTAACAAACATCATTACTTATCGATAAATTTTATTCATATCCAGGTAGGATATTAGTGTTTCACTTTTGTATGTGAGACTAGGGCTTGAGGGCTTGTGCTATAACGTAAACTGAAGTGATCTGTATTAGTTGCTGTGTGGCTGGCTAAATTATTATACAACTAGAAGCCCAGTGCACGAAAGTCCTGCAAGAGTAGGCCTTCCTTCCCCCAGCTGCCGGCCTCCCTCTGGTATCTGGGACCCAGGCTTCCCTTGCCCCAACTTCGTCCGGAAGGATGTCAAGAAGGACGTCTGGTCTATTTAGCATATTACACTTTTAATATTATAGAAGATTGCTTGTAATTTCTACCTCTTCATCTCCTTTGTACAAATACATTTGTTATGACTGTAAAAATGCAATATACTCAGACGGTAGCCATTAAATTGGATTTTGTCTTCACTAGTTGACCATGGCATTTTTGTGGCATCTTTCTACCCAGTGGCATACTCACTTTATGTAATTTATTGTGTGTGCACCACTGGTCATTTATATTTTATTTTACTTATGATCATGGTAAGTAATTGTACTTCACAAGGCGGTAGATTGCTCTCCTGGAGAGAGGAGCCGCTCAGCTTCCGGGCTCAGCTCTGCTGTCAGTGCTGTCACTTCAGGCCAGCTGTTGACTCTTTCAGGAGAGTAGGCTCCCCGTCTGTCAGATGGAGAATTTGTGTTCTGCTTACGCCACCGTTATCCTCCTGTGAGAATAAAAGAGGTAACATGGAGCTTTGAAACTTGCAGTGCGCTACAAATCTAGGAGAATCAGTTATTATGATTGGCTGTCTGTGATAAAAACCCCAGGACAGGGAGGTGAAAGGCCTGCACTCACGTACAATGAGGTGTTCCCCAGAGTGTGTCATCCAGGTGGCGCACACGTGACTCTCAGGTGCTCGTTTCCTGCGTCTGTTCGGTGGTCCTGCGTGCAGGCTTCCTTTCTCAAGGCCTCTTCATGGTCACGTGGCCACTGCAGCTGCAGCTGTCAGACGCCTGCTCCCGGACAGTGTCATTCAAGTCATGGCCATGGCCGTGATTGTTGCCAGGCCGCCATGGGAGAAGTACGGAAAGTGGAGATAATCATTTAGAACCTTCTATAGACGTTTGGCATTGGCATGGTCTTGTATGTATTTTTAAAGTATCACTCCGCAGTGAATTGGGGGAACTGGTTCTTCACTACATCAGGCAGCTGGAGGGGCACACAGGCAGAAGTAAGGGAGGCCCGTGGCAGAGCTCTGCTGGCAGTCCTGCCTGCCCGTGTGGTTTACATAAAGCTTCCCGGGAGGCTGGGTTGGTTTTGGCTGCGCTCCAGTAAATACAGAGGCTCCGTTATTAAGGAGAATGCAAGCTGACCGAGGAACCAGCAACCTCTGGAACAGCAACCTCTGAAACCTCAGTCAGCATCACTCAGCACCATTCGACACACCGTCAGATCCGTAAACACAGCCCGGTCCACGAGTGTAACAACCCCACGGGATTAGAACTGCAGTGGAAAAGCATACTGACAAGGCCAAAAGCATCCTGGCCAGCATTGCCTAACGGTTAGAGCATCGGCCCTTGCACTGGAGGGTCTCAAGTTCAATTCCCATGCCTGGGTTGCGGATTCATTCCCCATCTCCGGTCGGGGTACATGTGGGAGGCAACTAATCGATATCTCTCTCATATCCATGTCTCTGTCTCCCTCCCAACCCCCTACCTTCTACTCTCTAAAAATAGATGGAAAAAATATCCTCAGGTGAGGATAAAAAAACAAATCCAAATAGAGTAAAATATTGTATAGTTATCATTGGTAGAAAAAGAACGTTTTCAGCAGATTTTAAGTTTTTTTACATTTTCATAAGTTAGAACTAAATTTATGAATTTAGTTATAGCTGTAACTAAAATCTCATCTTAACCTACATATATTTATGCAAATATGATTAAGCTTTATTCTTCTAGGATAAGATGTGGCTGTAGAACGGACAAAGATGACTTTTAAAGGGTACCTTGTTAAACTGGTTCAGAGTAGATCCGAGTGAGCCTCTTGTATGTCGTGTACAGGGTGGAAATTGTAGGGAGGATTTTAGGAAACAAGTTTATAAGACTGAAGTGGCATGTGGTTTAGTTGAATTTTGTGTTTTCAAGTCTTGTTTTCATTGTCCTGTTTCATTGGGAAGTGTAACATGTTTTCACTATGCATATAATTCTTAATATTGGCATTGCAGTACTTTTCCTACTATGCAGCCTTTGTCTCCTCCAGTGTATTAAGCCTTGTTTATTAAACCCTCTTATTAGGTAGCTTTTGGTAAGAGGCACATTCAGAGGAGGGATGAAAAGGAAAGGCAGAAAAAAAGTCTAAATTCTTATCCTCAGCGTGTGCAGATGTGTGCGGGAGGTGCTGGCCCTAAGCAGGTGTCCTGACAGTAGCAGAACGCAGTGATTTGCCGTGTGGTGTACCGTCTGAGGAGCCACGATGGGGCCTGTCTGCAGGCTGAGGTGCAGGAGGAGGCGTCTTAGTGAACCAGGAGGCTGGCAGTTGGCTTTTTCAGACATGGGGAGAGGGGGGAGAGGGAAGCGGATCCTGGTGGATTGGCAGTTGGCTTTTTCAGACATGGGGAGAGAGGAGAGAGGGAAGCGGATCCTAGTGGATTGGCAGTTGGCTTTTTCAGACATGGGGAGAGGGAGGAGAGGGAAGCGGATCCTAGTGGATTGGGAGTTGGCTTTTTCAGACATGGGGAGAGGGAGGAGAGGGAAGCGGATCCTAGTGGATTGGCAGTTGGCTTTTTCAGACATGGGGAGAGGGAGGAGAGGGAAGCGGATCCTAGTGGATTGGCAGTTGGCTTTTTCAGACATGGGGAGAGGGGGGAGAGGGAAGCGGATCCTAGTGGATTGGCAGTTGGCTTTTTCAGACATGGGGAGGGGGGAGAGGGAAGCGGATCCTAGTGGATTGGCAGTTGGCTTTTTCAGACATGGGGAGGGGGGAGAGGGAAGCGGATCCTAGTGGATTGGCAGTTGGCTTTTTCAGACATGGGGAGAGGGAGGAGAGGGAAGCGGATCCTAGTGGATTGGCAGTTGGCTTTTTCAGACATGGGGAGAGCGGGGAGAGGGAAGCGGATCCTGGTGGATTGGGAGTTGGCTTTTTCAGACATGGGGAGAGGGGAGAGGGAAGCGGATCCTAGTGGATTGGGAGTTGGCTTTTTCAGACATGGGGAGAGAGGAGAGGGAAGCGGATCCTAGTGGATTGGGAGTTGGCTTTTTCAGACATGGGGAGAGCGGGGAGAGGGAAGCGGATCCTGGTGGATTGGGAGTTGGCTTTTTCAGACATGGGGAGGGGGGAGAGGGAAGCGGATCCTAGTGGATTGGCAGTTGGCTTTTTCAGACATGGGGAGAGGGGAGAGGGAAGCGGATCCTAGTGGATTGGGAGTTGGCTTTTTCAGACATGGGGAGAGGGGAGAGGGAAGCGGATCCTAGTGGATTGGGAGTTGGCTTTTTCAGACATGGGGAGAGAGGAGAGAGGGAAGCGGATCCTAGTGGATTGGGAGTTGGCTTTTTCAGACATGGGGAGAGGGGAGAGGGAAGCGGATCCTAGTGGATTGGGAGTTGGCTTTTTCAGACATGGGGAGAGGGGAGAGGGAAGCGGATCCTAGTGGATTGGGAGTTGGCTTTTTCAGACATGGGGAGAGCGGGTAGAGGGAAGCGGATCCTGGTGGATTGGGAGTTGGCTTTTTCAGACATGGGGAGGGGGGAGAGGGAAGCGGATCCTAGTGGATTGGCAGTTGGCTTTTTCAGACATGGGGAGAGGGGGGAGGGAAGCGGATCCTAGTGGGTTGGCAGTTGGCTTTTTCAGGTCTGGGGAGAGGGAGGAGAGGGAAGCGGATCCTAGTGGATTGGGAGTTGGCTTTTTCAGACATGGGAAGAGGGAGGAGAGGGAAGCGATCCTAGCTGGAGAAACTTTACCTCTGACTGTTGGTGTCCTCTGCAGTTCTCACCAGAGGGATAATGGTTAGTCATAGTGACTGGGCTTATCCAGAATCCCCTCGCAGTTTATGTTGACCACCAACATGCATGGCTGCAGGATGTGGCTTAAGAAACCGGTTTGGTTCAGTAGATAGAGTGCCCGTCTGAGGACTGAAAGATCCCAGGTTCGATTCCGGTCAAGGGCATGTACATTGGTTGCGGGCACATCCCCAGTAGGTGGTGTGCAAGAGGCAGCTGATTGATGATTCTCTCTCATCGATGTTTCTAACTCTCTACTCTGTATCTCTACCTTTCTCTCTGTAAAAAAATCAATAAAATAAAAAATAAAAAAAAGAATCTCCGCCCCAGATAAAACCATAAATACTTAACATTTCCATTCATTCATTCATTCATTCATTCTTTCATTCATTCAACAACTATTTAATAAATAGTCACAGAGTAAGACAGATGAGGTGTTTGCTCTCAGAGAGTTTTGTTTTCTTAGGAAAGGAAAACAAGTAAAAAAATAAAGCAAGATCATTTCAGATGTTGATCAAAGTCATAAAAACATCAAAACTGGGCAACATCTAAAAACTAAAGAAGGACGGGAATGAGGCCCGGGGAGGGTGGTCAGAACAACCTCCAGGGTCAGTGGCATTCGAGTCGGGACCTCAAGGATGAGGAGCCAGCCACTGAGATACAGAACAAATTCATCCCAACAAGAAGCAGCCTCCAGTCCACACTAAGGATGCTAGGGGCCACAAAAATATCAGGAATGTTCAAAACACAGTGTGTTCCCTCAACTGTAAGACGCACTTACAGAGGTAAATTAACTCATGAAGCAAGCGTCATGAAACTGTTCACATTCAGGTGGAAAGCCAGAGACGCTCCGCAGACAGGACACATAGGAACCGCTTTGCAGCCTCTGGTCACGTTCACTCCAAGGCCAACCACGCTGGTCCGTTTAGCATTCAATTCTGACACCGCTGAACATAAGCTATGCCTCCAAGCTTCCCAAAGTGAAACCTGAAATTTTTCTAATCTTAATTAGTTCGCCCTTCAAAAGGCACTGTGAAGACAATGTTTGCACGCAGCAGGGTAAACAGCGTTAATTTGCTAATCAATCAGGAAAATCTATCCTCAAATCGCATTTCCCCCACTTAATAGTAAGGGTACTTGACTTCCCATTCCTGTAGCCTCCTCGGCCATGCTAATTCAATGAAGGTTTTCGATGACTCGTTTTAAATTACCTCAGTGTATTAATTGTTTTTTGTTGTTTTTTTTAAAATTCTGTACAATTCAGCCATTACTCAATAAATGAATATTGTGTGCCTAGCACTGAGTTCATCGTGCAGAAGAAAGGAGATATGAATTAATTTCCCCATCCAGAATGGCCAGCTCTGGGGGAGGGGGGAGGTAGGGAGAGGGATGTTTGTCTGTTTTGTGGATTCCAATAGCTACAGGGCTGTACATAGAAGGAGCTTAATGAGAATTTGTTGAATATAAAAGTATGAATAAAATGTGGCCTTTGCACACAAGTGGTTCCAGACAAGTAGGAGAGATGAGACATGCCGTCGGGAATCCCCGCACACTGCAGAGAATGGGCGTGCGGAGAAGTGGGAAGCTTTCCAAGGGGAGGGTTGGGGCTAGGGCCCCGAAGGTGTAGCTTTTGAGCTGGGCCTTGAAGGTTTGGGAGAATTTTGACTGGAGAACAGAAGTTTTTAGACAAAGGACAGAGGCAGAATATTGGGTCTAACGTGTTTTGGTGTAGGGAATGATGTGAGAGAACGAAGCCATGCTGAGAAAGCAGAATTTTGTTGGCCTTCGGGGAATGACGTATGGATTTTTAGTGGGTGAGTACATGGTCAGAACCATGGTTTTAGAAAATTACAGATAAGCTCATGAGGAAGCTCGTAAAAGAGTTCAGATGAACCAGCATGAGGCCTGATCCAGGGTGCTATGAGTGAGAGTTGGGGGGAAAGGAGAAACTTGAAGTTTATCTGCTGGTCACCGAACACACGTGCCCTTGCTGCATTCACTCTATCTGGTGGTAGCTGGAGGGGTTTTTATGCACTGGGACTTCTCTTGTGTATTATGTCAGCCTCGGGAAGATGCCAGCTCCTCCACACCCTGTTTTTCACCTCCTCACTGCTTGGTGACGGCGTGTATCAAACTCAGTGGTGCATGGAGAACACTATCAGACATTTCCCTATGTTCACTACATAGTCCATTTATGAGTGTGTCCTTTTTTTACAAGAAGGGGACATTGTGCCTAGGTAATACATTTACAAGAAAATAGCTTGGCATTACTTATTTTGCGAAGTGCTGTGAGTAGGCAGCTGTTTCTGCCTCGGGAAAAGGGCAATACTAATGCGATCACATTAAAAAAATTTTTTTCAAAGCTACGTAAGCAGATTCCCTTTTGATGGGACTTGAATATAACAATTTTTGTGAACTGTCACTAAAGATGATTCTTTGTACTTTAAAAAATATATATATTTTATTGATTTTGTACAGAGAGGAAGGGAGAGAGATAGTTAGAAACATCGATGAGAGAGAGTCATCGATCAGCTGCCTCTTGCACACCCCCTATTGGGGATCTGCCCGCAACCAAGGTACATGCCCTTGACTAGAATCGAACCCGGGACCCTACAGTCCCAAGCCGACACTCTATCCACTGAGCCAAACCGGTCCCGGCTCTTTGTACTTTTTTCCCTTTACGTAGGTTTCACCATTTCCCCCTAATTTTGGCTATTTCTTAATGTGTGATGTAAAGGCATGGCAAAATCCAGACCACAGTGGAATATCATGGCTGGATCAGCTAAAAATATACTCAGAGGGCGAGGACCTCACATTGATGGAACAACACGAGGCTGGGCGGGAGCAAGCTCCACTGAGCACCGAGGGATATGTCACTGAGCGAGGGCCGGGGGAGGTTTTCAAATCTGTATTGTAAATTGTCTCTCTAGTTTAGAGCAGCTTTTAATGTTTTGTTGCTTGAGGGAGTTATGCCATATTTTTGTTTTTTATTGCCATTCATTCAGTTCTTTGTCTATTCTGAACAAGACCTTGTTTTAGCTCCTGGGAATAGCTGGGAACAAAGCTGCTGATCTGGACGCCCTTGCGGGCCCGAGGTTCTCTGGGTGCTGGGGAGGATGCAGACAGCACAGAACAGGCTTTGCAGAGTGTGCTCAGCAGGGTTTGAAACTGGGAGCCTCTGAACCTTCAAACATTTTATGCACTCGTTTGCATGGCACACACTGTCTCTTGGGAGAGGCCTTAGCAAACGTTAAGAACCATAGCTCCAGAGCCTAATTTGAGGAGTAGCTGACCAGGTATTGATTTCTGTATATGTGCAAAGAGGCAGTAGCCACTGTGAATTCCCTAGCCAGTTTTCCCGCTGTCTCCTCTTCTATGTGACCAGATTAAATTTTCTTGGGCCTTGTTTTCATGTTATGTCTCAATATTTAGTACCAATTAGAACTATGAGCCTATCTGACATAACATTGTAGAGATAGAAAATGATTTCCTGCAACTCCCTTTATAGTCATTTCCTCCCTCAAATTACAGAATATGGTAATACTGTTCATAGGTAAGTGATGGCTGTATTGTGTATTAATTGCCAGGAGTCAGCTATTAGTGTTTCCTTCTGACAGTAAAAGCTTTTATGAATTTGAGGATTGGGGAGTTATTAATAACTTGTTTAAAAGATAATCATTAGTGATCGGTGGAGAGCTTGAATATATATTTCTACAAATCTGTGGGATTCCTCTTGCACTAATCCTGGTGACTGTGCCTGAATCAGGCAGCAGCACAGGGGAACAGAGCTTTGTGCCTGGAGGTTGGTTTAGCTTTGGGACTTCAAGCAAGGACTTAGGAAACGCTTTTTGTTTGTTCTTAAAAACTGGGACATTAATAGATGTTCTGGCCAGGAGGGCTTCCCAGTTTCTGCAGGACACTGGCCAAAAACCCGGGACTCCATAGTGTTAATATAATTTTGCATCTTTGTTAGCCTTAGCTAAAGCTTTTCCCCCTGCATATTTATTTTTCATACTAATGATCTTTCACTATGTGTATTTTAACATAAGGGGCAGATGTCTCCAGCTCTGAGCTGGGCTTTGCAACATGCCCTGCCTTTTGAATGTTTCGTTCAGCATGGGAGTTCTTTGTGAAAAGGCCAGCCCCCTTAGTGAGATGATCTGGGAAAGAGGACCCTTGATATTTGAAAGGTGAGGAATCCATTTAAACCATGCGATGGCTTCTGACAGCCCGCGCGGGGTTCTGCTTGTTCTAATGGAAGTGATCGGCGCTGATCGGCGCTGAGGCCGGTTGTGCTCAGTAATTGGATGTGAACTATGTAAGTGACATTTCATGGCAAATGTGAGGGAACTGGATGGCACTCGATTTCAGCGTTGCGGCCTTCAGGTTTGAAGGTAGAAACCATAATGGAATTTAATTATCAAGAGATTAGTTCAATGCATTTGTAATACGCTTAGCTGTTAGGGAACAGTTTGGCTATTGTGCATGACACCGGGTGTGTGATTTATCATGCCAGCGCATGCAGTGTGCGGGAGCAATGCTAATGAGGCTGTGTGTAAGGACTGCCATCCATACTTTGTCAGCAGCTTGCTGCCCCATAGCTGTGTGGGAGAGACAATCTGTAATCAAAGGAGCCTGTGGAAATAGCAAACAAAGACTGTTAGGATGAAAAAGAGTGCTCACTGCTGCTTTCAGGAGAGATCTCAATTACGTCTCCTTCCTGACACCTCCCTCCTTCTCCAGCGCGCACAGACAGACCCCGCGGTGTCTCCCAGGTGGCGGTGCTCCGTTCTCCTCTCAGGCTGGCTTTATAAGGGAGCACGGGCAGAACGCTTTATATTCAGTTAGAGACTTTAGAGCTTCGTGTTTAAAAGCTCTGTGCCTCTTTAAATTCAGCGGCACTGAGCATTTTTAAGGCGAGGGAGTATGCATACGGCGCTGTGGCATGCGTGGGCAAAGGTGAATGTGACTGTCTGCAAGCAGTTGAGAGCACATATGACTGCTTTATGTTTACTTGCCTTAACATTTTAGAAGTCTTAAAGTGTACCTGATAGTTGGCGTGGAGAGTTGTAATTAAATAGGCTTGTTCTTGTTCATTTTATTCTTAACAATCTGGTTGGTACTTGTGCCAACTCTGTTAGCCAGGCACTGTCTGTCATCCGGGGAAGGAGAGCAATATGAAAAAGAAGACCACAGAAACATGCTAAGGAGAGGGGGGACTGGGGAGGGGAGGAAAGAGAGAGGAGAGAAGGTCTGTGACCTAAACAAACTGCTTGAAAATTTTCAAAAAAGTATTAAAAGATCTCCTGCAAAGTCTGTCTCCCATCCTTGGCCTTTTATTTGTTCACGTTCTTTTCTTCATACCTCACCCCATGCAGGTAACCAGGTGTTGTATAAACAAATATAACAGCTCTCAAATTTTGCATACTATTCTGTAGGTTGCCCTTAAGAATATATGTTGGTATATGCATAACCCATGGATGCAGAGTGGGGCAAGGGATGGAGGAAACTGGGGGGGTGGGGGTGTCAAAGCGGAGAAAAGGGGGACATATGTAATACTTTCAACAATAAAGATTTTAAAAATAGAACGTATGTTGGGGGCTCTGCCAGTAGTCACTTGGTAGTGTCGTCCTGATACACCAAGATTGTGGGTTCAATCCCTGGTCAGGACATATACAGGAGTCAACCAATGAATGCATAAATCAGTGGAACAACAAATTGATGTTTCTCTCCCATTCCTCCCCAAAATAAATAAGTTCTTTTTTTTTTTTTTTAAAGACTCCATGTTGGAGATCTTTCCATATCAGTATAGAGAAAACTTCCTGCATGGTATTCCGCTGTGTGGATGCTTCATAATTTATTTAATAGTTCCCTATTAATGGGCATTGTTCATATTATTTTAGGTATATGCAAATGTATGTTTAGAATAAATTGCACTCAGTAGCGTTGCTGGGGGAACAGGTGAATATATTTATAATTTTGATATGTATTGCTCATTTGTCCTTCATAAGGGTTTTTACTGATTTTTGTGTATAAATAACTAGAGTCCATTTCATCACAGCCATTAGTGTATATTCTTAGGGTAATTTTAATTTGTATTTTTCTCATTGTGATTTTATTGTTCACATTTCCATCTTTGTTCTCTTTTTTATTTAAATTTATTTTGGAATTTAGTTTGGATGCAACTGTTTTTTTCAGATAACTTTATAAGAATATAACAGTTTTAGTCATTTCAAAGGAACACCTTATTTTTGTTTGGTTTCTACTCAGTATTTTTTAAAATGCATTTTTATTAATTTCAGAAAGGAAGATCAAAAATTGATCAGCTTCCTCCTGCACGCCCCCTACTAGGGATCAAGCCCACAACCCAGGCCTGTGCTCTTGACTAGAATTGAACCCGGGACTCTTTAGTCTGCAGGCTGATGCTTTATCCACTGAGCCAAACTGGCTAGGGCCTTCTTAGTACATTTTAGTAAAATTGCTTTTGAAAAGCCAAACCTGTCTCAGAAGTGTGGAGGAAACACAAGGAAAGACTGTCCACTTCTTTGTTTTAATTTCCCCTCAAACTGGAAGATTAAAAGGAGATAGATTACAAGGTAAAGAAGCAGTGAAGAAGTAGTACTCATAAAAAAACCAGAGGGAGAAAATCTGAAAAAAGATGAAAAGCAACTTTTGATTTATAATTGATTCATTATTGATTCATTAATTTGAGCTCATTAAGTTGAGCTCTTTTCATTAGTTCCTTTTCTTGGGTTTAATTTTAATTTCTTTTTAAATAATATACATATTGCCGAAACCTTATCCAGCCTTTTCTATTTTCCTTATATATTTTAGCCTTATATATTTAAGGCTAAAAATTTACCTCTCAACATAGTGTTAGTTATTTACCTAATAAAAGAGTAACATGCTAATTGACTACCTTCGCAATGCCCGCCAGCCAATCAGAAATGAGTATGCAAATTAACCCAACAAAGCTGGCAGTTAATTTGCACACACAGGCATTCCACACCCAAAGATGGCAGGTTAATTTGCATACACAGGTGCCAAGTGGCTGGGGGCGTTCCACACCACACCAGCTTCGTGCACCGGGCCTCTAGGTTAAGTAAAGTATAAAACTGTAGAACAACGCCTTATGTATCTCTTCCATGCGTAAAGCACTGCCTGGGAATGAGAAACGGATTCAAGGTTACCTCTCGGGGAGCAGACAGACCTGCCTAGGAAGAGTGCACAGGCAGCGTGTTCGGGTCTGGTAATGTTTTATGTTTAAAAATATGTGTGGTATGTGGTATATTTTTATACTTTTCTGCCTGTGAAATGTTTCACACTTAAATCTTAAAAAGAAAAATGAGACAGGTAAGGAGGGTAGAAGAGCCTTCAGGCGTTTTCATGAACAGAACTGCGCCCAGTGGAGAGACAGGCACACACCTGGTTTTCTGCCTTTCCTCTGGAGTAGACTGTGTGTGCTCACCGCGCCATGCAGGCCTGTTTCTCTGCGTGAAGCAGCCCTGTCCCAGGACACGTGCTCCTGCCAGCCGGGGGCAAAGTTCTGAGCAGACTGCTGGTGTTCAGGAAAAGAGCACCTGAAGAGACTAAACCCAGTAAATAATTTTACACGCTTAGAGTTGTGTGGGCACTGAGGGACAGCTGTTGTTGCTCATGGCTTGCTTAAAAAAACACACAAAAAAACCAACTCTTAACCATTTCAGGCCTGGAAGGGTGCAAAGGGTCTGCCCCTCGAGGCACCGGCACCTGAGAGCTGCTCTGAGTGGGACTTAACTGTTTCCCCGCCTGAACCTGCCAGGTCTGTCCTAGAAGTGTGTGCTCATTAAATGTTGGTTAGCACAGTATACCATAGAGCGACTCTGACATTATTTTTCATTTCTTTTCATAACCGTTATCGCGGTAACTGCTGTCTGTGTGCTGGGGGTTTTAGGAGATCAGACAGTCACAGGCCGCAGGTTTCACCCAGCGCATCTTTGGTGAGAAAGCATGGCCTGGTCTGCAGCCTGAGCAGGCGCCAGGAGAGAAATGTCACAGCGAGCGGCCATTGTTTTCCTCTGCACTAGCTCTGCGTGTGGAAACGGAGGAAGGGTTTGGATTAGTGTTGTTTTTGGAGCACTCACTGGCACCACGCTTTCTCAGCACAGCAGATCCATCAGTTCTGACTGGAGGTAGTCTTTTTGTGCTAATGGAATGTTCCCTATCTTGATTGTGGTGGTGGTTTCACAACACATTTGTCAAAGTAATTGAAACTGTAAATAGGTTAATTCTATTGTGTATAAATTGTATCCTAGTAAAGCTGATTTAGGAAAAAACACCACAGATGAACCAAAACAACATCACAAAATCCATAAATTAAAGCTCGTTTCCGCTAGATGAAGGATTTTCAAGAAAAAGGTTTTCTTTCAAAAGATGTTAACATTTATAAAAATATATGTTATGTTAGTACTCGAGCGTGATGGGAATCTTTTTGACAAAAAATGACCTATTTTAAAATGAATTGTGGCTCTGGTCAGATGCTCTTTGATTTTCTTTCTTTTTTAAAAAAGCAGCATTTCCCAGCTCAGCTCACACTTGACTGAATACACTGATCGATTATCTGGGGATTAACTAAGCCTTCTCATTTCCTGCTTTCCCTTTCTGCTCGTCTGCGGCGGGCGGGGCCTTTGTTGTCCGGCATGTGGACTGAGATAAGCTACCAGGGCTTGTTTGTATTAGAAAAATGGCCGGAGATGGAGCAGTTATAAATAGACTAACAGGTTTTAAAGGTTGCAATCTCTGTTTTGGTTTAAGTCAAAAGGAGTGAAGAATAAATAAGATGTTTAAAACAAGGTAGACTCATTTACCTAGGAATGAAAGAGGAAAACATAGTTTTCAGGGTCCTACCGATCCCCCACCTCCCCTTTTGTAAACCAGACCATTTGGATTTCTGTATTGGCAAGTTGAAAATGTTTGCTGGCTGTGGTTGGATTCCTATTATCATGCAGGCTACTTTATTTAAATCAGTGATAATTTCCAAACCTATATTTGTACTCCTTAAAAGTGCAAATACTCATTCAATTCTAAAAATTGCCATGCTGCCAAAAGATATATTATTTCACTGTGCTTCCAGCTGTGCAGTTTTATTCAGAAAGCAATTGTACAAAAAGGTTATCACCTAGAGAGGAATTTTGCTGAACTCACATAAAATAGGTATGCTCGTCTTTATAAAAGACTAGAGACCCAGTGTGTGGGGTCCCTCGGCCTGGCCTGCACCCTCTCACAGTCTGGGACTCCTCGGGGGATGTCAGGGAGCCGGTTTCAGCCCAATCCCTGCCGGCCAGTGTGCATCATAGCTACTGGACAGTTGGTCAGTCACTTAGGCATTTATATATATAGATAGATGGTTCAATATAGTATTGTAAGCCAAATGTCTTTTTTCCCCCTTAAAAGTTTGTTGTTTCAGGTTCCCAATTGTCTCAAGAGAGAAGCAGTGTACGGGTTTTGAAACGGTAACCAAGTTGCCCAGAGTTGCAGATTGCTACAGTAGCCCAGGCTAGTGTTTCTGTGTGCATGCTTTCAGCTCAGTAGGCTGCCATTGTTTTAAAGTGCACCTTTTAGTGCAGACCTATTTGTATTGTTGGAATCAAGCTTTAAATGTTTCTCTATCATGAGCTCAATTCCAGAGGAAAAAAATTCCTTGAATTGATAGGAGAGGCTTCTTACCTAGATTTTTCTTCTTGTTAACTCACTACTGGAATGTCTGATTGTATAAATAAAAATAAAATCTATTTTTAAAAATATATATTTTATTGACTTTTTACAGCGAGGAAGAGAGAGGGATAGAGAGTTAGAAACATCGATGAGAGAGAATCATCGATCAGCTGCCTCTTGCACACCCCCTCCAGGGGATACGCCCACAACCAAGGTACATGCCCTTGACCGGTATCGAACCTGTGACCTTTCAGTTCATAGGCCGATGCTCTATCCACTGAGCCAAACCCGTTTTGGCAATAAAATCTATTTTAAACTACTATCTCCCTTGTGAACACACGTGTGCCATAAAATCCACAGTCGGGTTCTGCTTGGGAACATGCTCGCGTTGTTTAAACTCCTGGCTTCAGCGGAGGGTGCCCAAGAGCCTGTGTGCACTGGTTTACTCAGCCCACTGTGCAGGCCCTTGGCCAGGAGGGCGAACACCACCAGCCTGCCTTGTGATTACACCTTTCTCACCCTCACCCTCTCCGAGAGCACAGCGGAGTTTACAAAGGCTAAATGATGTGTGATGTATCTCAACCGAGTGAGTGCACCATCAGACAGGAACATGCTTTTTAAGTTAACATAAAAGAGATTTGTAAAACCTTAAGTATTACTCATTTCCTAAATTTTCTTTGTTTTAAAAATTATAGTTATCTATTGAAATTACTTACGTTAACATGTTCTGGGGTTATTGTTAAGTGAGTTAGTAAAAATCTTTGAAGTTAAAAAAGTCCCCTGCCCCAATATGGTAAATATTGACAAACCATGCCCACACAAACCAAAGTTCTTTGAAGCCCTCCATATTTTTGAAGAGAATATGGTGTGGTGAGTTTAACAATTTTGAGAACCACTCTAAAGCACATGCTAGCTCAGTGAAATCTTTTCAAGATATTTCAGCATCAGTTTTTAATGGCAAAATCTGTGTGAATTATCTTTAATCATAAGTTAATAATTTATTTTTAAAGTACTGTGATAGTTTAAATTTAATTTGTGAAACTTCTGGAGAATTTTGGAAGGCGACAGACAACTCCCCCCCGCCCCCTTCTTTAATTTCCTTTCACTACTGAATGCCTGATTTGTGTGGTGCTCGCTGATTTTTCTGGCCACATCATGTCTAACAAGACATTAACTCCCCCAGAATTAGTAAAATCACCACTACTGTTCCACCATCACCAAACAACAAACAAATACTGCAAAGATATCAAACTTTATAGTATTTGGGCTTGATTTTTTAAAAAGGAATTCAGCCCTAGCCGGTTGGCTCAGTGGATAGAGCATTGGCCTGCAGACTGAAAAGTCCCAGGTTCGAGTCTGGCCAGGGCACATGCCTGGGTTGTGGGTTTGATCCCCATTGTGGAGTGTGCAGGAGGCAGCCAATCAATGATTCTCTCTCATCATTGATGTTTCTCTCTCTCCTTCCCTCCCTCTTCCTTCCTCTCTGAAATAAATAAAAACATATTTAAAAAAAAGAAGTTGTGATTATGGACTTATTAAACATAACCATAGCTGTGGTGAACAGTGGCTTTTAAGCAGAGTTTTATGCTGGTTTGAGCAGCAGATTTTGGGGGCCCAGGTATAGGGTCTTAATTTATCTGTGAAGTGTCAGCTTCCTGGTTTGAGCCTTCAATTGCACTTTGGGATCTTTTAAATCCTGGCTCTGACATTTCATATTTTTATCAGGCTGGTGTACATTTATCAACAGGACACATGAGGGCAACAGCAGATATGCTCTCTGTTTGGTACATCTGTCCGTATCTGCCAAGGGCTCCTTTAAGAGTAGCTTATCTGTGTGTGACGTAAATGTTATTCACTTGAAGATACAAGGACAGGAGGTTACCTAGTGACTGTCTCCTGTCTACCAGGGAGACCAGGAAGTAGTTCCCCAGGGCTGTCCCTGTCCTCACTCTGGTCTCTCCCTGCGGACGTTTTTGTTCATACACAGTGTGAGCCTAGGTAGGATGTGCTGTGGTAAGTTTACTCCGTACTTGGCAGGTGAGAGAGGATTTCATTTTCATGTACCTTCCTGGTCCTTCCAAAACACTGATTGCATTTTGTCCAGATTAAACTGTAAAGAGACCCAAAAAGCAGGCATTTTTTTTAATAAATAAAGACAACACCAAGAAACGGTGATTTTGAAAATGATTTCCAGTCACCAGAGGCTGTGCTTCAGCACACTGGTAGTTGCATCATCTTTCTGGGGTTTGTATGTAGCCGGGTATTTGCACATCCTGGTTGTGAACACTAAAGCAAGGTGGAACCCTGCCCGGCCAGCCCACCTGCTCCACCACCTGCTCCAGCTGATGTACAGCCTCGCACAGACCAGGCTGATGTAATCGCCTGAAAGCAGTCTGGATTGAGCGCACAGGTTTGGGAAAGGAGCTGGAACCTTGTTCTAGTGCCAAACGGCAGTGAGCAGCTTGGTCACATGGGTGTGGCTCGTTTATCTGTCTCTTTCATCTATTTATTTATCTTTAAAGAAAGAATTTATTATGCTTGTTCACAATAGACCTCAGTGTACTTCCATGTTATGTCCATTTACAAATGCCAGTAAATGATAAATCAGCACTTGTATTAGGGTTCTTCAAAGAGACAGAACAGTGTGTGTGTGTGTGTGTGTGTGTGTGTGTGTGTATACATAGTGTTTATGTATACACACACACACACACACACACACATACACTAGGAATTGTCTCGTGAGGTTATAGAGGCCAAGAAGATATGCTGCCTGCAAGCTGGAGAAGCAGAGAAGCAGATGGAATATAATTCATTTCAAGTCCAAAGGACCGAGAATTGGAGGGCCACAGGGCTGTAAGTCCTGGAGTCTGAAGGCAGGAGAACCAGGAGCCCCACTGTCTAATGGCAGAAAATGACAGATGTCCCAGCTCAAGAATAGAGATAATTTGCTCCCCCCCCCCCCCCCCGTTTTGTTCCAATCAGGGCTCCCCAACAGGTTGATGTTGTCCACACACATCTGAGGACAGATCTTCTCAGTCTGCTGAACCAAATTCTGCTCTCTTCCAGAAACACCCCCACAGACCGACCCAGAAGTAAAGTTTTACCAGTTACCTGGGCATCTCTTAGCCCAGTCAAGTTGAGACACAAAATTAACCATCATACCACTAAACAGGATCTAGACACTTGTGGGGTGGCCCTGAGAAGAGAGGCGCTGCAATCAGTTTTCCACAGGTCGGATTGTCACTGGGAGATGGATGCAGAGGGAACGTGTGTTCTTCCGGGCATTTGCACAGTTAACCTGAGAACTCTGGGAGAAGGGCATTTTAGGACAGCAAAAAATCACTGTCCTGTTACTTTGTTTACTCAGTGGCAATAAGAAATGTAGTAAAAAAGAAACGGTGCTTACTTGTTGTCTCAGTACATTAGGGAGCTCTGTGCGTGATGGGTGTTTATTTAGAGGAGGTTCAGCCTTCACTTCTCTAAGAAGGAAGCTCTAGAGTCGGTGCTCTGCTTCTTTCCCTGAGATGGGGGGACCTAGCGGGCCTGAGCCCTGGTGCCCTTAGGTTTTCCCATTACCCCCCATGGCCTTTTAATGGAATGGCTGTAAGGCTGTAGGTAAAAGCTATTTTCAGACCGAGGCATAGAAAGTGTTCCATTCCCGGTGTCTTATGTTAGGAGAGCAGTGGCTTGAAATATTACAGGATATTTCCTATCTGACTTTATTTTACTGATCTGTAAGTTCCAGGGTTTATCCACAGAGAAGTAATAATCATCTCACCGATCAGAAAACATCCTTTAGATTGGATTATGTGTGCATATGCCGGGAGTTATCCTTGGCTTTGAATAATGGTACTCTTTGACCCCATTGACTGTCCCTCCGCCCCTCTCCCAAAGTCAGGAATGATTGAAGCCACCAAGCCTGCCTTCCCAAGGTCTTGGTGAGGACGATCTTCCCAACAGGCATTGCCTGTGGGGCATGTGGACCCTGGGGGCTGAAATGCAGCTCCAAGCCGTCTGTGCAGCACCTGGGAGGGAGGCACGGCGTCTCAGGTGGGCTGTTTGCCCTCTTGCAGGCTGAGTAGACAATTCTGAGTTACACAGTAAACTCCAAGACTTCCATAACGGTCTACCCTATTATAGCCATCTTGTGGAATGCATGAAAAGTTTCTGCAAAAGGTGTCTTTTTAAACCATACTGTATGCAAATGTTAAGCTGCTTCAACTTCCCAAGTTTCTTGGAAAATATTTTATTGGCTCTTTGGTGTTATAAAACAAGAATTTGGTCTGATTTCACCTGAAACTGAATCTAGATCTATTATATTTTTGAAGTGTAAAATCCCAAGAACTAAGCAGCTAAAATTAAATTTGGGTTTGTACAACTGTTCACTTGATGAATCCATCTTCATATCCTGGTTCGAGTCTTTGACCAGATCTCCGTCACAGGTGATGACGGTAGAGGGACTGGAGTGGCCTGTTTGGCGGGCTTCGGGGCCCCTGATGGTACCTCCAAGACCTGGTAGATGGCTTATGGGGCTGAAAAGGTGTCCTCTCTGACGCAGGGGAATTTAAAATGATTGTTCTTCCCTTTCTGGTTTGGGGGCCTCCTGCATGGGTGTTGAGGAATCTGCACTTGTCAGTCATTTCTGAACTTCTGTCCTTCTCTTCCTACCCCGCCTCCCTGTGTTAGAACCTTTCCCAGAGGATGATGACAATGCTTCTAGGAAAGAATTAGATTGGCTATTTAAATCGATTGAAGTACTTACTATGTTAATAATCACGAAAAATCTGTTTGAAAGGTCCTGGCCTTGGGATCTTGTATTTGTGTTCGGGATGGTTGTGTTGATAAAAAGGAACCAGTATCCCTTCAACAGGAGTCTCCTGTTTGCTTTTCCCGTCTTCGTTGCCTTCCTTTCTTCCTTAGTTCATGATCTCATTCTGAATGTTGAATTTCAGTTCTGAATTTTTAATTCATTAATTCTCAGCCTGTTGCTGACATTCACAGTTCTTGATGTCCTCCTCCTCTGCTCCCAAACATCAGGCTGGCTTTTTCCTAAACCTGGAGGGGATGGCTTTGTCTTCTGCTAAGCTCTCCATTTCCTTAAACTTACACAACCCCTCATCTCAAAGAAATCCTGGCCGGGCATGTGAAGAACCCACAATTTAACCCAGAATCAGCTGCTCCCCCTTTTCTGCACGGACCCACTCCTGTTGAAACTATTGTAAGTAAGTGCTCCTGTTTGGTGGTTTCCAACCACCCGGACTCAGTCAAAATCAATCTCTCTCTCCTCTCTTGAAAGATAAAATGGTGGGAAATGATTTACTTCCCAGTGGGCTCTGCTCTGTATTCAGAAATACACCCTAGGGTGCCTTCGCATAGAAGCTTCTCACCACATTCTGTTTAAAATGTGTCATTTATAACCGCTTTGACCTTTATGCAATTGTACAATTATATCACTAGTCAATAATGAGGCATATTTGTCAGATATACTTGATATGCTTCTTGAATTGTTGCAAAAGCGAAGATACATCCGCCTAATTTGCTACATGATTTGTTTTTTTATTGCTATTGCTAGCATGCTTTTTGAATTGGAGAAAATAAATTTATAAGCCACTTCTTATTATAGCTTGACTTCTCTTTTCATCTGTAAAACAGGGCTGGTAATAGCCAGCATTTATTGAGAGCCAACCCACTCTACTTACATTCATTTATTTAATCCTCACAACCTGATGAGATCATTATTTTTCCTCATTTTACATATGACAAAACGGAGGCTTAGAAAAGTCATTTACCCGAAGTCACACAGCTCGGTAAGTTGCAAAGCCCTGATTTAAACCCAGGTGGTTTGGTTGAATCAGATGAGCTCTGAGTTCACTTCTGCCTTTAGTTTTCTGCGATCTGAGCAGAACAGCCGGAAGAAATCCTGTGGCTCACATGTGAGCAGCACCTTGTGTGTGAGGGGCGTGGGGGCTTTGTGGGAGGGGTGGCCTCTCTGCTCCCTTCTGCTGTTTCCCATGCACCGCAGTTAGCTTCATTTTCATTTGTTAAACCTTTTCAGGATGGAAATGTTAGCTGATGTCATTATGATGATGTGGAGAAAACTACCCTAACCCCATTTTATCTACTTGGTTTTGTCTGGGAAAGAAATCTAAGCATAAGCCAGATGGAATGGGACCATTGAAATGATCTTGTTCTATCCCTTCACTTGTCATGTGGCTTGGTGACTCCACTAAGGTCACCCCAGCTAACTAGTGATTGTAGACAGGCCTAAGACCCGGATTCCCTAATTTCAGTCTAGTACTCTGAAACAACTCACTGCTTCCCTTTATAGATGTTTAATCTTAAACCAAATTTCTGATCTATTTAGAAAGACTGTATCTATTTCAGCTACTTAAATTTGCTATGGTACCAATGTTGTGTTATATCTGTGGAATCTACTGTCTGGAGGCTTGTTAATACAATGCTGCCGCTCGCTGGTTATTGAGTAGTACTGCATTAGAAAATCCAAGTCTAACAGTAGGAGTCGTAATTCTAGGTACAAAGAAACCAGAACAGTAATTTTGTATGTGTGTATAATAATTACTGTGTTTGGATTAGAAGATAACATAAATATTATACTTCAAGAATCACTGCCTTGGTTCTGAAAAACAGACATTGTACAGTTGCCGTTTATGGTACCTTTAAAAGGTTTTTTCTGTTGCCTGTGGTCCATGTTCTTCAACTGACAGACTTGACCTAGGTCTTATTCTTACCATTCTGGTTTAGCTTTCATTAAAGAGGAAGCAGTTAGACCATTGGGTTTCACCTGCAGGTAATGTGTCCCCACAGGGGACATTTGGCAAAGCTTTGGTTGTCACAATGAGGGGGAGGGGTGCTACTGGCACTCAGTGTGTCTGGAGGCAGGGATGCTGCTCAGCATCTCACATGCACAGGACGGTCTCCACACTGCCCTAGTGGGGCCAGCAGGCAGCAGTGCTGAGGCTGAGAAACCGTGTATTAGACAGTGTGTTTACCTAAGTGAGTTTCTCCCCGAGTAACATCAAACAGACTGCCCCTTCGCTGGTTCGCTTGTTTCCATGATGAGTGCTCATCCTGGGCCTGTCTTATACCTTGTCTAGCAGTGAAGCTGGAGCCCTCTGGCTGCTCTCCTGTTTGTGCCTCACTGCCTATGGGTTTGGTCAGCAGTGGGCTAGTGGACCAGCTGGAGGCCAGACTGCAGTCAGGATTCAGGTTCTTTTCAGCACCACGCAGAACGTTTTCCTCCGCTACACACAGATGGACCATGTGCATGTGGACATGTCTTCTATTTTCTCTTCCTTTGTATCTTTCTTTGTATCTTCCTTTGTATATGTGTTGTATTTTCTCTTCCTTTGCCTAGAAAGAATCTAATGAAATATTTCCCATTTTCCCAGGTTAGATTTTACCTCCTTCATAATTCCCAGCTGGAAGTAATTGCGCTTGTCCCTAAGCTCCTTTATGTAGCATTCATTGTCATTATTTAACACTAGAGGCCCGGTGCATGAAATTCATGGTCCCTCAGCCCAGCCTGCGCCCTCTCCCATCTGGGCCATCCTTCTCATAATCCAGGACTGCTGGCTCCTAATTGCTCCCCTGCCTGCCTAATTACCCCTGACCACTTTGCCTGCCAGCCTGATAGCCCCCTAACTGCTCCCCTGCTGGCCTGATCACCCCCCTGCCCTCCCTTGCTGGCTTGATCACCCCCAACTGCCCTACCCTGTAGGCCTGGTCATTCCCAACTGCCCTCCCCTGCCAGCCATCTTGTGACAATGTGGGGGTGTCAACTGAAGGACTTGTATGCATGCATATAAGCATAACCAATGGATGCAAAACCCCGGGGGTGGGGAGGAGGTGAGGGTATGTATCGGAGTGGGGGGGCAATGGTAAGATATGTACACATATAATACCTTAATAAAAAAATGAAAAAAAATGTGGAGGTGGCCATCTTGTGATGACATGGATGGCCATCTTGTGATTATGTGGGGGGCCGCCATCTTCTGATGTGAGGGTCAATTTGCATATTACCAGTTTATTATATAGGATACTGATTTGTTCTCATCTTCCCACCTGCACTATATAAACAGACTGGAATATAAAGTGCAAATTGGATAAAAAGTAAAGAGTACCCATTATGCAGGATTATTCTTTGTATGCAGTCTATTGAATCTATTTATTTACACACACACACACACACACACACACACGTCATTTAAGCAGGGAGCATACTGACGGCTCCGTTGACATATTTGAGGAGTTAGCCATCTCCTTTATAAACATGAGACATTTCTCAGATTGTAGCTCTCATTCATTTCTGACCTGCTGACTTGTGATAAGGTAGAAGCTGCTATGAGGGATACAGCATTCACCTTGGGAAGTCTCTTGAGGCCCTGCCTGTTGGGAAGCTATTTGATGAGGCCCGGAGAAGCCTTAGTGAGCTGGCATGTTGAGATGTTTCACAGCCGGTGGCACAGAGATGATGTACCTCACTGTGTAGCCTTCCAATGGAAGGGCGGTGTTTGATTCTGTGTTCTTTGAATGAACTAGGAACAAAGGTAACTTTTAGAGCTAACGAAGTCAAGTGTCTTATAAACATCTATGGGTCCCTGATCATCACAGAACTCTCATTATTCACAAATATTTATGTACAAGATGTTCAGTTCTCGGGAAAGTCAAAAGTAAATAAAGCAGGGTCCATGTTTCATGGACCTCAGCACCTTCACCACTACTCATAGCTTGCTGTGTCAGTCTGCCATGCAGCAGAAACTGCACGTTAAGGGGCAGTAAGTGAGGGGAAGGTAACTCAGTCTGGGTGACGGGCAAACCCTGGAGAGAGGACTATGCCAGGCCTTGTTCTAACGTACTGCCCTTCACGGCTTCACAGTGTGTGTGTGTGTGTGTGTGTGTGTGTGTGTGTATATATATTTTTATTCATAAATAACACAGTTCATAAATGTTTAAAATAGTCAAAAGTTAAGATAGGAGCATGTATTCATGTAGAACTATGTAGTTAATGCCAAATAAAAATATATAACATTGAGTGAATTAAACTGGGGATACTTATAGATTTAGGTTTGGTCTCCTTTGTTTCCCTTTAATGAGCAGCTTTGAGGAATCAGATCAGAGGGGTCCTGTGGCTGTAAGTTAGAAAAAGTGAAATTTGACCTCATTATTGACTTAGGTATTTTTGTGGTCCTGGTGGTAATTGTGCGTTTCCCTCTCTGCCTGTCCATCTGTTTCCAGGGATTTGTTCATGGGCATGGTGTGCAGCTGTGGGCACCTGAACCCTGTTCCTAATGCTCTTAGAGTTTCCTTTTCAGAGTAAGAGGGACCACCTACTCATGAACGTCAAATGGTACTACCGTCAGTCTGAAGTTCCAGATTCTGTGTATCAGCATTTGGTTCAGGATCGACACAATGAAAATGGTAAATATTTCCTTCATAGCTTTGGACAAAGTTTGTTCTAAAAAGATTTAGTAAATGGAGACCACTACTCTGGACATTTTTTTCTAAAATAGCTTCTTATAAATAGGACATTAGTAGAATACTCACTTTCTGCTGAGTTCTTTCGTTATTTTTGCCTTTAAAATGAAAGAACCTGACCATGTGCTAATGATGTCTCCCTCTGAAACTCAGAATATGGCTTTTTTGGAAATGACAGTAATTTCTTTTTCTCACCTAATGATGAACTAATAATGCTTATAACCTACAGGATTGTACTTTATTTCTTTCTTCTTTTTCAACAGAGTCTGTGTCATTGAAGTTCTCTGTATTCAGGGTTTGAACTTCAGTTTCAAAGTAAAGCTTTCCTGAATGTTTTGGAATTCAGCTTGCATCTTGACTTTCAGAACAATAGGAAGGTTGTTCAGAGCATCTTTTTTCTTCCTCTGGCACTGTGGTGTCTACCCAGTAACGCCATGTACACATGGGATGTGAACATGCGATGTCTTACGTTGGTTCAGATGGATAATAGCTCCCTTTCATTGATTTTTTTTGAGAGGTGCTAGACCTCATGATCGCTGATTCCCATTGTTTCCCATTAGCTGTAGTCGCTCCCCACTTCCGGATGAGGAAATGAGGCTGCGAGAAGCTGAGGAAGTTGCCAGGGCCAGCTCCGTCCCTGATGTCTGTGCCCTTCACTCTTCACGCTGCTTTGGTGATAGGTTTTCATCCCACCAACCGTCGTCAGAAATAGTTTTGAAGAATGATAGAACGATATTCTTTCACATCTTACTACTTATTTTCTCCTTTGAAGCTATAAAAATTTCTGTTAATGCAGTTAAATTATGGTTTGTTATTTAAAATAGTAACTTAGTTATTCTTTTCAATGGAAACTCTGATTTCATTTCATCCTGGACTATTTAGCAATAAAAAATAAGATAGACAGGAGGATTAAATATTTAGTAGTTTACAAATTGCTAAAATGCAGTAGTTGTTTCTTCCCTTTAAAAAAAAAAATGTGCTTATTGCATTTCAGCAAACCATGGGGACTTTAGTAAAAGGTATAAAACACCCAGCAGAATATTTGTTTTTGTTATTTCTGCTCTACATTATTCATCTTCTCTGTTTGCTGACCAGGCTGGTGACTTATTGTGCTTTCTTTAGAGGGAGGTGACCCTGAAAGAAAAACTTTGTAAAATTTTCCTAATTGTTTTGGGGAAACAATTCCCTCAGTTTTAATATCCTCTTAATGAATTGATTTTTTGACAGACTCTGGAAGAGAACTCGTTATTACAGACCCAGTTATCAAGAACCGAGAGCTCTTCATTTCTGATTATGTAGACACGTACCATGCTGCTGCCCTCAGGTGAGTGCAGAGTGGGAAGGAGAAACCGCGGAGGGTGGGAGGCTAAGCAGTCCAGGTCTCCTTTGATGATCGTGGTGTTAATCAGATGACTCCTGTGGTCTCTGCAGCATTTCAGTGTTAACTCTGTGTATTGCTGGGCTTTGGGAGGTTGCCTAAATTTTCACTAATTTGCTAGGACCGGTTTGGCTCAATGGATAGAGCGTCGGCTTGGAGACTGAAGGGTCCCGGGTTCGATTCCGGTCAAGGGCATGTACCTTGGTTGCGGGCACATCCCCAGTAGGGGGGTGTGCAAGAGGCAGCTGATCGATGATTCTCTCTCATTGGTGTTTCTAACTCTCTATCCTTCTCCCTTCCTCTCTGTAAAAAAATCAATAAAATATATATTTAAAAACAAACAAAACTTTATTTCCTTGAAAATTATTATCCTGGTGTTGGTCACTAAAGTATTTAGGCTGATGTGTTTTGATGGTCTGCAGATTATTTCCTAAAGAGTCAGTCACTGTTCTGCCCAGGACAGGTGCCGAAATGGAAGAAACAAATGTGGCAGCATGTAATTAATTGAACATGTGATTATTAATCTAGGCAGAGTTTGTCGGCGTTTCACTAACCCATTCTTTCAGTTTTCTGTGTGTGTGAAAATATTTCTACTGAAAAGCTCGGGGAGGGAGAATATGTTGACGACTTTTTTCGGAGGCAGAGTAACATTGCCGGTCACTCTTACTGCCTCTGTAATTGTGCCAGAGAGGGACCGCTAGCCCTGCTTTGCGCCTCTGGTGTTTCATTTCTTCTGTCCCTTTCAAGAAAACGATGCACGCATATCCTGGCATATTTTGTAGAAGTGGAAGCCTTTGGGCTTCTTAAGTGGCAGAAGCAGTAAAGCAAGTAATAACTGTCCCCACTGGGAATAAAAAAGTGATTTGATGGAAGAACTACTTTATTGTTAAAAAATACAGGCAGGTTTTTTGTTTGTTTGTATGTTTTTTTTGTGTGTATGTTTTTGTGTGTGTGTGTGTGTGTTTTTGTGTTTTTTTTTGTTTTTTTTTTTTGTGTGTGTGTGTGTTTTCAAAAATGCCATAGAGATATGCTGGCTTTTAGCTTATCTACAATGAGATACAATACTTTCTCTATTATGTTACTCTGATGGTATTCAGTAAAACCATCTGGAGTTTCTTATGCAAAGCTACATAGCTAAAGCCAATTATTTCAAGGCAAATTAGCAAAACTTTTAATCCGGGCAGGTTTTGGCAAGCTTTTGGGCAGATAATCTTTCATCTGGTCTCTTACAACCACTCAGCCTAGCCACAGGCAGCGTGGGTGAGGTGGCTGTGCTCCAGAAACACTCTATTTGTGGACACAGATCTGAATTTAATTTAACTCCCACATGTCAGGAGGTGTATTACTCCTCTTTTGATCTCCTTCTTTGCCATTTAAAATGTAAAGGCCGTTCATAGTGCAGGGGTTCTACAGGAGCAGGCGTCGGGCCAGATGTGGCCTGTGGGCCATAGTTTGCCAAACCCTGCTGTCGGGAAGAAGTGTGCATGGTTAGAGCTAGCTTCCCCAAGGACTTCACAGATAACTTTGGAGAATTCCTGTGGTGTTTTGTAAACTTCTTCCAAAAGTCCGCAAGCTTCCTGTGACGGTGGCTTATGGATCTCACACTTGCGTCTGAACAGGGAAGTTAATGGAAGGTTGGATAGATGGATGGAACTAGTACATTGTTAACTAAGACAAGTAGCTTGATCCTGGGATTATTTCTCATCCTGCTTTGCATGCTTTTCCCTCCTCTTCCCATCTTGTTTCATCAGTTGAGATAAATGATTTCAAATAATTTAGAGTTGAATTCAAGTTAAAGCTATATAAAGCTATATATATATATATCTGGTTTTTCTACGTTTTTCACATGATTGACTTGACTACATTTGAGTATTTATCAGAAGTTATTAAGATTTGTAGTCTTTATTTTTTGTTTTGTAAAAATCTCACCTGAGGACTTATTTGCCATGTTACTTTTTTTTACCCTAAAGGTAATGTTTTATTGATAATCAAAGATCTAGAGCAAGCATGCCAAACTCATGGGCTGCATGCGGCCCAGCCAATATAACAGCATGTAAGAAACTTTTTAATAAAAATTTTGTAACTTAAATTTTACAATATCCTGTTATACATAATTATTAATAATGAACTATACTGTTCACTAATGACTGATTATTATAATCATGTTGCATTCATTTCCCTTACTAACCTTACTTGCAGGTGCACCATTTCTCTCCACTAATACTAGCAGCAAATATTTTAGCAATTGATTGCCACATCATTAGTCTTGGACTGTCTTGTTTGGTGTGCGCAACAAGAAATATTTCACTGAGAAAAAGAAAAATACGTCTCTTTGTGTTACGCTTATTAATTTGTGCAGTTATTCATGTCTGGCAAGTTAATGTTAAAGAAAAAATGTTGATTTTTATTAAGATGTTCTATTTTATGTTAATGATTACACATTTATTTCAGCCCTTTGTATTCAGCATATCTCCATTGAAATAAACCTTTTGAATATGAAAACTGAAGCTTTTGGTTTTTTGCGGCCCACATAAGCGTGAAGCTTGTTTATTTGGCCCGTGTTTATTTGGCTTTGAGTTTGACATGCTTGGTCTAGGGAGTAGCTTTGTGATCGGACTGAGCTGTGAGCTGGGCAGCGCTCTCAGGCTTCCCGGGCCCCTGTGACAATGAATTTCCAGTATGGTGGTGGCGAGCAGCATGAAGGGCATACACGTTTCATCAGCTTGAGGGCTCTTTTCCAACATTTATTTGTTGCTGTTAATCCTCACCCTAGGATATTTTTCCATTGATTTTTAGAGAGTGGAAGGGAAGGGGAGAGACACAGAGAGAGAAACATCAATGTGAGAGAGACACATCCATTGGCTACCTCCCTCACGTGCCCAGGGCCAGGATCGAGCCTGCCACCAAGGCACCTGCCCTTGACTGCTATCAAACTCGTGACCCTTTGGTCCGTAGTTGATGCTCTATCCACTGAGCCAAACTGGCTAGGACTCTTCCAACTTTCTGATTATCTGCTTCCTACTTCACGTGATTGTTAGGGGAAAAACATTTTAAGGTAGATAAAGATACAAGCTATCACCTTACTGGGAATTCAAATTATAGAAATATTAGAAGCCTGGTGCACGAAAACGTGCACAGGTAGGGTCCCTAGGCTTGGCAGGCGATCAGGGCCTTCCAGCTGCTGACCAGGGCCTTCCTTCATTCTGCGCTGCCCCCTGGTGGTCAGTGCACATAACAGCAAGCGACTAAAACTCCTGGTCCTCCAGAAAAACTCCTAAGGGGACACTTTGCATATTATATATTTAATTTTTTTTTTTTTTTTTTTTTTTTTTTTTTAGAGTACGTTTTCTGAAAGCCTGAGACCAAGAAACCCTAAACTGGCAGTAATCTTCTTTCCATTCCAAATTAGTCTATCTCCATACTATGTTATGGTCAGCCAGGATTATCTTGTATAATAAAAGGCTAATATGCAAATTGTCCCCTTGGGTGTTCGACCTCCTGAGAGTTTGACCACTTGTTGTGATGTGTGCTGACCACCAGGGGGCGGTGCAGAACGAAGGAAGGCCCTGGCCAGCAACCGAGAAAGGAAGGCCCCCGATCACCGACCAGGCCTAGGGAACCTGCCCGTGCACAAATTTCATGCACCTGGCCTCTAGTAAATATATAATGATTGAAGTCAGTTAATTGTATCTGTATAAATTCCCCAACCATCGTATAGCATTTGCTAAGTTCCTTTAGCTCCTGCAAGTTCTTACTGAAGGAGTTTCATGATCCCTCTGAGGCTTTACAGTTTAAGTTTCGTTTCCTGTTTTTAATCTGTTGTTTTTATAAGTAAAATAACTTCAACATACAGCATTTTTATTGTTTTGACTATTCATACTTAGTACTTCATTAGATACCATAACTTGTCAGTCATTTTTTAACTTATCCATTCATCATATCACATGTTACTGAACCATCAGTAGGAGAAAGATTCTGGAGGTACCGGGGACACCTAACTGAATAACTCTCTGCCCTTGGATACTTCATGGTCTTTTAACAATCTTTTATTTGGAATTACTTATAGACACAGAAAACGTGTAAGAACTAAGTTTTCTTATGTTCCTCTCCCAATCTTCCCAGTGTTTATATGTTATGTAATGATAGTGTAGTTATCAGAACCAGGGAACTCACATTAGTCCACACATGAGCAAAACCATGTCTATCTACACTAATAAAAGAGAAACATGCAAATTGACCATCACTCTGCTACACCCACCAGCCAATCAGGAGAGAATATGCAAATTAGGAGGACAAAATGGCGGCCGCCCAGCTTCAGGTGGAGTAGCCAGGATGCCTGCTATGAGAGGAAGGGCGGGGGGTGAAGGTTTCTACAGGAGCTGCACTCCCGCTGCAGTGAAGATGAAGGCTGCAGACTGGCTAGAGGAGCAGCGAAGATGAAGAGGGCAGACTCCACCCAGAGCAAAGGCCTGGGTCCCAGGTGCCGGAGGAAAACCAGTGCTGGAAGCCAAGGGAAAGAAGACCTATTGCATGAATCTCTTCGTGCAGTGGCCTCTAGTTTCGTTACCATCTCTTCTTTCTGATCTGAAGGGTAGCGTTACTATAGACACTCTGTACTTGGCTTTTTTCACTTAGTGCCAGGTTCTGGGAATTGCTCCATATCAGTGCACAGAGAACTTCCTCATAGTACTCCATTGAGTGGATGTACCACAGTTTATTCAGCTGTGCTTTCATACACGGGCATTTCCGTCCCCAGGGTGTTTCAGTCGTAAGTGATACTATGTTGACTATGCTTGTGCATATGCACTTCCTTATTGTTAGGTGTGTATCTTCATGTGGGTTCATAAGAGAGAGGATGCTGGATTAAAAGGTTCATGTACGTGTGATTTCCCCCAGAAAACACACACCAGTTTGCATTTTCCCCAGCAATGTACGAGACGTCCTGCTTTCCCAACAGAATGTGTGTCTTCTGTTTTTTAAGCATGCCGGTCTGAGAGGTGAGAGAGCGGGTCTCCGTGCTGTTTTACTTTTTCCTTGCTACCATTTTTTTTCATATGTATGAAGGATAATTTTGCCTCTTTTTTGGGAGCGAAGCATCTGTTTATGTCTTTATATCTTTCTTTTGGTCTCTTATGTTTTAAGAGTTTTTCATATGTCTGTTGTATGTTGCAAATATTTTCTCCCAGTCTCTCACTTTTCTTTCTTACGCATTTTTTAAACTAGGCAAAGGCTATTTTTATCTAGTCCCCTTTATCGGTCTTTTATTTCCTCAGGTTTTGAGTCCTGGTTAGAAAGCCTTTCCCTTCACCCAATTTAAAGAGGATTCCGCCCAGGTGTCCCAGCACCATGCACTTAGGAAGTCTGTCTTTACGTAACTCTGCAGCGTGAGATGCCACCTTTGTCACAGTCTTTTCCACACGTGTTCTGACTTACCATTGTATGTTCTCCTGTCTCTGTCTGTGCCGGAATCACAGTCTTTGAGTGATAGGGGCTTTAAGCCATGCTTTATTGTCTGATAGAGCTAGAGTGTCCCCGCCCCTTTTCCGTGTTGGTTTTTCCGTGTGAGTTTTAGTGTTAACTGTTTGAGTCCATGAAGCCGAAGGTTGGCATTTGTATGGGGATTGCACTGAATGCACAGGCAGGCTGTGGGGAGGCCATGAGGGAGGCCCGAGAGCAGAGGGATTTTCCATTTGTTCACGTTTACATTACTTTCAGGAGTGTCTGGGAATTTTCCTCATAGACATTCCCCCATTCTTGTTACATTTATTCCTGCACATTTAAACTTCCACACAAATATTGAACTCTAGACCCTAGCAGAGAATACGCGTTCTTCTATGTACCTTGGCATATTCTTAAAAAACGAGCATATGTTGTGGCACCAAAAAAACTTCTTCAGTTAAAATGGAATAATAATGAAGTTTACAAATAAAAACATAGAGCAGAAAGGTCCTTTCATCTGGAAATTTACAAGGTCCTATTAAACAACTCCTGGTATAAGGGGAACCACAAATTTAAAATGATAATACAAATACTATAAACTGAAATATATGGCATGCATTTAAAGCAATGATTAGAGAAAAACTAGTTATATGAAACACATTGATTTGAATAAAAAATAAAATTAAATCAATTCAATTTCCAGCTTAAAATGATACAAAAAACAACAACAATAAATAAATAAAAAGAATGCACTGATGTTTGCTAAATGTTATAGAAGAAATACTTAAGACGATTATACTTAGCAAGTGGGGAAGCACAGGGACTGAGTGGAAGCAGTGTTGTGTAGTGTTACACTTAGAGCAACCATTGAGAAACTACGGAGTGATGTGCTAAAACACTAAGTAAATCCAGATGGAATCTTGGAAAATGTTCAGATAACCCGTAGGAAGTCACAGGAAGCAGAAGAACTGGAAACAGAAGAGGCTTAAAGAACTCCTGTGCCTGTCATTAATCAAATGGCTTACACTAGACAACATACTCACTGTTTCAGAACCTGCTCTCGCCTTTGTTGTCAGCTAGAAGGGAAACACCGTGAGCACACACGTGCTCAGCACCTGCCACCGCACCGTTCCTCTGAGGTGGCCGAGCTTGGGAGTAGGAGTAGGAAGGCCGGGGAGCTCCAGGAAGGAATTTCTGGGCCACAGTTTCCATTTGCATTCCCTCCTTGCATAGGCTGTTCTTTTCTCTCACCTTCCTCCCCTTCTCTCCTTCCTCCCCTTCCTACTGACATCTCCCTCTCCCCTTCCTCCCCTTCAGAGGGGCACCTCCCTCTCCTTCCTCCCCTTCAGACGCCCACCTCCCTCTCCTTCCTCCCCTTCAGACACCCACCTTCCCTCTCCTTCCCTTCAGAGGCCCACCTCCCTCTCCTTCCTCCCCTTCAGAGGCCCACCTCCCTCTCCTTCCTCCCCTTCAGAGGCCCACCTCCCTCTCCTTCCTCCCCTTCAGAGGCCCACCTCCCTCTCCTTTCTTCCCTTCAGAGGCCCACCTCCCTCTCCTTCCTCCCCTTCAGAGGCCCACCTCCCTCTCCTTCCTCCCCTTCAGACATCCACCTCCCTCTCCTTCCTCCCCTTCAGAGGCCTACCTCCCTCTCCTTCCTCCCCTTCAGAGGCCCACCTCCCTCTCCTTTCTTCCCTTCAGAGGCCCACCTCCCTCTCCTTCCTCCCCTTCAGAGGCCCACCTCCCTCTCCTTCCTCCCCTTCAGAGGCCCACCTCCCTCTCCTTCCTCCCCTTCAGAGGCCCACCTCCCTCTCCTTCCTCCCCTTCAGAGGCCCACCTCCCTCTCCTTCCTCCCCTTCAGAGGCCCACCTCCCTCTCCTTCCTCCCCTTCAGAGGCCCACCTCCCTCTCCTTCCTCCCCTTCAGAGGCCCACCTCCCTCTCCTTCCTCCCCTTCAGAGGCCCACCTCCCTCTCCTTCCTCCCCTTCAGAGGCCCACCTCCCTCTCCTTCCTCCCCTTCAGAGGCCCACCTCCCTCTCCTTCCTCCCCTTCAGACATCCACCTCCCTCTCCTTCCTCCCCTTCAGAGGCCCACCTCCCTCTCCTTCCTCCCCTTCAGACACCCACCTCCCTCTCCTTCCTCCCCTTCAGAGGCCCACCTCCCTCTCCTTCCTCCCCTTCAGACATCCACCTCCCTCTCCTTCCTCCCCTTCAGAGGCCCACCTCCCTCTCCTTCCTCCCCTTCAGACACCCACCTCCCTCTCTCCTCCATCCCCTTCAGATGGCACCTCCCACTAGCCAGGGGCTCGCCAGTGCTGCACTCCCAGCTGTGCAGCTCCCAGGCGGTCTTTTTCGGGGGCCGCGCTCCTCAGTCAGTGACCTCAGGAGCGGGGCTTTCCTGCCTGTGGCAGGTTTCTGATGACAGTGAGGTGTCCCTTTGGGAGTAGGGTGACAGGACTTCAGGGGACCCCAAAACCAGCTGCTCAGCAAGGTGGCAATGATGGCGATTTCCTCTGACCAGTCTCTCCTCCTGCCTTCCACAAACATGGTCACATGGTGTACTGAGAGAGAGCACGATGAAGAGGGGATTGGGGGGAGGGGGGGAAGGGGATGCTTCAAATGTACACATATGCACACAGTTTTAGATGTAAGCTCTCCTCTTCAGCAAGAGGTGCGTGAAAATGCAGGGTGGGCAAGAGAAGCGTCACAGTTGGGAGTAGATGAAGCACAGAGTTCATTCTGAGTTATTTGTTAGTTATGCTGTTTTCCATGCTAACAACTGTAAACCTACTTTGCCCCACTCTGTATTTCAAAATGGATGCCACCCAGTCAGACCGTCCACAGTGGCCTTACTGCTCCTTCAGCCCTGGCTTCAGCTCTGCTCTGTCCTCAGGGCTCCGTGCTGGAGGGCTCATTGGCCAGCACATGTGGCAACTTTAAACAGCCACCGCTGCATGCTAATGCCTGTCACTGCTTTACTTTTCCCTAATACTTAAAAAATATACAGCAAAATGCAGATTTTAAATTTACATCTTCAGAAATTTCAATAAATTTATTCGACCCTAAGCAAGGTATGGACTAGTCCCACAATGTGAGAAATTTCCCTTAGCTACTTTCCACTCAAAACCTCCCACCCATAAGCCGACAACTCTACTGCTTCTCTTACCGTAAATTATTTTTGCCTGTTCCACAACTTCATGTAAGTGGAATCCTGCAGTATGTACTTTTGTGTGTGTCTGGCTTCTTTTTAAAAATATGTTTTTATTTCAGAGAAGAAGGCAGAGATAGAAACATGAATGATGAGAGAGAATCATTGATTGCCTGCCTCCTGTACACCCCCCACTGGGGATCGAGCCTGCAACCCCTGCATGTGCTCTTGACTGGAATCAAACTCATGACCCTTCAGTCTTCAGGCTGATGCTCTATCCACTGAGCCAAACCGGCTAGGGCATGTGTGACTTCTTTTGCTTAGTATTTAATTTTTGAGAATTTTCCATGTTGTGCTATGTATCAATAGCTCTTTCTTTTGTATTGTGTAGTATTTCATTGTACAAATACATAACGATTTGTTTACCAATTTCCTTGATGGTGGGCATTGGGGCTATTCCTATGCTAGAATAAATAGTGCTGCCATGAAAAAAAACAAACACAAAAAAGTACAAAGACAGGAGTAATAAAAATAAAAGCAGAAGTTAATGAAAAAAATACTAGATCCGAGTAATCAAATTTTTTTTAAAAAACACACACTAATATCTCATTAAAAATACATTATGACCAACTGGAATTTATTTCAGGATGCAGAATAGATTACTATTGAGACTGTTAATAGCATTTCTCATGTTAATAAAACTAAGGGAAAAATGGATCTCTAAAGGCTAAGATTATGGCATTTCTAAAGCGAGTATCATATCAGTGGGAACACCCAGGAAACATTTCCACAGGGCCCAGAGTCAGGCAAGGCTGCCTCCCATGCCCACTGCTCCCCATGCTGTGTTAGAGGCTTAACAAACGGTAAGGAAGAAGTAAAATACGTTCATTTACAAATCAGATAGCATATCTGGAAAATCTCAGCGAATCAATGATTAAATTATATCGAATACTAAAGAATTCAGTTGATTAGGCTATACATGTAATTAAATGGGAAGCAAGTAGAGGATATCCAATAATGGTAGATTAAAGTCCCGTTTATTCCAGCTTTGCAGTCATTTATCAGATGATATCCTTCTATTTCTGCTGCTTCTGTCCTTCCCTAGCCCCGCTGGGTTGCTCTCCCTCGGGGACATTTGGCATTCTCGGGCAAGGTTTTGTTTGTCACGGTGATGTCTGTGGGTGCTGGGGCAGCGGCCAGGAGTGCTGCCAACTACCCGAGCTCCTGACACAGTGTCAGAGTGCGAGACTGAGAACCCCCTTAAGCGGGTTTGATTTCTAACGCCTGTGCTTAGATTGGGGGGAGTTAGGGTGTTTATATTTCTAGTTAACACATTAATTACTCAAGCTTAAGAGTTACCTTAAATTTAAAAGTAACAAAGAATAATAAAAGAAGAATTGCTGCCAAATCCGGTTTGGCTCAGTGGATAGAGCGTCGGCCTGCGGACTGAAGGGTCCCAGGTTCGATTCCGGTCAAGGGCATGCACCTTGGTTGCGGGCACATCCCCGGTAGGGAGTGTACAAGAGGCAGCTGATCGATGTCTCTTTCTCATCGATGTTTCTAACTCTCTATCCTTCTACCTTCCTCTCTATAAAAAATCAATAAAATATATATATTTTTTAAAAAGAATTATTTTCCTTTTGTAATGGACAATTATGGCGAAGATAATTTAAATAGCACTGAACAGTAGACATCTTCATGGACTTCTTATTTGATCTCAGTGCTTTTATAATTGGGCAGCAGGCATTGTTATCCCTGTGTGACTGAAGGGACTTACCTGTTCTTGGCTTCAGGGACTAAGTCACTTCAGACAGGCGGGCAGTGAGTTGCTGAGTGAATGCGCTCTTCATCTGTAAAACTGATCTTACCCACTTGCCTTAATTCCAGCTAAATCTGGAGGTATGACCGTGGGCCTGAGGAGTTATACCTAGTCTTTAGTTGTATCTTGTAGCTGCAAATTCGTGCTTCTAATAGAACTTTCTGCAATGATAGAAATATATCAATATGTGCTGTTCAGTGTGGTGGCCATTAGCCGCATGTAGCTATTTAAACACCCCCCCCACACACACACACACACTAGAGGCCCGGTGCACAGATCGGGTGGGGGCCGGGAGGAGGAGCAGGGTCGGGGGTTGGCTACCAGCCCCAAGGAGGGAGCTGGCCCTTGCCCCCCTTGGGAAAGGGGCTGCTTCCGCTGCCATTCATCCCTGGCTCGCTGGCCCAGCCTGGGACCGGAGGCCCTGGCGGGTCGGGAGAGAAGGTGACAGTCACTGGGCCGGGCATGGGAGGAACAGATGCTGGACGCCAATGCCACCGCCAGTGCCGCCACCACACAGTTCTCCTTCCCTCGCCGCCACACTGTGCTGCCACTGCATCGGGCGGGCAGCCCCAGGGCGAGGGGAGGATGGGAGCAGGACAGACCTCGTGTGGAGGGCCGACGTTCAGTAGATCAGCGAGGGAGCTGCCGTGCTGCGTGCGAAACCCCAGCCCAGGAGCAGGTCTCTACGGTGGCTAGCTCCAGGGGCCGAGGGGGGCGGCCAGCTGTGGGGGGTCCGGGGAGGCTGGCTGTAAGTGCACTGACCACCAGGGGGCAGCTCCTGTGTTGATGGTCAATGCGCATCATAGCGACTGGTCATTCTGTCATAATGGCCGCTTAGGCATATATATAGATATTAATTAAAATGAAATAAAATTTAAAATTAATTTCTCTTCAATTATCCACATTTCAAGTGCTCAATAGCCCTCCATTCTAATCAGTAGTTCACAAGGGAACTTTAGTAAATCAGTAGCTTGTTTTATTTCATTTTAAAAACGGAAATTGTCAGAGCCCATCTTAGCTTCTGCCCATCACAGAGGCTTTGGTCTCAGTTGTGTAAGTCCTGTGGGAAAGGGGGATGTTACTTTTTTGTTGTGGGAAGTGAATGAATGTCCATTCCTACGTGGGTATCCCTCAGCCAGTTTCTTTCACTGACACCATGGCCATTAGCTGGTGTGTGTGTGTGTGTGTGTGTGTGTGTGTGTAAACCAGTAATCCCGGATTCCCCTGGGAGTGGAATGCGTTGAAATCGTGGGAGGGAGGTCACGTCATGTCACTGGCAGCATCCTGGCGCACTCTTGATGTGCTTTTGGCCTTCCCGTTTCACCTACTGGAACCATAACCTGTAGCTTCCACTTGGAAAGGTGCCTTCTGTAATCACTGAGGGAGTTGCAGTTCTTAAAACCTCTCTGCTGTCTAGATAAACCTCACTACTTTCTAGCTTCTAGGAAATTATTTCAATATGTATGTGTGCATGTGTGTGCACGTGTGTGTGTGTGTGTGTGTGTGTGTGTGTGTGTGTAGTGGGGAGGTGGGCCCTCCTGCACGGCATAATGCTCCTGACATTGGCATTTGGAGCATGAGACACGCTTAAGGAGCCCTGCAGTCCCGCAGAGTTTCCAGCTCTGATGTGGTTTACGTTTTGTTGGTAGATGTACCTGGAAATCTTACTCCTCATCGCAGTATTTTTATGGGATGTGTTTTTCAACTTGAGTCCTTTAATGTTAACATTTTGGGGAGGTTTTGTTGGTATATTACATCCATATATGTTAAAAGTTAAAATTGTTCTGTTTTAATTTTCAAGTCAGTTTATTTCTTGTATGTTAAACAGGAAACATCTGTTTGACAGTACACGTGCTGCCATCGGGCAGCAGGAGGAAGGAGAGGCGCTTTAGAGGGCCATTTCGTCATCTGACTGTAGTTTTACGTTCCCCCGTCATTTCTAGTTTAATAAACTTTCGTCATAGTTCTTCCCACAATTTAACTTTGTAGTTTAATTTTACTGTATGACTAAAATGCTGAGATAACAGCAATTAAGTTGTAAGTTGAAGCAGTCATGAAACAAAAAATATATTATACTGGGCGTTTTCTTCTTTTGGGAACGCCCAATTGTTTGAATAGATAATTACAGAGTTTGTGGCTACATTCTACATGTTCTTAGAGTAATATGGGTTTAGTTAATACCTCTCCCCACCCTTACCCCTCCAATACTATTTTGGTTTACAAAGCAATTGACGGTATTACTAATGTATTTTTGTTTGTTTATTTTCAGAGGGAAGTGTAACATCTCCCATTTTTCTGACATATTTGCTGCTAGAGAGTTTAAAGCCCGGGTGGATTCATTTTTCTACATATTAGGCTATAACCCCGAGACAAGGTAAGTGAGTCACTCGGGCCCACTCATTGAGAACTTCTGCTTTTCTCACTGGAGTGTGTGTGTGTGTGTGTGTGTGTGTGTGTGTATGGGTAAACACTAAGAAGGTTAAAAAAACAAAACCTTCAAATCCTGTAGTAAACCTCTTTGGATGGAGTTGTAATGAATGTCTTCGGTGTCTAAAGCAGCCTTAGTGTCTTTCTATAAAAATAAAAAATAAAAAAAAAGGAAACGTGAGAAAATTTGGGTTTAGAGAGAGAAAAGACACGTTTAGTTTATCTGCTTTGAATTGATTATGAATTGGCAGATTATTACCCTAATGTATTTTCTGTCACACCTTCCATGATACCATATTGAAAATACTAGAACCTCATGGAAAGTTCTACAAAAGGATTTAGAAAGAAATAAAAGATACTTAGCTCAAGGAGGTTAGTGGAAGTACTTCATTAAGTGTAGTAGCAAGATGGATAATTGTTTTAGGGAAAACGTTTTCCTGGAGGATGCTGAGAAATTATATGTTAAGGCAGTCAACATAAGGTCAATAAGACGGACCATATTTTTTATCGTGGTTGAAAGAGGCTGTGTGAGGCTCCATTTAGGCATACAAAGAACCGCCATAGTGGTCATAGTGAAAGGGCCACCTTTTTTATTTACCTTCTTTCTTTAGAAACAGTGAATTTTAGCTTTTATTTTCTCGTTTGAAGTTTGCCCTGTTCCACTGACAAAGAAGCTGACCAATGGTAATATTGCAAAAGCATCTTATATTTTGAAATGCTTATTTTACATTTGCATTTATTGGCTGTCTGGTCATTTGTGTCATCCTGTTGCCCAGAGAAAGTGTGCAACAGTTGAACTTGGATTTCTGTCTAGACACAAAGGGGTCTGTTATTTTAGTGATGTCATATTTATGTAACTATTTGGTAAGTAGTTGTCATATTGCACAAACGTATACATTAGTGAATTGACTAAGTCACTTTTGTGTTTTAAATGTTTAACTTTTAGGTTTATCACACCAATCAGATTATGTGTAACTCGTTTTGGTTATGCATCTGCTTTTGATGAAGGCATATTAAAAAGAGGCCTATAAGTTACTGTGTCAGCGAGGGACTCACAAGTTCTTGCTCATTTTCATGGTGTGTCACTGGCAGTCTTTCGGATCCTTGTTTTAAAGTGTGGGTGAGGGCAAAAGGGGGCAAAAGGTCTCCCACCTGCAAAAGCAGCCCAGAGACGTGCCTGTGCGGTGCGTGCTGGGTCTCTGTCACCCTGTCAGTGCTTTGACTTCCAGCCACCGCGTGTCCCTCCCGGTCCGGTGTCCCCGTGTCCGGCTTGTGCTCGGTCCGTGGTGAGCCAGAGGAGTGCTGGACGAGGGCCCAGTGTTGGAGTGTCCACTGCAAGTAGTCTGGTGGCAGACTCAGACTCCTTCCGCGTGAGGAGGGGACTGTAGCAGCGGAGCCAGGTCGGCCCCTGCCCTGGCGCGCTGGTTTCACTGTGCACTCGGAGCTGGGTGTACAGTTCTTGCGGCTGCTCAGATGATCAGAGGCGTGGATGTGACTTAACAGACCACAGAAAAGCTGATTGTTTTCTCCCCCTGGCCATGCGCAGCCCAATCTTCAGAATGCTCAGGGGCTTAGCATTGCAGAACTTACCTGATACCTCTCCTTCTGTCTGTTCCAAGCTTGTGGGGAGTGGGCTGTATGATGGCTGGCTTCTCGGCAGTCCCCATGTGCATGGTGGGCCTGGCGTGTAATGGTGGCTGTATGGCGCTGTGTGCTGACTCAGCGCCTTGGGCCCGGGAAGAGGAACTGCACTAGTCCTGGGAGGGAAGCATGTATCGGGGAGACCACTGGGCGGTCAAGACTGGCCGCTCTGTGACCACAAACTCTGATGACTTTCCCTCCACTTAGATAGCCAGGAACTGTGCGCCTGTGAGCGGTTGGAACCAGAGTTTAAGGTAGAATTATTGTCTCATAGCACATTTTCTGATAGTAGTTAAAAGTTGACTTATGTAATTTTCTGTAATTTATTTAGTATGTTAGAAAGCACCGAAAGTTTGGAATATTTTTTTCACGTTTACTACATAGATCCATTATAAGCCCCAGTGTTTGGCGAGCTTTTTATTTTCCCTAACGTGGTTATTACGTTTCAGAACGTTGTGTCTTGCCAGGGCCTTGGTTGTCCAGGACTTTTGGTTCTGATGGCATTTCGTTGAACACATGTATGGTAGGGACCAGGCTCACCCTCACCTTTAAAATGTGCGAGATGCAGGCGGGCACCGGGCGTGGAGCCGGTTGCCCACAGCGATGGGAAATTCGGTTATCAAAATGACTTCAGAAAAGAGAACCTAACATCCATTAACAATGGAAAAAATTGAAAATGCCACCAAAAAGCTACCGTTCCTCAAAACACCAGGCCAGATGGTGTCACAGGTTAGAAAAAAAAAACCCTTCATGAAGAAGACAGATCGTAAGCCACATGGTGGATTCAGAGGCTAATAAAAAGAGGTCGCCAATCATAACATCTTCAAAACAAGATATATCACCTCATATTATAGACGTTTGGTGAAAGAAAGCATTATTTGTGTGGCTGCTGTGCAGCTCTCAGCAACATGCGATCACATTTCCCATTCATACAGCTGAATGGAACCAAAACCCGGGATCAGTGCTTCAGCTGAGGAGGGATGGATTTCGAAACCTGTATCGTGGAATTTTCCCCCCATTAGTGCAGAAGACAACTATTGGCACTTATGTTTGGTCTGTATGAGGATTTATCTTGCCTTCTCCGTAAGCATATCCGTACCCCAGATTTTATAACCCCGTAGCATGGCAGCCATACTGGCAGGGACAACAGAAGCAATTTTCACTCCACTGGAAAGAGTTCAGACACTGCTTCAAGACCACAAGCATCATGACACATTTATAAACACTTATCAGGCTTTCAAGGCACTGAAATGCCATGCAATTGGGAGTATTATCGAGGCGTGATGCCTGCTCTTCTCCGTAATGGGTTCAGCAGTGTCCTGGTTTTGGCCTCGGGCCCCGTTAAGGAGCACCTGCCCACCGCAACGACGCACAGCGCTCACCTGGTCAGTGATTTCATCTGTGGAGGCCTGCTGGGCGCCATGGTGGGAATCTGTTAATGCTGTAAAAACTTGCATGATTGGTGGGGAATTTCAGTCTTTTCCCCAGGTTTTCAAAATAATCTGGTTAGAATGAGACAGGAAACTGACAAATCTTTTCAGAGGTGCCTATCTAAATTACCACCGGTCCCTCATCTCTTGGGCATAATCAATGCAACTTATGAATTCCTGTTAAAGATTACATGAGAGAAATAATTAAGTGCCATGTACCTACCAACTGACTAGACTTTTAAAGAGGAATGTAGTTTGGCCTCGTTCCTAATTGGCCCATATAAGTTGGTGTTGTATGTTCAGGGTACAGTGAATTATGGCAAAGCTGTTTTCCTTAAGCACCAACAAATTCAGAATAAAAGGTAAGAGTAGAAAAATTTTAAAATAAAATGTATGAGATGCATAGTCTCTTACCTTTAATTCTGAAATCTGAACACTGAAAAAAATCAAGGTTTTTATGCTAAGTTTGGAGCTTACTCTTGGTCACACTTGAACTGATATGAAGCTATTCTTAATCTGTTCGCTTTGTGTGGGTTTGCCAACTTGTATAGCAAAGTAGTAATGTGCTAGAACGGTGGTCATTTCTCGGGTACTGTTGGAGTATCAGAGTATAAGGTATGTTTCCTCTAGTACTTTTTTAAATCCAAAATGTTCTGAATTCTGAAAGTCCTCTGACCCTAATGATCTTAGCTAAGGGATGGTGAGACTGTATTTCTGCTAACATTGATGTTTAAGTAACAAAACTTATTTGGGGGGGAAATTGGAGGCAGATGTTTTTAGCTTTAGGTAGGATACAACCTAAAGGATGACAAATGAGAGAGGCTTGAATCTCGTGCTGGCCTAAACTGTGAGCCCTCAGTGGCTTTGTTTTGGAGCTTGGTTTGACACTGCTGCTCTCAGGGAGTGTTCACTCTCGCTGTGTGTACAAGATTCACCCCAGATTCATTTATGTAGTTAGCATGTTCTGATGCAGGCCGCTGAGGTAGGAGGAGAAGGTAGCAATGGTAACCGGGGTCCCAGAAAGAACAGTAGTGGCCGTTTGAGAGGAGATGCCTGTATCTTTAAATTATGAAGCATGAACTTTCCCAAGGACCAGCCCAGTGGTTCCACTTGCTAGTCAGAGTTCTTTAGGTCCCCAGCGTGCATTTAGGGGTAGCGAAGGAAACATAATTTTAAATGAAGCATTTTGTATTGATGGTCACTGATGTATTGTCTCTTTCTCTTCCCTTCTCCTCTCTTCTCCATCATTACTGTCTTTCTTATAAAAATTATCAGTGGTTTTGGAATGTAGCATGAAACATCTGATTATATTCTTGGTACTTTGGTTTTCAATATGAGTCTTCTCTTAGTAATCCGGTGAAAAACAAGTTTAGGCTCAGAGCTGACCTTCCATTTTACCCAGGAGAGAATGTTCTGATTATCTGCAATCAGCTCTACCCTCTTCACTTTTCTTCTTCCAGGAAGAGCTGCTGCTGCTTCTGAGGCTTAAGGATTGCTACCCTTGTATTTAGAGTACTCTTAAACTGAGGCACCTGCAGGTCTTGTAAGTTCATCTTTCCCTGACGGACAGTGGCGGTAATGGTATTAACATTGGCTAGTTAGCCTGAACCCTCTCACAGTCTGGGTCCCCTCGCTCCTTACCACCCGCCTGCTCTCCACTCCCTACTGCTCTGCTTGCTGCTGCTTAGCACTGCTGCCGAGGCAGGAGAGGCTGTCCAGCCTGGCGGTCAGTGCGCATCGTAGCGCCCGGTAGTTCTGGTGGTTCTGCTGTAATGGTCGCTTAGGCTTTTATTATATAGTCTAGAGGTCCAATGTCCTTCCTAGAATACGTTCTTCCATTAGACCGTCCTGACTGGGTATGGCTGGAGGAAATGTTTTCATTTGTTTTGGGGAGATTTTAGACTTCTTATCTAAAGGGATGAAGCCCTCTGCATAGGAGAAAGTTGTTTAGATCCTCTGCTCCCTGGACCATCTCCCTCTGCATTGTGTTAGTGGCTGTGCAGTACCAGCACCTCACAGCTTTGCCAGGATTATTCCTGCGCCCCTTTCCTAAACGTCTGAAGTTTTCAGAAAGAAATTTGTGGGGTTGCTCCCCTTAAGTAGCTGCTGCTATGGTGGTTTATTTTTTAATGCTTTAAAATGTGCTGCAGTGTTTCTGTTAACTAATCTTGTGTAGTGTTTCATAGTGTATATTTTTATTTTACTCTTCTTGAAGATCTTGCTATTTAAAATCACAATTGGTTATTATTTTTTAAAGCTAAACCTTGCTGCCGTCTTACAGAGCAAGGCGTTTGGAAGCCTCTCGGTGGCACTCGCTGAGCCCGTGTTGGCTGTCGCGCATCCCCTTAGGAAGGCCCCACTTCCCTGCACACTAGCTTGGTGTGCGGAGCAGCAGAGGCTGTGGCTGGGCTTTATTTACGGAAACAGCAGGGCTGAGATTGATGGCGCTGGGAGGCAGTGTATGGATGAGGGCGGGTCACAGCACATGCTCAGTGCTGTCAGTGAGGGGGAAGTTTCTGCGTTCTGCGTGAAGGCTTAGGTCATAGCACACGCTCAGTGAGAGCGCCGTGAGGTCTCTCAGACTGCATGTGCCTCCATTTTGAGTTGTGAGAGTAGGAAAGGCAGAGTTTTAGCAGGGAGAGAGGTGCAGGGAGGCAGCTAACTCACCAGAGCCTGGTAGTCATGGATGGTCCATTCAGCCCCTGCAGGTAGGCTGATCTCCGGCCTCACTGAGCCAGTGATGGCTTTTGCTGCTGTTTCTCACTTTGAAGATGTTTATGAATCATTTCATCATTCATAGTGCATGCTCCTGAGAGCCTTTAATTCAGCCCCGGCTGGCCGTGTAGGTGGTGTTGCCAGGCGTGAAATCAGAGCTGAGGATGGGGTCTTCCCGGAGATGCATTAAAGCAGACGGGGAACCTTGTGGGTCCCTCTGCCCTATTCTCTTCCCCTTCCTCTGGCTCTCCCTCTGCGTGCAGTTTAACCTGCATCTTGCCGGTGCCCTGTGCTGAGCTGCTCTGCCTTCAGCACCTGCAGAGCCGACCTGCAGGGGCTGCTGGGAACGCCTGGGCCCAGCAGCTCCCTTTGATGCTGCAGGAAGGGGGAGGTGGGCAGCTATTGGTTGCTTTGAAGGTGGGTGGAACCTGTTTTGATTGAGAGCCTGTTTGCCGGGGCAAATTATAATTCTTGTCATCCTTTGTGACGTCTGAAAATGAAATAGTGCACATGTGGTGACGTATGCAGGGGACAGTTGCGCATTATGGTTGCGACAGTATACCTTAAAATGGATTTTTTAAAGAAATGAAAAGTTATGTCACACCACTTTTTACTGTCCAGTGCTTCAAAAGGAAGCAATCCCTTCTTTCTTTTAGAGCTTATGGAAAATTTCTTGGCAATTAAAAAAAATGTATGCCGTGACATGTGTGTTAGCAGTGAGGTCCCAGGTATTTTGTTTACTTACTGGGTTTGGGCCGAGGACTGCACTTGTGTGTGTATTTTGTTGTGCGACCTGCGAATTCTGTAGGAGGGGAGAAGGAGAGGAGCTGATGCCTGTCAAAGTGGAGGCATTGACAGGCAGGTTTTGTACTCACAGCGTGAAGGGGATGGCCACTGGTCTTTCCTGGGAGCAGAAATTCCGTTTGTGTGTGTCCTGTTTGCAGATGAGGCTCAGAAAGATGGCTGTCACTGTGGTCATAGGGAGCTTACCGAAGTGGAAGTCTTAATTAACCCCATACATGCTAAGTGAGGTGTTTAAATTGTATCTGTTGTTCCTCCTTCTTCTGAGAAGGTTGGGGGGAAAATGAAGTGACGCTTAAGTTTTGTGCATTTGTGGGGAGGGAGGGAAGCCAACTAGAGATGAACGTGCAACTGAAAGACTCACAGGATGGCACAGGGAGAAAAGGTCACAAGAGGGGCCCTGGATTTTGATGGGAAGTTTTGGGAACGCTAATAGTGCATTCTAGATCCTGAGAGTATGGCTGACGTGTAATCTGGCTCCTCGCAGGTGAAGTCTTAGGATTGCGATTAAGCACGTGGATTATACAGGAGTAATATAGGGTTAGCACATTTATTACTGTTTCTTAATCCCTTTTTATTCATGTGAGAGCTGGCTTCCTGTTATGATTTTATTAATTATTTATTTTTTCTATTATGTGTATATTTATTTGAACATTGCAGTTGGGAGTTTGGAGCAGATACTCACTTTCCCCAAATCAGGGAGTGGTGCTTTTGGAATGTGTCCTGTTCATTCTCCGTGGAAGCACATTTACTCTCTGAGTCTACAGTTGTCCTTCCTGTAGAGAAGCTGGGCACTGAGTACTTGCTGTCATTCACATGTGGGATCCTGGCAGGACTAAAGGTTCGGGTTTATTTTAGAAAACCCATTACTTGAATTAGGAGACCGCCTAGTGGGAAACAGTTGTGGAACCACCTTTCTGTTCTAGGATCTTTCTTTCTTCTCAAACTTTTTTATTTTATTTTACATTTAGCAAATAAAATGTGAACAGGAAGCTCTGCTTATATCTGAATCACGTCAGGTTCTTCCCCTTGATGGCTGGCCCGGTCTGGCCTCATCATACAAATGTGTTTGTGGAGCTTGAGTGCAGCCACCTGTTTAGATGGTGAGGACTTAATAGCACAGTGGTGATCTCTGGGAACTTCGTTGTTAAGAGTCCAATGTCTATGTTTCAAATCCAGTAAAGTCACTAGAGCTATATCTTGGGTGATGTGTGTTTGTTCTATATGTTCCTGTCTTGGAAAAAAATATTTTGGGAATGTTATTTGCCGGCCAGTCATCTTCTCTGTTTCGGGTTTGTATGCTGCTTGTCTGGTGGTGATAGAGATTCAGGAACAGCGCGTGGAAAGTTACTCTCGTGGTTAGTGAAGTTGTGTCGGGTCTGTGTTGCCTGGACATTGAAAACATGCTAGTTAGTTTCATGTTAGCTCATTGCCCCCCTCCTGTTGTACTGCACAGTATCAGAATGACATAGGAAACAGAATAGTTTCTACTGAGCGTGGTCATAAATCTCCTCCCAAACTGGTAATCATCTGTGCTGAGTAGTTTCTGATAGAGGAGGATACAAATTCTTGATCATATCTTTAAAGCAAATTTGAAAGAAAGCTAACTTATTTTCATGTTATATACTCTACTACTTTCGGTCTAAGCTAAAATAGTTTATTCAAATTCATTGGGGTCATTAGACATTATTTCTATAGTTCAGAATTATTTGATCTATACATTTATTTGTGACCATTTGGTTGATTATCTAGATTCCAAGCTTTGGGGCATGGTCCACATCTCTTCTTTAGTCTCAGTTCCCAGGAGAGTGCCTGACAAATGGGCCTCCAGCCTAAATACGGTGCATAAATGAGTGGCATCTCTGGTAAGAGAACAGACTAGATAGGGAGTTAGAGCTACGGTTCACATTCCACTAATAAGTGACATTGGACCAGCTGTGACATTGGATAAATTCCCTCCCCTGAACCTCAGTTTTCTCATGGGTAATATGGAGACAAATAATAGTTCTTACAGTTGTTATTAAGATTGGCTAGAAACTATGAAAGTGTTTGACATATAGTTGCTCGGTGTATTATTGTTATTAATTCAAAGGCAAACTCTACAATCTATTGTAGGTATAGTTCTCTCAAAAACCTATTTAATGAAAACAAATGCTAAGAATTATGTTAGGAATTAATGGTAAGTTAATGTTTAACCACCATTTACTGATCTACGTTTTTTCTTATGCTCTTAGGGTGTTTATAGTTTTCTTTAACTTCTTGAATATCTTTGTAGAGAAGCTTTACTTCCATATTGCACAACATTTGGTGTGTTCAGCATTCAATGTTGTTCTTTTCTTACCATTTTCTCTAATTATGTGTGTGTGTGTGTGTGTGTGTGTGTGTGTGTGTATTAATGCCTGTGTTGCCACTAGAGGTGCTGCTAGACGTCCTTCCCGCCCCCAGTAGGCTCACCGTTGCAGTGAAGAATAGTCTATGGCCATATTCTTATAGCATTTTTGAGAGGCTTCCCAGTAGGAACAAAGTGACATTTAGATGTGCACTGTAGAACTACTTATTTGTTCTAAGCCTCTCATTTTCTGAGGACACTCCATTTCTGTTCATTATAAAGTTTAATTTCAATATGCAAAAAATCAGCAACATTTCTGGTCAGGAGATTGGCTTACTCTTCAAATACTGCTGCTTTGTAAATTATTTTCAGTAACAGTGGGGTTTTAAAAATAAGTTTGTTTTCTAAAGCATCAGATATGTATGTGTGTGCAGCTTTGTGTTGGGCTGTGGTCCTTACAGCCATTTCCTTGTTTGTAGCCAGTGATGACAGTAAACCCAGAGGAACTGAGGTGGGATGCAGTCATGGGCCGTGGGCGGGCACTGCATGCTGCGTAGTGGTTGAGGCCAGACCAGACGTTTAGACAGTGGAGTAGAGTCATTATAGCGCTTTGAAACCAGATTCTTCCTTACATGTTGTTTAACTTTTTTAAATCACTTTTTATGATATTAAATATTGTGTAGCGGCCATGCTTACTTCATCTTATTGTCAGCATGGAAACTCTTCCCATTCCTCGGCCAATGCTTACATTCGTAGCCTGGAATCTGAATGATTATATAGGGGCCTATGGATAGCTGCTTCCATGGCCTGGAATCCTCTCTAATTAACTCCCGGCAGTCCCACAAATGAGCACCTTGGTCTCCTCAGGGCTTGGCTGCTTCTGTTAAGCTGGAGGACCGGATTAGGTGGCCACTAAAGGACTTCCATCAGAGAATATTGTACTTCTGGGTTTTTTTTGTTTTTTTTTTAAAATATATTTTATTGATTTTTTTACAGAGAGGAAGGGAGAGAGATAGAGAGCCAGAAACGTCGATGAGAGAGAAACATCGACCAGCTGCCTCCTGCACACCCCCCACCGGGGATGTGCCCGCAACCAATGTACATGCCCTTGACCGGAATCGAACCCGGGACCTTTCAGTCGCAGACCGATGCTCTACCACTGAGCCAAACCGGCTTCAGCAGGTTTTTTGAGGAGTTTCCTGTCTTGGTCTTTGCATTTGTGTATGAATTTTGGGACAGTAACTCTATCAACTGTTTACTCTGTTTCTTTAGAATTTTTTGAATGAATACTGAATTTTGTTTCTGCTGGGCACTTATCAAACCTGTGTCAGATTAATTTTGCTTGGAGGGCTAGTGTTCTGTTACAAGTGACTTGATTGGATTTTGTAACAAAATGCTTAGTTGCTATTGGTGGCTAAATAATAATTTAGTTAAAATTTTGGAGTCATTTATTCATTTAAAATACATTTAGTGAGTGCCAGTGGACTCTGGGATATAATGGGGAGCTAAACACAGACTTGGCTCCTATCCACATGGTGCTTTTTATCTAAAACGCAAGGCATCCATTGAAAGAAATAATCACACAGAATAAATGAAAATCATGCCTGTGGTGAGGCTGAAGGATAGAGAGTTATTGCTTCGGGAACTCCTAATAGAGGAATTAGCTTCTGTCCTCACTGCCGGTGCTGCAGCTAATAATAGTAAGGTCTGCTGAGCAGCAGGGGCTGCCCTGCCTCGGCCCAGAGACCAGTGTTTATTTTGGTCGCTATCTTGCAAACTTAGTCGTTAAGGACTCCGTTTTGTAGATGAGGAAACTAAGGTTCAAAGAGATTGAATTAAGTCTTCACAGTCACACTTGGAGCTAACAAAACCTTGGTACTAAAATGTTAATCCAGGTTAATTTGACTCTGAAGTCTGTGCTCTTCCGCCACCTGAGCATCTAGCCGCAGGCGTGTCTACCAGCTCCTCCCTCCCAGCAGTAGGGTGCCAGAGTCATGGAGGGTCCTGGTAGGATGTACAGAACATGGTGGTTTTATTCAGGTTTAGGGAAAATATTTTCTATCTTAAAATGAATGAGAATATGTTCTGGAATAGAATATAAAATTTACATGACTTTTTAAAATACTATGTGAAACTTTAAAGAAATCACAGACTTGCTTAAGACCCCTTCAGAAATAGGTGTTTAGATTGGACAAATCTGAGAAACCTTGTATACAATTCCAGTCTTCCTCCTCATTAGCCTTATTTTAAAAAATAAATATTTTTTTATTGATTTCAGAGAGAAAGGGAGAGGTAGAGATAGATAGAAACATCTTCCTGCACACCCCACACTGGGGATCCAGCCTGCAACCCAGCCATGTGCCCTGACCGGTCAGCTGCCACAGCTGCTGGCAAGGCTCGCAGAGAGAAGCAGGGTCTGATCCACATCCTCCATGGCAGCTGTTGATCAGCCCTTCCTTATCTCTTTTTCTCGGGTCTCACCAGCAGTCCCCCCCCCCACCCCCCACGCCCTCACCTGAGAGGTCAGCAGTTCATCCTGCCCGCCAGCAGCCGCCCAACCCCTCCTTGCTGATCAGGCCCGGAGATAGGCACACAGAGACTGACTGGCATAGAAACCAGTCAGAACCAAATCTGGGTGAACTGCGAGGAGCCAATGGCTGCCTAGGAGGCGGAGCTTTTGATGCTGACTAGCATAGAAACCAACCAATATGAACCTAATCTGGGTGAACTGCAAAGGCAGATCCTAAGGTGGGGGCTGAGGAGGGGTTTTAAGGGCAAAGGCTGTTTGGTATAAGGTGTAAGAAAGCAGTTCAATTTTTTAATGACCGGTTTGGTTTGGCAGTATGGTGCATATGGCTGGCTATCAGTCCAGATTTAGGGATTATATATTTTTGTCTGCCAAGAGCATCTCCTCCTGCTGAAAAAGGTCCCCCTCCACCCTCATTTAGCAATCCTCCTTATATAATCTATCTATAATGTGCTAATTAGACTGGGTTGACTGGCCATCTTCTGGATGTCCAACTTCCTACAGGACAAAGCCAGGGTGGTGGGGGCCACGGCAGAGGCAGTTAGGGGCGATCAGGCCGGCATGGGAGGGCAATTGGGGGTGAGATCAGGCCAGCAGAGGAGGGCAGTTGGAAGCGACCAGGCTGGCAGGGGAAAGCAGTTAGGGGTGATCAGACAGGCAGGCAGAGGTAGTTAGGGGCCATCAGGCAGGTAGGCAGGTGAGCAGTTAGGACCCAGTGGTTCCAGATTGCCGGAGGGATGTCCGACTGCCACGGGGATGGGGCCTAAACCAGCAGTCAGACATCCCCCAAGGGGTTCCCAATTGGAGAAGGTGCAGGCTGAGCTGAGGGAACCCCTCCCCTCCACCCCCCTTCCACCCCCCACCTCCACACAAATTTCGTGTACCGGGCAACTAGTGTAGAGGTATTTCGGTGCCATCTACTCTCATCAGGATGAAGAAGTGATTCTGTCTGGGCAGGCTCCCTTTCCAGCTAGCAGGCTCTTCCCAAGGAGCCCCCTGGGTCTGCCAGCAGCCTTCTCATCTCTTTGTATAGAGGCGGCTCCCTTTTTGATATTCAGTTGCAGGCTTCCTGCTCCTTTCTGTCCATTCCCTGTTTACTTCTTAGACGAAAATGTTTCCATGGTAACAGGTTACTTTTCAAAGGGAACATCTTGTCATTTTATTTAATCCACTGCAGCTGAAGAGGCCTGAAATATTAAGTTGTAGTTGCCATGGATACTGCTTTGTTACATTGGTTTCTTTTGTATCCGATTTTATAAACAATGAATTCCCCCCCCCCTTTTTTTTTTTAATACTCAAGGAGTACACACAAGGACTTACCATTATTCTTATAATTTGGCTTCTGGGACTATTATTTCATATTCCAAAGCGAAGATTTGTAGAATAATGAGGACTGAGTCTCAGTTGTTTTGAAAAACATATATTATTTACATTAGCCGCACAGAGAAATTTCTCTTTACTGGTGAGGATAGTGACAGTATTTTTTTAAAGTATGATTTACAGTTCAGGATTTCTCAGAAAGGATGACCCGTATCAGAGATCCTTTAGTAAACACAGAGAAGAAAGAAATATGTGACGAGTTAATTCCTGAACCTCATTGCTCATTAACTATGGCATTCTTTCTTTCCTTACTGTCCAGCAGTCTACGGTGTATTTTGGGGGGATTCTCTTTGTCATTCAGTCAGCTTTTCTAATGTCTGGCTTTCTTTCTTATCCCTAGTTTGCCTACAATGATGTACTCAGATAACCTCTTATTTTGACTTTTTAGAAACTTTGAATTTTTTTAGGGGCACAGGCAGTTGCTGTGCTGCCCTGCACCCTTCTCTCCCCTCTCCCCAATACATTATATTTACGTGATGTGTTGTAGGCCAGCAGAGCCAAATATCAACAGTACAACAATTGAAATGTCTTTTGAGAGCCACATTTTTAAACTTAAACTTCTTCTAACGCTACTGCTTCAAAATAGACTCTCCCAGGCCGTGGTATTTTGTGGAAGAGCCACACGCAAGAGGCCAAAGCCGACCACGGATGTAGGGCGATATCCATACTTAGACATCGGCATCGCCATAATGCCATTTCATCACAAGCGTAGCTTTGTGTAACCACCACCATAATGCTGACCTGTCCAGTCCATCACAGATTTTCCTACCCTCTCCTTCACCATTCCTAACACCTTGCCTCCACTGATCTGTTCACCACCTCTGTAATTTTGCCATTGTCATTATGGTACGTAAATTGGCCTTTAACTTTGATAGATTTTTCTTTTCTAACATGATTTTCAAACTTAAAAAAAACCCCACTTCTTTTTTTATTATTTATTAGAGAACAGGATACGGTTTCTCATACTGGTTCTTTTGGTTTGGAAGTAGTTGTACAATTTTGGTTCCGTAACTTAACTCTCTGCCACATGGGACTGGGATTGGGAGTTCTGACTTTGGCATTAACTAAACTTGAGTTCCAATCCTGGTTTTTCCATGTTATCTGTGTAATCTGTGTCAATTTCTTAACCTCTCTTAGGCTCAGTTTCCTTATCTGGACAGGTAACAGTAACCTTACCTTACAAGGTCATCCTTAAGATTAGATAGAAAATATGTGGAATTTGCTTAGCTTTATTTGGCTTGTGCTTATCTTATAATTGTAAGATATCTGAATTTAGGACACTGTAGAAAAACCCGAGGTGAGAAAAAAGGTGTACATCGGTGTGTCCTGCTTATCCTGGGCTGAGTCTCCGGTCTCCTATGTAGTATCCCTTCTCTGGCTTTCCTGCAATTTAACCTCCCTTGTCTGGATTTTCCTTCCTTAATCCGCCTTGGCTTTGCTAGTACCACTGTGTTAATGAAGCAATGCTGTATATCAGCAGAAACCTGTATGTAGCTGGTGTTTAAACACAAGAAAGAATGAGATCTGGGTCTCTGTATATATCACTGCTAATACTTTCATTGCTTTCAAAGATATGAATTAGTATATAAAAGTAGATAATACTGTGGAGCGTTCAGTTGTTAGCTATTGTGCTACTAATCGATAAATAACTCTGGAATCTTCTGGATTGGGGCCTTTTCAGTTTTAGCCTTCAATATTTTCTAAAGTTCAGAATGTTTCTTGAAGTGTGGTCTGTGGACCCTATTATAAATTTTATCAAATCCCAACCCTTGAAGTCTGTCTTCGTAAGGTTCTTGGGGCAGAAATGGGAAGTGACACAAAAGACTTCTGTTGCCACCACAGGACACGGATTGTTTGTTTAGAAGTGTGCAGAGCCGTTTTGTTACAGCACAGCGTTCTTGTTTGACAGAACGGACACCGAGTGTAGGTGGGGAAGGCCTGAGGTGGGGCAGGGCGGGGACTGGGTGGAGGGGGACAATGGGGGTGAGGGAGCATCTGTAATACTCAACAATAAAAAGAAAAAGAAAAAAGAAAATCCCATAAACAAACTGGTTGTTCAGACTTGGGTAACTGGCAGACACTTTATTGAAAGTGGAGGAAAACACTTTCCATTTCAAGAAAACAACTGACTGTATTTGGCAATGCTAAGGGTTAAGCTTCAGAATAAAAATGAGGATTTTGAAAAATTGGACCCACCACTCTGAGCTTGACAGCTTCTGTGAACCCACAAGCTTGAAAATAAATTTAAAAAATAGTCCAAAAGATCAGCAATAATGTTTTAGATTCATATTGTGCAAAAACCTTTAAGAAACAATTACTTGTTGAGTTTTGGTGTAGTATCAAAAGGAATCTCCATAATTACAGAAAATGTGTTAAAATATTCTTTGTTTTTCCAGTTATATATCTGTATGAGACTAGGTTTTCCTCACATTCTTTAACCAAGGCCTGTGGCAACAGATCCAGTGTTGAAACAAATAGGAGAATGCAGCTGTCTTCCATTAGAGAGATTTGTAAAACTGTAAAGGAATGCCTTTATTTCCTCTCTTTGTGTGTGTTCTCTTTCATAAAAAATGTTATGCATGCTAATATGCGATGAGCTTGTTACTTTAAATGAATCAATAAATATTTTTAAAGTTCTCAAAAATACTACTGTTAACATTAAAAAAAAATTCAAACCGGTAAAGAATTTTGTTTTCGTGAGTTTATTTGAACCAAATTGTCCGCAATTGCTGGGAAGCAGAATCTCAACATATTGAGATAGTGCTGTGGAGAATGGCAGCTTTTCACCTTGTTTCATACACGACTCAAAGGAGGAGGGAGGGTGGGTCACATGCATCTCTTGGTGATGGGTGAGAGGCGGGAGAAAGCAAAGGGGGGGCTCTGGGATTGGGTAATAAGTAAAGTGATAGACACATTTTTTACACAGGTGGTGGGTGCAGAATAGTTAACAGTCACATGTTTTTTGCGGGGGGGTGGGGGGGGGTGGTCTCCGCCCTGGCACCATTGGTTGTGCCCTGAGGGGTCCAGAAAAAGGGAAGTTACAAGTTATTTGACATTCCACAGGTGTGTCACCTTAGATGCAAAAAGACTAGCGGCCCAGGAAAGATGGAAGCTGACCTTTGTCAGAGAAGATATTGGCCTAGGACATGACTACCCACCACAAACGGCTTTGTAACTAAGGGTTTGAGTTTCAGACCATCCTGTGGTGACTTAGGTCTCTGAGTTTGCAAGGCCCCCTCACAGGACCCCCTGAGTGAGTCAGGTCAGCACGGGCCCTCTTTTGTCCACCTACTTACTGAGATGCTCAGTAATTAATTGTAGAGAGAAAGGGACGGGGAGAGAGAGAGAAGCATGGATTGGCTGCCTCCTGCATGCTCCCTACTGGGGATTGGGCCCACAACCTATCATGTGCTCACCTGACTGGGAATCGAACCTATGACCTCTTGTTGCACGGGACAATGCTCAGCCAACTGAGCCACACTGGCTGGGCAACGTAAAGGGGCTTTTTATGAAGATGGCACTAATCGAACAAGGAAGCTGCCCCACCCAAAGTGAAACCCAGAGCAAAGGCTTTGAAGGCAAAGAAAGCAGTGCTGAAAGGCGTCCCCAGCCACAGGGAAGGTCCGCGGGCGCCCACCGTCCTGAGACCAAAGGGGCTCGACGGCAGCGCAGACAGAAGAGCACGCCGGGAGCAACAAGCTTGACCACCATTCCGTCCCGTTCTCCCTTCCCGAGTCAGCCGTGGAGAGACAGGAGACAGCAGTCCACTGTGTTCATGTGGATGTGAAGCCAGCAAGCTCCAGATCAGACAGGCTGCGAAGAGCTCTGTGCCATTGACATGGCCAAGGTCAACGGTGATCAGGCCGGTGGATCCCTAACACGCCACAGAGGATGGTCTGAAACGCAAGCCTTTTCATTAAAAAGCGGTTTATAGTGAGTAGTCATGTCCTAGGTCAGTATTTTCCCTGTCAAAGGTCATGTTTGACTGATGCTTTGGATGTTAGCAACAAAATTGGGATCATCTAAACTGAGTCCAGCTGGTTAATTCTAAATATAAAAATTTCGTACTGTTAAAAAGAAAAAAGGAGTGTAAAGGGTTCTGAGACCAAAAAGTCTGAGCATATGATTACTGAGTGTTTTCTGCAAGCTGTCGATATTACATTTAAATAATAATTCCTGGTGGTTTTTGTCAAGTTTTACATATTAAGTAGTCCAGAGATACTTATGCAGCCAAGGAACTTGTAATTTGTCCTGAGTGCTTAATAATGCCAGGCAGGGACTGTATTAGCCTCGGGGGACTAGAGGGAGAGATTTTAAAACATGAATTAAATCTCAGTTCTTGTACTCTAGAAGCTGACAGTCCCAGGGCGGCTGGAGGTAGGAAATGTCCACATAGCGGACTGCCATCCTCTTAACAGTGCGGCGTGAGCCACAAAAGGAGCATCCGGGAAGCAGGGGGCAGTGAGGCAGCGGGGAGGAGGGGGTGACTGAGTGGGGAGTTTGGATGCTGTCACAGAAGGGACAGTGGGGACGGTGCTGTGGACTCAGTGCGGCTGGATACTGGCAGTTCCCATGGGGACGGTGCTGTGGACTCAGTGCGGCTGGATACTGGCAGTTCCTATGAAGCCTACTTCTTGTCTTTCTTCCTTAGTTCATATTCTGACCATTTTTCTGTTGGATCCAGCCTGTTTTCTCTAATGGGTTGTGTTGCTATCTTTTTATTTTGGACCTAAAAAATATTTCTGCCATTTATTCTATATTTGGGGGTTCCTGGATATGGTAGCTAATGTCAATCTCTGCTTACCTAGGATCCTAACCTGCTCAATAATAACTGTTGTGTCTCTTAGTGTGAAATCCTAATATTTGAAAGTTGCATATGATGAAGAAATGCTTTTGTTGCCCTGGCTGGTTTGGCTCAGTGGTTAGAGTGTTGACTGCAGATTGAAGGATGTCGGATTCGATTCCCGTTCAAGGGCACATACCTTGGTTGCAGGTTCCCCAGCCCTGAAGAGGCGCATGCAGGAGGCAACCACTTGATGTGTCTCTCTCGTGTCCATGTTTTCTCTCTCCCCTTCTCCTTTTTCCCTCCCTTCTACTTTCTCTGGAAATCAGTGGGGGGAAAATATCCTCAAGTGAGGATTTTAAAAAAATGCATTTGTTGTAAAAATCGATTTTTAAATGTTTCTTAAAAGGTTCTTTGTTTTAGCTTTATTTTGTACTTTTTACCTACTCACCTTACAGTAACCTTCATGGATGTAATCATAAAAGAGAAAAAAACATTTTCAATTTAGACCCTTAAGATACCCCAACACACTTTTTTTTGCCTCACTTTGTATCATTATTAGCATTGCGAATAATGGTTAGCCTCCATTTTTACACAAATAAACAAGATATAAGTTATTCTATTCAATAAGGTATTTGGGGGCTTGTTTTTATTATTGTACTTTTTTTAAAAAGCTAAATATGATATTGGTTTATTAAAAGAAAATAAAAACACAAAAAATAAGAAGAGGTATTAAAATGAAGTGACCCAGGAGTGTATGTCTTAGAATCACGAAGGCCTTAGCCGTGTCTGTGGCTTAACGGGGAAATGCTTCCATAGCGGCCACGTGAGGAGCTGGGCGGACAGAGACAGTTTAGAACAGCCTGAGGGTGAGCTGTGGTGCAGATTGCCAGGCGGGCCGTGGCTGAAGCTTTCTGAGATGATACTTTTGGCTCAGCTTCCACGTAGGCCAGCAAGCGTTTGCGAAGTATTCAGAAAGGAAGGAGAGCTTTTGGCAGCCAGTTTTGCTCATAGCCAGTTACGATTCCGATTCTGAATCAAAGGGACAAGTCAGAAGGGAAATCGGTGATGCTGGCTGCTTGTTTTCTTAAAGCAGTGCTGTGATAAAAACCGCCTTCCGGCCTTTGGTTCTTCTGCATACCTTCCTACAAGGCTTCTTGTGATTCCCACAGAGACCTGCTAGAACAATCTGTCTCCCAGCTTCTGTTCCCCAACATGCCATTCACCTCCCGAAGACACTAAGATGTCAGGTGGGGCTTACATTTTTTTAAAATACATTTTTATTGATTTTTTACAGAGAGGAAGAGAGAAAGAGAGAGAGAAAGAGAGAGAGAGAGAGAGCGCGAGCACGCGAGAGCGCACGCGCGAGCTAGAAACGTTGATGAGAGAGAAACATCGACCAGTTGCCTCTTGCACACCTCCTACTGTACTGGGGATGTGCCCACAACCAATGTACATGCCCTTGACGGAATCGAACCCGGGACCCTTGTCCACAGACCGATGCTCTACCACTGAACCAAACCGGTTTCGGCCGGGGCTTACACTTTTAAAAAATATATGTTTTATTGATTTTTTTACAGAGAGGAAGGGAGAGGAATAGAGAGCTAGAAACATCGATGAGAGAGAAACATAGACCAAGTTGCCTCTTGCACACCCCCTACTGTACTGGGGATGTGCCCACAACCAAGGTACATGCCCTTGACCGGAATCGAACCTGGGACCTTTCAGTCTGCAGACCGATGCTCTATCCACTGAGCCAAACGGGTTTTGGCAATAAAATATATTAAAAAAAAAAAAAAAAAGATCTTTTTTGTGACTGACCTGTATAAATAACTGTAAAAATATTTCATCATTTACCATCTTATTTCATTCCTTGGCCTTATCACCTGACCTGTAATTCATTTGTTTTTGTTTGTTTCAACCTGAATTAGAATGTAAGTTCCAAGAAGGTGAGGACATTGTTCTGTTCATTGCTTTATCCCCAACACCTAAGACAATTTCTGGCTTATAGTTGGTACTTAATAAATATTTGTCGAATATATGAGTGAGTGAATGATCCAGTGTGTGCGCTAGGAACCATCCGTTACCTTGTCTATATTTCGGTAAGGTGTACTGTAGGACATCCTGAATGTTTGGAAAAGAGAAGCATCCGTTGGGGTCACACAGGAGGCCTGGCCTCCCTCGGAGGCGTGGAAGATGGCGGTGGAGGTGTGACGGGAGTGCAGTGATGGGCTTGTTAGGAGAAAAGGTTACAGGCGTGTGCGGTGGGGAGTTCAGGGCAGCGTTAGAAATAGTGGTTCTTCCTCAGTTGTACCTCATTTACTTGAAGTGAATTACTTTGCTTGAAAAATATGTGAACATTTATGTCAAAACTCCGTTTGTTAACCAAATGTCCCCTCTTCCTGACAGGCGGCTGAACAGCACCCAGGGGGAGATTCGTGTGGGTCCCAGCCATCAGGTAAAGCGTTTCAGAGCTTCTGTAATGGTTCTTATTTCTTGTTACTCTGGTGGCCCTTTTATTCTATTGAGCAGCAACTTCGAGCTGTTGTTATCTCTACAGGAATTCTTATATAAATGCAGAGGTCCCCCCCATTACCTCATCTTCTATTTTTTAATTATGATAAAATATACATAATGTGAAATTTATCATTCTAACATTTTTAAGTGTACAATTTAGTGGCTTTAAGTACATTCATGTTGTGCAGTCATTACCATATTCGACTTGCAGAAAATGTTCATTTTCCCAAACTGAAGCTGCCCCCACTAAACACTAACTCCCAGCCTCCTGTCCCTCAGCCCGGCACCCACAGTTCTGCTTCTTGTCCCGACCTCGTCTCAGTGGGACCACACAGCATCTGTCATTTGTGTCTGCTCGTTTTACTGGGCAGCCTATCTTCGGTGGATAGCCATGTTGTAGCATATATCGGAATTCTTTCTAAGGCTGAATAGCCATTGTATGTATAGATCGTATTTTGTTATTCATTCACCGGTCGCTCCATAAACATTTAGTTAACATGTACTTTGATTTTAACTTTCTAAAAGCTCTCTTTCCTTCGGAAGAGTCCAGATGGTTGGGATACTTGTCATTCAGAAGCTCGTTATTCTGTGACCTCTGCCCTCTCATGTTTCGTTCCTCTCACTAGGACTCTTTCCTTGATCTCTCTATCAGTTAGGATGTTTTGATGGGCAGGAGCAGAAAACTCTGGCCGACCTGGACTCTTGATGGTCCCACATACCATCACCCCTGGGCAGACAGGACCAGGCCCTGCTTCCTGGTGGCTGTGCTGGGCTCCTCCTCAGCTGGGGGCTGAATTTCATTGATCCTAGGATGCTCTTCTTTCCTTCTCATCGTACTGCTCTGACGGACTTCATTGTACATTCTGTGGTGTAATTATAATCGAATGGGCAGCATTTCTCCTTGCTAAATGCACATAAATACTAGTGGATCTCAATGAGTGAAATGCAGCCAATGTTGAGAGGAGGAAAGCGATCATCCTTCTCTTCCCCTTAGAAGCAAAGGAAACCCTCCTAGGCCTCCCTTAGTCCTCACATCTCATTGGCATGGACTGGATCCCGTGTCCATTTCTAAACCATGAGGGAAATAGGTGTAGCATGATTGTCATTTCAGTTGGAATAGATGTTGAGAAGTTAGTCCCTATGGCCCACACATACTAGAGACAAGACACACAGGCAACTCCAGATAAGGATGGAGAGGTTTTAGTAATCTGTCTAGTCAGTAATTTTTCTGTCTGGTTTTGAGTATTTCCTATATGTCATTCATATTTTTTTAAAACCTATTTTAACTCTGTAATGAGAAAGAAATTAAGAAGAAGTAAAGAAATATGCCGAAGCCAGTTTGGCTCAGTGGTAGAGCGTTGGTCTGCGGACTAAAAGGTCTCAAGTTCGATTCCGGTCAAGGGCATGTACACTAGTTGTGGGTACATCCTCGGTAGGGGGTGTGCAAGAGGCAGCCGGTCGATGTTTCTCTCTCATCGACGTTTCTAACTCTCTATCTCTCTCCCTTCCTCTCTGTAAAAAATCAATAAAATATATTTTTTTAAAAAAAGAAGTAAAGAAATATTAAAACCAAAACACAGAAACAATAGGGGCCTCTAATTACTGGATGAAGCTTCTCATCCAGAGCTAGGTTATAACTGAGACAGGGCGGAAGAAGCTTCCTTGAAGTCTGCCGTGTTCAGGCCCAGTGAGTCCTCACTTAGCGGTGCTGACAGGCTCTGCGGCCACATGGAAAGACACACAGTGAAGTCAGCTTTCCCACAGGCTGAGGGAGCCACAGCAGAGGTAAGTTCCTATGGCATCTTATCCATGTTACAATGGGATGACCTTGAACGAAAGGACCCTGCTGTACACCCTTTCCTGGTGTGTCTCTCTAGTAGGGCTGACTGCCATCTCTCCGCTGGGTTTCCTGGGACTTCATTGTAACCAAGGGATCTGGCCTCGCCTAGTACACTCGTTACATCTCCTGCGCTGCTCCCTCTTCCTGCTGTATTTCACACCTGTTTTTCTCACCCTCCATGTGCTTCCAGTATCTTGAGATCATTCTACTATAGTTTTATTTTACAGATTTTTATCTCTCTACCATAGCAGAAAAAAGGGTTTTAATTTAGAGATGCTTACATTCTTGGAAATAAACATATTTACTATCCTTGGATTTTTGTATGCTTTAATTTAAAATCAGATATTATATCAGATTTTAAATATATTCTGTATGATTTATTTTCAAAAAGAAATGTTTCAAAGCATCAAATATTAGAGGACCTTTTTATGAATTGGCAACATTTGCCTTAAAATTTTTAACTTTTTTATTAGATAAACTATTAACACATGCAAAAATAGGGAACAATTAGTACAATAAACCTCCTTAATCCATATTACCAAGCTTTCACACATGGTATAGTAAAATTTGTTTAATTTATGCTTTCACACCTCTCCCACCATTATTTTGAAGTGAACCAGAACTGTGTCCTTCTCTTGTAAATATCCCAAAGAGCTCTTCAAAAAAAACAAAAACACCCCAAAACAATCACAATATTCACACCTAATAAAAATGAGCAATTTCTTTATATCTATATAATTTCCAAGAAGAAGGGAAATGGAGAGATAGATAGAAACATCAGTGATGAGAGAGAATCATTGATTGGCTGCCTCCTGCACACCCCACATTGGGGATTGGGCCCACAACCCTGGCGTGTGCCCTGAACGGGAATCAAACCATGACCTTCTGCTTCATAGGTTGACACTCAACCACTGAGCCACGCTGGCCGGGCAAAAATAATGAGCAGTTTCTTAATATTCAAGTGTCCTCCATTTCCGTAATTGTCGCTTTCCTTTTCTTTTTGGATTACAGTTCAAATTGGAATCTAAATAAGGGTTGTGCGTTGCAGCTGCTTGATATGCCTCCTAAATCTCTTTTAATTGATGTTTCTCATGTTCTTCTCTCCCCTCTCGATGCATGTGTTGAAGCAGTGGAGTTTACTCCGTAGGGTCCCATGGTCTGGATTTAGCTAGTTGAATCTTTGTGTATCATTAAACTTGGTCCCTTGTCCTCAGCATATCTTGAAAATCAGTAGTTAAGTAGAGAGGCTTGATCACATTCCAGCCTGGCCCCCTCGCCTGGCGGGAATAGTTCAGGGGGTGCTCTGTGACTCCCAGGAGGCGCTTGTGTCTTCTCATGACGATCTGCGTCCTTTACTTGTTGCCTAGACCCACTGCTTCCTGAGGGATCTCAGAACTCCTTTGGTCCATTAGCTGACTGTCGATTCCCTGGCTCACATAGGAAAGGCATGCTTAATGCTCTCCCCCTCCTGCTTACGTTTTCATACTGTGGGGTTGTTCCCCATCATCTCCCAGCAGTGACCAGGAGATCGTTTACTGTCTGCTAACCAGTTCTAGTTACTCTTATTGATGATCAAATTATTTATTTGGGGATAGATGGAAGCCTCTCCCTGTTGTGTTTTGTGTCCCTTCGACTCGGCCCCAGTGGACTTCGGTCGCTTTCCTTTATCTGGTCTGACACGATGGCGATGTCTCATCTTGTACATTCTCTGCCCGGATCTGCAGTCACACTTTGCTCACAGGAGCCTCGTTCTTTCAGTGGAAAGTGACTTTTCCACTGGCTGCGTGGGTGTGCTTTGTTATTGGGCTGGCTACTGTTTCCAGGCCTTTTTAGGGAACGGGTTAGGAAAATGCTTTTGCTTTCATTTTCTTCTTTTTAAAAAATATTTTTCTTTATTGATGTCAGAGGGGAAGGGAGAGGGAGGGAGAGATAGAAACATCAATGATGAGAGACAATCATTGATTAGCTGCTTCTGCATGTCCCATACTAGATAGAAATTGAGTCAGTAACCCAGGCATATGCCCTGACTGGGAATCGTGATCTCCTGATTCATAGGTCAATGCTCAACCACTGAGCCACACTGGCCAGCCATTTTCTTCTTCTTTTAAAGATAAAATATACCGTGGCTTCTTTCTGATACTTCTAATTCAAATTCAAGTTTTTATATAGACCTTTTATTAATTTTATTTTTCTTTCTTCCAAATCTGTATCTTTTTCTCATGTCTCAAATCTTAGTTTTAATGACATCAACAAAAATATTTGCTTTAATCTCGTAATACATATATGACAGCTCAGAACAACAGTAGTCACACTGACAAAAATAATATGACCGAACCATCTCCTTACTGTTAATTTTTTGGCCTTAAAATATGCCCCACTAGGGCTGTGTAGGCAAAATAATATGTTTTAAAATTACTTAAAATAGTTCCTGAAGAGGAACCAACTCAATGCATAGTTAGGTGCATTTGTTTCATTTTGCTTTAAAGTTTTTAAGGGATTATTGTTTTTAAACTTAATTTTGTTTTTATAATTAGTAAAGTATTTACATGACTCCAAACTCAAGCAAAAGTCTCTTCTATCCCTGTTCCCTCCCTTCCTGATGGATAATTGTTTTTTAATTTAAGGTTATGATTTCTTCTTACTTATATTCCTCCACCTTCTGTTCTTAGAAAAATGGTAGCTTAGTATACCCATCTGCCCTCCTCTTTACCCTCCACCGAAGCAGCAGCGTGTCCCTCGGTCCCCTTTCCCTTCTTGGGATCCCCGAGTAGCCAACATTCCCTCTCCAGTCCCTGTCAGTGGGGACTTGGGCTGTTTCCAGTCATTTGCTGTTACAAGCAAGGCTGCAATAAATAGCCTGTACATATAAATCTTTATCTTTTTTGCCAGCATGTCTTTGGTTTATATCCCTACAAGGGGGCTGGTTGGCTTAGAGGGCAAGCGCATATGTAATTCTTAGAATATTGCAAAATTTCCCTCCATAGAGATTGTACTATTTTGCATTCATATTAGCATAGCCTTGTATATTGTCCACTTTGAGATTTATGTTAACCTGATAGATGAAAAATTGTATCTCACTGTCATTAACTTATATTTCTCTTCTCAGCAAGGTAGACCGTTTTTCCTACCATTAAGGGCCACATGCACTTCCTTTTCTTAAACTAATCATATTTTCCAGCCCATTTTTCTCCAGAGGGGGTGGTCCTCCCCCACAAAGGCAGTCCTTCTGATGAATTTAACAAGCAGTCCTCGGAGAGCTCCTCCACTGGATACTGTGCCTGTACGGGGGAAGCGGAGCTCAGGACAAATGTTAAAGATCTTTGATATGAATTTCTATTGTGCTTTAATTTTATTTCAATACAGTCACTGTACATTAAGCAGCACTAATTATGGTACCCAATTAAGTGTCGTGAAAGTTGCTGCTAGATTAAAGAAGAGCACCCTTGTCTGCAGAAAGTGGTGCTCGGACACATGGAGAGATGTCAAAGCCTGAGAAGCAGGGGCTGCGCCTGGCGGCCTGCCAGCTGCACGGCCTACTCGTGTGTTTTGGCAAACAGTTGTTCTAAAAACTTAAATAACCACCATTTCCCATGATAGTCAGGAGTTTTGGACTTTGGAAAAACTTGGACAACGCACAAAGGCTGATTCTTGTTCCTGAAGGGCAGCCTTTCCAGGATGGGGCAGCTCTCCATGTCACCCTGGTCCCCCCACTCATACTGGTACGCCCAGTCCGGAGCCACTGCCACTGCACTGCCACTGCACTGCCACTGCACTGCCACTGCCACCGCACTGCCACTGCCACCGCACTGCCACAGCCACCGCCACTGCACTGCCACTGCACTGCCACTGCCACTGCACAGCCACAGCCACTGCCACTGCACTGCCACCGCCACTGCACTGCCACTGCCCTGCCACTGCCACTGCACTGCCACCGCACTGCCACTGCACTGCCACTGCACAGCCACCGCCACTGCACTGCCACTGCACTGCCACTGCAACTGCACTGCCACTGCCACTGCACTGCCACTGCCACTGCACTGCCACTGCACAGCCACAGCCACTGCACTGCCACTGCACTGCCACCGCCACTGCACTGCCACAGCCACTGCCACTGCACTGCCACTGCCACAGCCACTGCCACAGCCACTGCACTGCCACTGCACAGCCACAGCCACAGCCACTGCACTGCCACAGCCACCGCCACAGCCACTGCCACTGCACTGCCACTGCACTGCCACCGCCACTGCACTGCCACAGCCACTGCCACTGCACTGCCACAGCCACCGCCACTGCACTGTCACTGCACTGCCACTGCACTGCACTGCCACCGCCACTACCACCGCCACAGCCACCGCCACTGCACTGCCACTGCACTGCCACTGCACTGCCACCGCCACTGCCACCGGCACTGCCACTGCACTGCCACTGCCACTGCACTGCCACCGCCACTGCCACCGCCACCGCCACCGCCACCGCCACTGCACTGCCACCGCCACTGCCACTGCCACTGCACTGCCACCGCCACCGCCACTGCCACTGCCACAGCCACTGCCACCGCCACCGCCACCGCCACTGCCACTGCCACTGCACTGCCACCGCCACTGTCACTGCCACTGTCACTGCACTGCCACCGCCACTGCCACTGCCACAGCTACCGCCACTGCACTGCCACCGCCACTGCCACTGCCACTGCACTGCCACCGCCACTGCCACAGCACTGCCACCGCCACTGCCACAGCCACAGCCACTGCACTGCCACTGCACTGCCACTGCCACTGCACTGCCACTGCCACTACACTGCCACCGCCACTGCCACTGCCACAGCCACTGCCACTGCCACAGCCACTGCCACTGCCACTGCCACAGGTGGCTTTGAGCACTTGCAGTGTAGCTAGTCCAGATTGCGATGTGGTTTATTTAATGTGGATGCTAGAATATTTGATCTGAATTATGTGGCTCTCCTTTTATTTCTATTGGACAGTATTGCCTTATTCTAAGCCTGCTTACTTCATTTACATTTTTTGCCTAGATTCTAGAGCTTCAGAACGGCAGCTCTTAGTTAAAAATATTAGACTAATGTGTCCATGTTCAAAGTTTAAGAAAATAAGAACATGTGTGTCTTACATATGGTTGGCTTTTCATAGATCTTTGATGGGTGCAGTAGTAGCTGTTTATTTTGCCCCAGCAGAGTGCGGATGGGAAAATGCTCGAGATGTTCGAGTTTCTACATTAGAGCTTACTTAGAATCTTTGTTGAGCACTGATGTTCAGATGTTTATAAAAATCTTTTATTGTGCTTACGTATATTAATGTCTTTTATATTAATGTCTTCTTTTCAGTCTGCTGTGATAGTTCGTTTCAAGACAGACATTTCTGTCATCTCAGAAAGTTCCTTCCTGCCCCTTCCCCAGCTGTCTTGTCCTGAAGCCCCTGCTCATCTGATTTCTGTGCTCGTTAGCACAGCTCTGCTTTTAATGGTGACTCCAGTTCTGGGTCTCTTTCTGTTTACATGGCTCATATGGACTCTCTGAGCAGAGCATAATTTAATAGGAGAGCTCACTTAATTTTTGAGCAAATATCCTAGGTGAGATTGCATTATTTGTAGATGTCTCTTGTAAACTTGTTATCTTGGAAATGCGTGTGTTTTTTCTTTCTTTATCAAGGCGGCACTGTAAGCTCCTGAGACATTTGTTGTTTTATTTATTTTTTACCCACACATGACCATCTCTGTTTCAGTCTTTGGGTCTTGCCCTGGTTTAACTCTGACAGTTTGCTGCTTAGAAAGTAGAGCTGAAGCAGTCATTGTGAAGTGCTCTGTTAAATGGTCCTGAGACGTGCTCAGGCGGCTTCCGGGACGCAGGGTTTGGCCTGGAGATCGGCGAGCTGTGCAGCTGGGCCGGGCCTGCCAGCAGCAGCCCTTGGACGGGCCTGGTTATGACTCTCTGTCCCTGTCTTACAGGCCAAGCTGCCCGATTTGCAGCCATTCCCTTCTCCAGATGGTGACACTGTGACCCAGCAGGAGGAGCTGGTTTGGATGCCCGGGGTCAATGACTGTGACCTTCTCATGTACTTGCGGGCAGCAAGGTAAGAAGAATCGCTCCATCCCGCTTCCGGGATCAGGCAGTCTGAACTGATTAATAGGCGATAAACCTTCTCCGGTCCCCCGAAACTTCATTTATATATTGTTACACCTTCTGTAATCATAGCCCCCTTTTACCATGATAAAGTCTTCTTTTTCTTCCCGCTTGTCCCACAGCCGAGTTTGGAACTCTTTAGAAGGAAAACATCTAAAGCCAACATGCTGTTGTCAGCACTCCTCATTACAATACATTCCCTCCATCTTAAATCCCGTCAGGGAGTTCTCGACTTCATGTCTGTTCATTGGTGCCAGGCCTACATCCGCGTTTTTCGTGGCTTACCTATATAAGACCTTGCAGAAGAGAAGTTTAAATCTGTCCCTGACCCTCGCAGTGCAGGCAGAGAGCCTGCCTTTATCTGCAGCCATTTCGTGCGTTCACTGCAGCATCACCCGTGCAACAGCGGCGCTGACAGGCCGGCGGCCGCGCCTCAGCCCACTGCTGGGTGGCCGCGGTGCTGTGCGGGGGGCTGCAGCGGAGATGAGGATGCTGTGAACGAGGGGATGACTTCTCTCTCTTTTTTACTTTTAATTCACCTACAAGTACTTGGTGGGTAGCGTGGAAGGAATTAAGTAAAGCTTCAGAGGATTTGATTTTGTTTTCTGGGGACTTTTCTTTCAAAAGCGTGTAATGTAGCTCATTGTTGTGGCACATAGTTTTAGATTATTCATGCTCTGAAAATTAAAATCCGAGTGCTGGCGGAGAACAACGGCTGGGCATGGGCGAAAGGAAGGTTTCTTCCTAAGGGCGGGAAGGCGGGTTGCACGGACTGAGAACGCCGGCTCACCGTGCGTGTGACAGCGGAACCCGCCAGGGCCGGAAATGCACCCGAGCGTTTCTGCACTGACGCGTCCCCTCCCGTCTCCCAGGAGCATGGCGGCGTTCGCAGGCATGTGTGACGGAGGCTCCACAGAGGATGGCTGTGTCGCTGCCTCTCGGGATGACACCACCCTCAATGCGCTGAACACAGTGAGTCTTTGGAAGTTGCCCCGGTGGGAAGGAGGCTGAGGGCGCCTGTGATGAGCTGGGATCTGCGGAGTGAGCACTGGGATTGAGCGATGAGCTGTGGCTTTGGCCATCGAATCCACGGACCTCGGCCAGTGATCGGGCATCTCGAGGCTCAGAGCTGATCCGGGCTGTGGTGAGCGCAGCGGAGAGCCGGGACTCGCGGTCAGTCTTGGCTGAGGGCCCCAAACGGAGTGCCAGGCACGGGGGGTCTTGCTTCCCCTCACCGCACCCCCTCTCAGGTATTGCTGTTGCCCTTGTAGACACAAGGGAATGGTTAGAGCCAGTGAGCCGTGATCCATGGTGTACACTCCAGGTTCGAACCCGGGGCCGTGCTGTTCTGTGGGCGGCGCTGGGCTTTGTGTGTGAGGCCCCGTATTCAAAGGGCAGGGGGCACTGGAGAAACTAGACTCTTCGGACACATTTGTTTTGTGTAGGTTTGACTTTGGAACCGTGTAAATATTCCACATGATTCTAAAACAAAATTAGTTTTAAAAAAGCCAGTGTGAAAAAACCACAGTAGAATGTACCGCTGGAGCCCACAGGTACTGAGGTGGGCGCAGGGGTCTCACTGGGCCAACTCGCTTGTCTCAGCCTCGCCCTGTGCACACCGCAGGCAGGACCCGCCGCCGCCAGCAGCGGCTCTTCGGCCCAGTGTCCTTCCGGCATCGCCTGTGGACTGAGGGTGGTGCCCTGCCGAGCTGTGCGGGAAGCTTCAGGTGCTTCAAAGTTTCTTGGAATAATTCTTCTCTGTGTGCTCACTAATGTGAAGTCATTAAATCTAACAAGTAGTAATGAATTTTTATGGATTTTTGGTACATTAAACAATAGTCTACTTTCATTATTATGCTGATCAGTTGAATTTTGAATAATGAAGATGTTACCATTTTTAATTAAGTATATTTTTGGCACTTTCATGAATTTATCACATTTATTACCTTTCTACTCCAAACCCTCTACAGTTTATGGAAAAGCATTCTTCTACACAGAAATAATTTGAGCCATTTTTGCCCCTGGTCATTTGTATTAAGTTTCTTCTGAAGTTTTCTTAATAATTGCCAGAGGGTGTTTGATCTTATGAGGTTTTTTAAAAATATATATATTTTATTGATTTTATACAGAGAGGAAGGGAGGGAGATAGAGAGCTAGAAACATCGATGAGAGAGAGTCATCAGTCAGCTGCCTCTTGCACACCCCCCACTGGGGATATGCCCGCAACCAAGGTACATGCCCTTGACTGGAATTGAACCCGGGACCCTTCAGCCCCCAAGCCAACGCTCTATCCATTGAGCCAAACCAGTTTCGGCTGGTCTTACGAGTTTTTATTTCTGTGAAACTGCCTTCCCATCTTTTGAAATTCTTCTTGTCAAGAACCCTCCGCCCTCTGTGGCTCAGGTATCTTGAGTTATGCAATACACATGCAGTCAGCCGCCAGAGAACAGCATTCTGGGCACGTTTTGTGACAAGTACAAGGCTTGTTCTTCATCGGTATACTAGAGAGTTTTAGTTGTAGGTACTTTCTTTATTGAAAAGTAGTGAATAGAAAAATCTTGTGAGAAATTAATGTTTATTTTGACTTCCTTGGAGTAATGGAAGTTTTGAATTATGTCAAGTAATAAATTAAAAAGATACATTGTCACGGGAGAAGTATTTATTATTTTCTCAGAGTGTAGTGTAGAATCAAAACACGGTGAGGCATTTATCAATTTAGAATAAACCTGTGTCTGTTTCCTATTCCCCAGGACAACAAGAAATCCAAAAAAGGTGACAATTGCAGCATGGCCACACCAGGGTGTGCGGCACCCGGCACGATGTTTGAATATGAGTGCATTTAAATACTCTGGTTTTTATTGTTATTTTTATTTTTAAAAAATATATTTATTGATTTTTGTACAGAGAGGAATGGAGAGAGATAGAGAGTTAGAAACATCGATGAGAGAGAGTCATCGATCAGCTGCCTCTTGCACACCCCCCACTGGGGATATGCCCGCAACCAAGGTACATGAACTTGACCGGAATCGAACCCAGGACCCTTCAGTCCCCAAGCCGACGCTCTATCCATTGAGCCAAACCGGTCTCGGCAATACTCTGGTTTTTAAACTGTAGGCACGAATTAAAAAATTTTTAAACTGTCAGTTCTTTATGACAGATATAATGATATGGACCTATTTTTAAATGTAAGCTCCTCCGGATTATCTATTTTGACTCCCAGGTATTTGGGATTTTTGTTGCTGTTTTGTTTTAGTCACATGGGAGATTTTTAGTGTGTCATTTTAAAAACAACTTTCTGGGGTACAGTTTATGTATACCAATTGCTCCAAAAGCATGCCATTTGATAGTTTTTTCAGAGGTTTACACCAAGGAAAGATACAAAACGTTCCCCACACCCCTCCTGAGGCCTGGTTGGTTCCTTGGGGTTTTCTGTACACACCCCCTTTCCTCTGGGTGCTGTATTTTCCCTGCTCGGACTTCCGGGAGAAATGTGAGAGGAGACACATCTTTGCCTTCTTTTTAGTCTTAGGGAGAGAACAGCATTATTCACTGCTGAGTGCGGTGTAGGGTTTTTTCTTTTTTGTTGTTGTTTTTAAATCACATTGAGAATGTTCCCTTTTATATCTACGTTTATTGTGGCTTTTACCATCACTGGGTGTTGAATTTTTGTCAGGTGCTATTTTTTCTTGTTATACTTTATTTTGTTAATTTGGTGAACTATATCTATTCATTTCAAATGTTAAACAATCTATGCATTCCTAGGATAAATCCTGCTTGGTGGTTATGTACTATTGGGTTCGATTTGCTAATATTTTGTTAAAAACTTACCTTTGTGTTTATTGAGCTGTAGTCTTTCTTTGTAGTATCTTTGTCTAGTTTTGACATCAGAATAACTAACTTCAAAAAATTAGTTGGGAAGTATTTCTACCTTTTTTTTCTTAAGAAGTTTGTGAGGGATTGATGTTTTTCCTTTGTTAAATGTTTGATTGTTTCACAGTGAAACCATCTGGGAATATTTTTTTTATGGGAAGTTTAGAATTACAAATAGATGTAAGCCTATTTAGATTGTACATTTATTCATGTGCCAGTTGGGTAATATGTTGATCTGTGTCTTTTAAATGTTTTGTCCATTTTATCTGAATTATCAAATTGCTAAAAATTTGAATTTATTCCTATATTTTATTTTTAATGTCTGTAGGATCTATAATTTTTACCTTTTTTCATTCATGATATTGCTAATTTGTTTCCTCTTAATCTAAATAGAGGTTTATCAACATTATTGATCTTGTCAGATAGCTACCATTTGGTTTCATTGATTTTTCTCTGTCTGTTTTCTATCCCATTGATCTCTAGTCTTATTAGTATTTCTGTTCTATGGGTGGGTAGGCAGGTATTTTGAACACTTTCACCTAGCTTTCTAAAGTAGGATCTTAGATAACTGATTTATCACAAATTTTGATTTGTTGTTCTTCATTTTTATTCTGTTAAAATATGAACATTTTTTATGTGATTTCTTCTTTTACCTATTGCTTATTTAGAATTAAGTTGCTTAATTACCAGAAATAGACGTTTCTATCCCCTTTTTCTTTCTCCTCCCTTCCCTTCTCACTCTCTCTCTCCATGTTATTGATTTCTGATTTACTTCAGTTGTGGTCAAAAAGTACCCAGTGAGATTTCAATCTTTTGAAATCTCTTGACGTGTGTTTCTTGGCTTAGCATGTCATTTATCTTGGTGAATGTCCCATGTGCACTGGTAATGGATGTACATTCTGCCGTTATTAGGTATACTGTTCTATAATTGTGTTTGTTTAAAACAGTTGATATTATTATTTAAATGTTTTGTGCCCTACTAATTCTTTTATCTCGGTGTAATGCCAGTTACTGAGAGAGAGGCATTAAAGTCTTCAACTACCATTGTGGATTTGGTTATTTTTCCTTTTTGGTTCTGTTAGTTTTTGCTTCATATATTGGACCCTTGTATCATTAGGCACATTTGAACATTTATAGTGTATCTTTCTCTGTGTATTCTCCCTTTTACCTTTTTAGTGTGATTCTTTTTGTGTCCAGTAATACACTCTGTCTGGAATCCAGTTTTGTCTGACATTAATTCAACTACTCTAAGCTTTCACATGCTTGTCTGTGTGATATATCTTCTTTCAGGTTCTTATTATGAATATTGCTTTTTCCTTTAATTTAAAGCAGTGGTTGCCAACCTTTTGGACCACCAGTTGGCAATCGCTGATTTAAAGTACATCTCTTGTCTACTTTAGATCTTCACTTGTTTCTTATTTTTTACCCAAGCTCCTTTTTGTTTGCACTGTTTAGTCCATTTTAATTTAAGGCAGATGATTTGCAGGTTGTCTAAAACTTGAGCCACATGTATACATTCCTAATAGCAGAGCCCTCCTTGGAGAACACAGAAATAGTTAATATGTAAATGCTAGAGGCCCGGTGCATGATATTTGTGCACAGGTGCGGGCCCTGGGCCTGGCCAGTGATCTGGTGTGGAAGGGCAGGTCCTAGCAGGTCCTGGGCAGCCCCTGGGCCGCCGGGCCCCCGTGCGCACCTCTCGGGAGGCTCCCGAGTCTCCACGCAGAGATGCGGTCAGCGCAGCATGGGCCTCGGGCTGCCCAGTGGCACCGCATGAAAGCGGGCAGGCAGCACGCTCTTCCCAGGCCGGCCTAGCAGACTGACTCCTGCGTGAACCCACGGGGAGCCCAACCAGCCCCTGCGGTCCTGGCAGCTGTGCCCAGCTCACCTGGAAGAGGCCGCATGGGTGCAGGGCAGGCTCCTTGCGGGCACCTGGCACCTGAGTGTGGGGGCTTCCCTGGTGCACACACGAGCCCTGGCGTCCCAGGGGAGGGTAGCAGGGGAAGTGAGACTGAGCTTGGCAGACACCCTGCATTCTCTCCGCACCTCCGTCCACCGTAAACCCCGGTTGAACAATTTGCATATTAGGCTTTATGAGATAGGATCTTATTTTTACCTTTGGTCTAGTGGTGAACTTGCACAATAGTTGGGTACACAGTTGTGCTTTATTTGTTCATTCAAGCTAAAATGTATTTCTTTTTACTTACATAAAAACAGTTTGAACAGCTGTAGAGGAAGAAGATGTAATAAATGGGTTTGCCTCTCAAATACATTTTTATTGATTTTTAGAGAGAGAGGAAGGGAGAGGGAGAAGAAAACACTGATCAGCTGCCTCCACCACCACCACCATGGGAGACCCAGCCTGAAACCTGGGCATGTGCCCTGACTGGGAACTGAACCAGTGACCTTCATTGCATGGACATCACTCACCAACTGAGCCAGACCAGCCAGGGCTGTATTTTACTGTTTAAAATTGTGATCATCTCTAAATGCAGAATTGCTTTATTTATAATTTTATGTTTTGTTAAAAACATCATGTTAAAATACGACAAAGCAGCGGTGCTCCCCCTGGCAGATCTTAGGAGTGTTTCTGTGTATTCTGTTCCAGACCTGGCTTCTCATGTGCGGTTTCACTAGGCCCTCTGTACGCTTGTAGCTAAAAATACTTCGTAAACATAATGCTGTGTAGCATTTAGATGCTGATATCATTCTAATGGGTTAATTCAGCTATCTTTAAGTGCTCGCATTTATTTGGCCTTTTACAAAATAGACCTTTACTGGTATATTTATGTGTATAAACTGTAGCAGAGCCCTATAGTTTCAGACTAAGGTTTTCTAGAAAATAACATGCTGACTTATTTTCTGAATCGATAATTGGATTTCTTTCTTTCTCATTTCCTAATATAATGACTTCTTTTTCTCAGAAACTTATTTGCATTTTTATGTTTATCTTCTCTCACAAACACTAAATATATATGTATGTGTATATATATGCTCACTTATGTGTATATGTGTGTGTGTGTGTGTGTATACACACACACACACACACACACATACATATATATGTAAAATTTGTAATCATGCAGCAAGGATTTCACCTCTTTCTGGATAGTTTGATTCCCTGAAATATGGATTGCTGTTAGACATTTGGGTTAAGCTTTTGACATATTCAAAAGAGTATTTATTTGTTTGCTTATTTATGCATATCCATAGTTCCTTCAACAAAGGGTTCAGGGCTTCTAATAGCTTAATAATAAGTTTTTTATCTGTGATATATAAATATCACTGTTCGTTAACCATTGAATATTAATCATCTTTATTTTCTGAGCCATAGTTCGATGGTAGAGAGGCACTAAATAATTGTTGAATGATTGAATAAATAAACAAATCAGGTTCAAATCCAAATGTAAAGTTGTCATAGCAGAGTATGCCGGTAGGCCTATTTGAAGGGTCATTTTTCATCTTTCTCTCCTTTATTCCAAAATGTTAAGTCTATAGAATTTCTATTTGTTCACCATAAACGGACTTCACTGAAGTGTCTGGCCATGAGTCAGCTTTGCAGTGCTGAGGACTTCAGTGGACGCCAAGCTCCCATTAAGGCATTGCCAGGAGCCCTTTTATTGCAGTTTGTCTAAAAATATGGTCAGGAGTCTTTTGACATTCTTTCCACACCACACCCTTTACTTACAGTCCTCTCTTTTTACTATTTTTCCATTTGGATCAGTCACGATTAAACTGTTATAGGATGGTGGTTTCTCTCAGGGTTTTTGATGTTGAAAACAGTAATGGGAAAAGTAGATATACTATATGATTTCTTTTCATGGAAGTCCAGTAATTTTAAAGAACAGTGCCTGATATAAATCAATCCTGACAAACACCTTGTTTTATTTATGTAATAATAGGATATTGGAGCCTACTGTGCGTTATGTGTTAAACATCGAATAAGTGAAGATGAAGAAAGAGACCATGCAGCTGAGGTTTCTTGATATAATCAATACCTTTTCAACTGATTATCTAATTTACATAATAATATGTAAATTAGAATTCTAATTTATTATACTTGGACCAATCAGGAAAAAAATTAACTTTTGTTTTGAAAAGTAGTTGCTTAGAAATTTACCTATGTAGCTCTTTTTTTGGCCTGAGAATTTCATAAATTCACTTCTGTTCAAAAGCTGAAGGCAACACTTATACTTTATTTAATCTTTTTGTTTCATTTAGATGAAGATGACTTTTTAAACTTAATGTGTTAGTATTTGTCTTTCTTTTTAGATAATCTGTAGCTTGACTTAAAGTTGAACTTTGTGCCCCACTTGATTCTTTCCTCTAAACATGACAGTTTCTCAGGAGCAGGTGGGGAGACAGAAGGCCACTCAGAGCAGTGACCTCTGGTGACCTTCTTCCTAGCACAGCCGTGACCTCACTTGTGGTCATTTTCACTGAAATGTCTTTGCTCCTGAGGCAGCTGTTTGCTTTTCCATGTGAACCACTCTCACGTTTCTTGAGCCAATTTCTTTTGTCTCCTTTTCATATAATAGTTTTATTGATATACTAGAGGTCTGGTGCATGAATTCGTGCACAGATAGGGTCCCTCGGTGTGCCCGGTGATCAGAGTGATTGGAGTTGTCTCACCCAGCCCTGATCAGGGCCAGCCGGCAGGGGGGAGGAACCACAGGAAGTTGGCTGGCTGAGGGAGGGATTAAGAGAGGTTGTCTGCCCCCCTGGTGGTTGGTGTGCGTAACAGCTACTGGCCTGTCGTCCAGTCTTAAAGGTCACTTAGGCTTTTATATATATAGATAATTCACATGCTATATATTTCACCCCTTTAAAGTGTACAAATAGAAGACTTTTGGTGTGTTCACAGACTTGTGTAAACAGCATCACCATCAATTTTGGACCATTTGTATCACCCCAAAAAGAAATCTTTACTCATCAGTCACTCCTCACTTCATCTGAATGGAATTGTACAATATGTGATTTTTTGTGATTGGCTTCTTTAATTGAGGGTAATGGTTTTGAGTTTCATCCATGATGAAATACTAGCCATTTTTATACATAGTCATTTTATGTCTTCTCTGGTGAGCTTTGTCTGTATGTCTTTTAATTTTTTTCTTCTTTTTTTTAAAGATTTTTAATTGATTTTTAGATAGAGAGAAACATCAACGTGAGAGTGAAACATCAATAGGCTGCCTCCTGCATGCCCCCTACCAGGGACTAAGCCTGAAACCTGGGCGTGTGCCCTGAGCGGCAGTCAAACTGGCAACCTTTTAGTGCACAGGATGACAGTCAGCTGAGCCACGCACGTCACGTCCACTGCAGTGACATGCCCCGGACTTGATCAGCATCAGGTGGCAAAGAGTAGCCTTAGTGTCCCTACAAGACTATCATTTTATTGTGTTGTAAGCTTTCATGAAGCATAATACATTCTTTTTTTTAACTTGTGTTTCTGCCTTGTTTTGTTTGTTTTTTCTTTTTATATTTGCCTTTGCTAAACTATTTTTCTCTCAATTTCAGATTTTTGACTGAATTTTGAACTAGGCACAGGACCTTAAATTTTTTACATATTCAAAAGAGTATATATTTTTGTTCCTTACTTGTTTCTTATTTAGTACTCTTAAGTTTATCACTGTTCTTACAACTTTATACCATAGATATCAACTATTGGTCAGCTGCCTAGTGTCATTAACAATAAAATTAATAACAATAAAATTAAAATTTAGTTGTTATCTAGTGCTTATATGTCAGGCAAAAGTTTAAGTGCTTTTTATGAATGAATGCATGTAATCTTCATACAGTTTTATGAGGTAAATAAGGTTATCGCCTACAGATTAATAAGCATGCCCTGTCATACATTTATATACATTGCAATTTAAGCTTGAGGACAGGGTAATCCTATAGTTACTGCACTCCCTGGCATCTCCTTTCTTAAGGTTTAGAATGTGTGTTGGACATTTCCAGTCTGTAGGCCATTGTTTTTTTTCCTGTGGTTGTTGATATATCTTGTTAGGATTCTGACGGATTCAGTCTCCGTGGCTTGAAAACTCTATTGGTGTCCCATCTACTTTGGTTTATTTCTTCCCAATCCTTTCAGCGTGGCTTTCACTGCACGTTCTGGAATTCTAGGTCTTCCTCATGGAACCTTCTCATCTTTTAGTCCCTTCCTCAGAGATTCCCAGGCTCCTGCTTCCACCTTCCCTGTATTCCCTCCTGCTCAGATTCCGTGCTTCCTGGTTTGGCTTCTCTAGTGAGGTTGAATATCCTCTTATTTCTTGTTTTTCCTTTTTTGTTGTCCCTTACATTGACTTGTCATAGTTCTCGTTGCCTCTATGTGATAAATCACCAAAAAGCTTGTGATCCGGATCCTAACCCTGTTTTTGTTGCCTTTAATTCTAGCCTCTTGCTCATCTTTAACAACTTTTGGTGTTTCTCTGTCCTCCATGTGGGTTTTTCCTTCTTACTTTGAGTACAGCCAAGGTTGGTCTTACTGTACTGACCGCTGCTTTTCAGAGCCTGCTCTGTGAGGTCCTCTTGGCTTTTCAGGAGAGTAAAGGTCACCCCAATAATGCCACAAGCGCCAGCGTTCACTGGCGCTCTGCGTTTTTCTGATAAAGTTGCTGTTGTCACTTTATGTGCAGTGTTTCCCTCTCTCTGAGCTGTGGGCTCCCTCCTCCAGCCCACCCGCTCTTACCCCAACAGAAGCGGTGACGGTGCTCGCTGTGCCACCGCCGCTGGAGAAGCCCGGGCCCCTTGCGGCCACAGGTGGCCATCCTGCGCTGCCCAGGACGAGCCTTGGCTTCCTCCTAGAACATGGGTTTATGTGAGAATCCTCTCTCCGCCGCCGCCTCGGGGAAGTGTGGCCTGAGCCAGATACTGAACTTTCCGGTTTTTGTCTGGCTTTTAGTGCTCTTGCCATAAAAGAGAAATGTGAGGAATGAAGAAAGCACACCAAAACCTAAGGCATACACCTCCTAGCACATCTGGTGCTCCGCCAACCTCGGTCCCCCTCCTGTCCCCTCTGACTCTGGGGCAGGGGTGGGAACTGCTTTTCTGCCAAGGGCCATTCTGATATTTATAACATCCTACATAGGTCATACAGAATTATCCCCTTAAAAACTAGCCTGCTATATTTAGGCAAACACTTAATTAACTCACTCCTAATGCCTCGGCAGGGCCAGACCAAATGGTTTCGTGGTCTTACACGGAGGGCTGGGCATTCCCACCCCTGCGCTAGGGCGGCTGCTTCCTGAACACTTAGTTACTCAATATCGGAGGGAGGGTGGGTTCAGCAGCTGTATTTCCTTCTGCAGATTAGCTGGATCTTTTCCTCATCCCTTACTCTCAGCAAGTACTTTTCTTGTCTTTGTCACTGTCTCTAAAACCTGCTCCCATAAGAATATTTAGCCAGAGTTAGCCTCTCTGGTGCTTACGGCGCTATTTGGGATGACAGTGGCCAACAAAAATAAACACTTATGCTGATTAGTGTTAGTTATAATTCCTTAGTGTAGATCTCTGTTGTATTTTGAGCTTGGTACTAGGTCATTGGTGATGGAGGTCCGAATGAAAATACTATATTGACACCCGTGAATTTCTGAGAAAAAGAAATTAAATTTTGTCTGGAATAGATTTTGGCAAGATTTGTGTCAATTTATGTCAGTGGTTGAAATAATGAAAACTACAGAGAGAATTTCAACATCTCTTTTAAATCCAATTTTTTTCCTTTCTAAGTTATTTTGGCAGTTTCTTGCATATAAATAGTATATTTTGCAGAGTAAAAAACTTGAAACCTACTGTTCTTAATGGATTGCAATTACTTAATATTTAGTGTGATTGCAATCTAATTCAGATAGGCTTTTTCTGTAGTTATTATAATAGCTGTAATTGTGAAAGGATGCTTTGGTCTACTTGAAACTGCCAGATGCAGTGCCATTTGATCTAAAAAGGTCACAGTCTAAGAGACATTTAAATTAAGCTATAAATTACAATTGAAGAACAATATTTTGATGTGTGAGACCAGAGATGTCAGAGCAGGGATGTAATTCATGGGTTCATTACAGAACAGAGGTGCCTGACAGCTGAGCCGTGCCAAATGGAAAATTTATTTGCAGCATCACACAGACAGAAAATGGCAGCTACAATGAGAAGCCAGAGTGGGAACCTAAAACCTCGCGGTAACACGCAGTTTATGCTAATAAGACTGCTCGCGCCCCAGAGATGTTTAATGATTGCCGTAATATAAATGAGGTGCTGGGGCATGTGCACATTTTTAATCTTATTTAAATTAAGGCCTTGTCCTTGCTCTATAAAATAACACACTTTCTAACCAGGCATTAAGGTTGATTCTCTCACCTCTCTGTCCAATATCCAGATTTGCTGAAATCTCAGAATTGTTTAGGCAGGAGAGTTAAAGCTTGAAACAAGATTTCCATCATGATAGCTTTGAGGAAGGATATAATTTAATGTTTATAGCAATCCATGAGAAGTTCAATCATGAGTTAATTAAACTGTAGGCAGTCATTAAGTATTATTTATTCTTTCGAGAAGCTTGCCAGTAAAGCACTTATATATATTAAATTATAGAAAGTAATAAGCAGGGAATGATTTGTCAGGCAGAGTGAGAGGAGCAGATTTAACTTGGGCAATTATGCAGAAATGTGTTTTTCTTCTGGTGGCGTGGTCCCTTCTCCCTCTGATCACACCGAGTCAGAAGCTGTAAGGAGACAGTGGAGGATGGGCAGCCGCTAGCAGGGTTGGCCTGCTTGAGCCCCTGGCTGTTTGATTGAACCGCTGGCTGTTTGAATGGTCCTAGGCGAGGCTGTGGACCCAAATATTACTCCCAGGGGTCGCCACTGCACAGTTACAGCCCTCTGGTGGTCAGGGTCTCTGTCACCTGGTGTGTCTTGTTTAAGGAACGCCATTGTCCTCGGATACAGCTGAGGGGTGGTGGTGTTAGGCCCACTGGCCAGATGGAAACCTCAGCTCAGCTGGTTTGTGACAAAGCAGCTAACAAGACTCAGTCCTGCGCTGTGTTCACTCGGGTACAGAGCCATTGGCTGGGGCAAGTCTGTGTGTAACTGGCAAAGGGGCCCAGTTATATGCATGGCAGTGTCTTTGGCTTCTGTGACTCAGTGTAGCCCTTGCATTTGTTACAGTGGAACCAAACCAAAGAGTTTGTTTCAGAGCTGCTCTGTTTTAGCACCAGAATCCCCAAGCTAGTCTGCTCTGTTAGTTCACTCCTGCCCTCTTTGCTGGCACAGTGTCCAGCAGAAGGAGGTGCTCAGTAACTCTTCGTGGAATGAATGGAAGGCCGTTCTGAGCCTGACACATCCCACCGGATCCGGGCACCAGCGGGTGTGGCGCAGTGGGACTGGTGGGGTCCCTGATGGGGGAGAGTCCTGTTGGCTCTTTCACGGCGAATGATAGGCCACCAGCGGAGGACTCTGGAGCAGCTCCACAGAATGAGGACAGTGCCACAGAAGAGGGACTTCCATTTTGTGCCACATTCCCCGGAGCTGGGCCTGCGCCTTAGGGGAGGGTGGTGACGCGTGTGGAAGAGCAGCCCCGCAGTTCAGTCACGTGGGAGCAGATGGCCAAGGCCTTGCTTCCCTGGTTAGACACACGCATGCGCTCTGTGCAGACGGATTTGAAAGCAGTGGTTTCTGTTGAGTGACTGGAGGAGGGATGCGGATGGTGTGAGCCAAGTGCTTCTCCCAGCAGCTTGCAAAGATTGGAAGCTGATTGGTCCCTGCTTTTTGCAATGCTCTTTTCCCAGAGGCTCCAAAATGGTACAGATCCCTATCCTCTACATTAAAGTTGCATTTAATCCCAGATTTTACCAGTCTGGCTTGGCTACAAAATGGACAGACAGGTTTATTTATCTTGTTTAATTGCTTTCCAAGGCTACAGAGTGAAGCTGGAAGGCATTTGAGGGTGCGCACACACACACACACACACACACACACACCCGCTTTGCAATTTCTCCAGGGAATTGGTAGAGAAGCTTATCCTTATTAAAGGACATGAGCTTAGCAATTTGGGAAGCTGAGCCGAGTTTCCTGCTCTATAGATGTATCTGTGCGGGCAAGACCAGTTGTTTAACATTGAAAACCCACATAATGTTTTTCATGAGATGAAATTATTATAATTCTTCAGAGCTAGATGCTGTATCAGAGGGGGATGTTTTTAATGACAGTTTTTGCAGATTTAAGATAGCCGGTATTAGGTAAACTTAGGAAACTCTAATTTACATGAGGAGTAGAGTTGAAATATCCGGCTGAGCTCTTCTTCAAACGTTATTTGGGCTCTGGTCTGCACATGGGAGGCAAACCCCTTTTCAGAGGGCTTGCTGCATGAAGCGAAGGCGGTCGGTAAACCCAGCCTTTGGGAGCCCAGCGTGCGGACGGGACATCTGGTTAGATGTCACCCGGAACCAGAACTTTAACCAGCGGTCGCCAAGCAGTGGTCCGCAAGGACCGAAAGGATGGCCCCGCTGCTTCACACGGCTTCTCACAGGTGCCACCTCAGCCTGGCATTCCGGATGCTCCCAGCGCCTCTCCCAGGACCCGGAGCAGCACCGGGACCAGGGTGACACTCGGGAGCGTGGTGGAAGGATTGGAGGGTGTCCTGAACGCCAGTAATTTCCCCAACACATCTTCCTCATTCTTGTGTTAAACCTTGAGGAGATAAAAAGCATATGTTTAGTAAAACATAACCAAAGTACTTCTTTAAAGCTCTCAGAGTCTCCTCAGCCAGGACTCCTGGGAAGTGGAAATAAATGTTTTTAACATTAAGAAAGTGACTGCCCCGGCCCGGTGTCTCGGCTGCTTGGAGCATCATCTCATTAACAAACAGGCTGCGGGTTCAATTCCTCATTGGGACACACCCCTAGGGTGCAGGTTCAACCCCTGACCGCCGTTTCTCTCTCTCCCTCCTCTCTCTAAAATTAATAAACACACCCTCGGTGAGGATTAAAACGACATGTGTGTTTTTAAACAAAGGGAAGAATAGGGGACTATTGAGAAAGGTTCCTTTTGGTTCCCTGGGAAGCGGGAGAGGCATGCGGGCGGGCCCGTGACCGAGCTTCCGGGCTGCCACTGCGGATGCTGACAGCAGCGTCCCCGCTGCGTGCTCCGTGAGGGCCTCCCTGCTGTTGGTCAGTACTCTTCCTTCTCAAGTGTGTTTCCCTAGAGGTGGGAGCGGCAGACACTAAGTAAATATTGGGTTTCTGTATGGAACATAATATTTTCAGAAGTAGGTCTAGTTTAACCGGACAGTAGATCAAACCGAAGGGAGGAGCTACCACTATTGAGAGATCAGAGGAGCGGAAGGAAGTCAGGTCACCACAGAAACTGCAGCAGCTTCTTCAAGGGAAAGTGAGAGCTCAGATCAAGATTTGTAAAGGAGGCAGAGTGCTGGGCTGCTCAGGAGGATGTGCCTTTCTCCGACATCGTAATGTAACCCAGGGTCCTGCAGGCAGTGGCCAGCCTCTGACACAGACAGCCACAGGCGCGCGCTCAGTGACTCATTCAGAACATCTCTCCCAGCTCCCAGCTCTCCGAGCTCACTGACAGGCCTGTCTTAGGGAGGACTGACATTGGGCTGCCCTTCAGGCACTCGTTCACTTTGCCATGGTGTTTATGTTCTTCTGAGTAATTTCCTACTATCAGCCACATAAGGTTTAAAATATTTTTAAAAATTTCTGAGTACTGAACTAGAGTTTTAATCAAATTTGTAAATTATTAATGTAATTAGGTGAAACGTAAGTGGCTTTGTTTATAGTTGAACAATTATTTTTTAATATGTGTATTTTTAAATTATTATTTATTTCAGAGAAAGGAAGGGAGAGGGAGAGAGAGAAACGTCAGTGATGTGAGACAATCATTGATCAATTGCTTCCTGCACGCCCCACTCTGAGGATTGATCCGGCAACCAGGGCATCAGATCCTGATCTCCTGGTTCATGCGTCGACACCAACCACTGAGCTAACCCACCTGGAGCCAGTGCTTTTTCTATACCTGAGAAGGCTACTCTCTCTATCTGGAAAATAGATGAAGATTGATATGAGACCACTCCCTTTATTTTCTCTCTTTCCTATTTAAAACTACATGGCTAGCGCTCACTTAGCATACTCTGTGCTAGGTACAGTCCTAAGCAATTTACGTGCATTTGTTATCCTCACAAGAGCTCCGAGAGCTAGGCTTCTTATTACACTAATTTTTGAAGGTGATGAAATTGGGGCCTAAAGAGGGATAAGTACCTTGCTGAGGTCACACACCTCGTAAGCAGTAGAGCCAGGATTTGAATCCATATTCTGGCTCCAAAGTCCACTGTTTTTATCATTCCTTGTAATTACCCATGTACTGTAATTACCTTTTGTAAAACGTTCATTTGCCATGAGCTTTTTATTAAGAATTTATAATTTGATCGACTTGAATTGATTTCAAATTATCACTAAAATGTGTGCTTTTTAAAAAATTAAATAGGCATGCAACTTTCCCTTTTATTCAGATATTCAGATCCAATCAAGATTGTTAAGCTCTCTTTATAGATCCTCACTATATTATAGAATTTGGCAAATACTTGTTTGGTCTGGATATTAGGCAAACTATGAAAATCTAACTTTATTTTTATTTTACGTTTCTGAAAGAAGACTAGACAGTTTTCAAGCATTTGCAAAATATAGAACTTTGAGTATTTAGTAAAGTATTTATAGTATATGCTTTTCTTTTTAAAATAGCCTAATGCTAAATTTTATAAAAGTACGTAAGCTAATACCTAGCATCCGTATCCGACTCCCTCACCCCGCACACCGTGCCACCACAGCAGGTCAGCATTCATCTTGCAGGCGTTTTGTCTTGTTTTAAAGTAGCCGACTTATTGTTATAATTAACATATAGCCTTGGCTTCTTTGGACAGTCTGGATTTAAAATGAATTGGGGACCTCCAAACTGTGAGAATGCTCAGGACATTTTAATATGTAATACATGCTGTTTCCATGAATGAGTATTTGTGAAATGTTTTTTCCTTCAACAAGTACCACAGGCTTTGGCCAGCCGTGGGCTAAGCAGTTGTAAGGCAGTCTGCATCCCTCTGAGACTCTGACTAAGGAGAAGAGACCAGGGCGCGCTCTTTGCCTGCACCTTGATGGCAGTGGCTTCTACAGCCTGCTTGGTATTGTCACCTTGTGTGTGCTGTATCCTCGTGACACATCCCCACTAGTCTGTGCGTTTTCTGGAAATGGAAACTGTGACCTGATACGGTTTGTGACTTACTTGTACCGAGTGTTCAGCAAATACCAGTGGTGTGTTCAAACAAGGCCCTGAAGCAAGGTGGGAAGATGAGCATCCACGCCCCGAGGGCAGGGAGCCTGTGCCTGCTCTGTTCGCTGGGACAGCGCCTGGTGGTAACATAGGGGTGAATGAATGCAAGTACATGGAGACTTCGGTTTGGGTTCAGGCACCTAGCGACACCCGTTAAAGGCAGTTAGAAATTAATTTAACGAGTATTTCTTCTGGGTCACCTGATGCTGTGGCCTGTGCTAGTCCCCGGAGGCACAAGTCTTAGCCCACACAGTTGCTTGTATCAGAGAAACAGACCTGAGCGGGAACGGCAGGTGTCCAGTGAGAGCTCTGGCGGAATGGCCACAGTGTGGAAAGGCAGAGTGAGCATGGGGGTCTCTGCCCGCCGCTTCTCTCCGCCGTCCGCAAGCTGAGACTCGGGGACCATGTGTGTGTTGGGGGGGGGGGTCACAGGAAGCAAGCCGGAGACCGGGGGCAGCGGGCCGGGCCCGGCCTGCCCTCAGACAGGATCTGGAGTGAGAAAAGTTCATTAGAATGTGTAGATAACAGGCATCTTCATTCAGTGTCCTGAAATGTTAGTATACTGTTACAGAATTAATTGTTTCTTTTAAAAACTCTTACGTTTTAGTACTTGAGATTTTTTTAGGGAAATTACTGTAATTGAAAGACTTAGGAGAAAGAGCATAAGCTAGTGTGTCGTTGGGCTGCTTTGGGGAGAGTGGGACTGAGTAAGGATCACCTTGGCTGGATTGAGCCTCTTGGCTCTATTGCCTACTGGCTTCGTGTGGGAACACCTTTAGTGTCCTCATCTGTGAAATGGGGTGAGAACAGTGCCTATCCCATAAGATTCTATGAGAGAATACCTTCCTTGTAGGATTAAGAAAAATAATGAGTACATGGGATGTGCTCAACACTGTGCCAGGCCAGCTGTTTAGTAAATACTATTGTTCGTAATTCTATTCTTGTCATTGCCACAAGGTTCCCTGCCTACCTGCCACCCTCTCAGAACAGCTGGAACTGGGAGGGTGGCTGAGTAGAAGCAGATTATCCTGATGACTGAGATGAGAGTGAGTCTGTGTGCCCAGTTAACAGTCCTCGTCGAGTAAACTCGGGGCTTCCCATTGTTGATGTGCTGCCTGTTCTGTTATTGTCGCAATAACTAACTAAAACCCTTGTTATTTAGCTCCACGAAAGCGGATATGACGCCGGCAAAGCCCTGCAGCGCCTGGTCAAGAAGCCGGTGCCTAAGCTGATCGAGAAGTGCTGGACCGAGGACGAAGTGGTAAGCTGGACAGAGCCTCGTGCTCAGGCTTTGGCGTTGCTCTCAGGTGTGACCTGCTCCTCAGGGGCGAGGGGCTCAGTCCAGAAGCTCCGTCACGGGTAGACGGACTGTGGCATCTATCGGGCACGGGCAGGAGCCCTCAGGCTTCGGGGTTGGACAGAAAGGTTTGGTTTTGGTAAGCGGCGGTTCCATGGATGATGGGGAAGATTTTCCCAGGTTCCATGCAAAGAGAGAGGAAATTGAGTTATTCTTTCAAAAAGTTGGTTGGCTGGTTGGTTGGTTGGTTTTTGGTGCAAGCTAGTGTTTGGCACTCCTTATTTTAAAACACAAGCATATTAAAACCAGTGGATGCGTACAGTAGTCTAGAGTAGGGTTGGTGACTTTTGTCTTGAAGGCTGGCAGGATCCCTACCCTGAAGGACATTAGTCAGAAGGACATTGGATCTTCCATATGCGTTCTGTTACCACGGCCCTTAAAGAAGGTGAAGAGGTGGAAATGTGCACACAATTAGAGTCACAGCCCCACAGATTCCTACCAGCAGTGCTCAGGAAGCCAGGTCCCCATCCTGTGACTTTTGAAAGGCATGGCTAGAAAAAACTTACCTTGTGCTTTTGCCAATGAGTGTTACCTACTGCTTGACATTTACCCTTTAGGTTGAGTGAAATTAATATGAAGGCTGGCACTGTGACACATATTGATTGGAAGTTCCTCACCTGTGTTTTAAAAGATGCTAAGAAAGCGTGCTTAGAGATTTTATGTGCTTTCATGCTTCTGCTCTTTCATTTTTTCAGCAATACTTATTGAGTGCTAATAATGTGTCACAAGGCTTGTGACTGCTCACAAGACTTCTGTTTTAAGAGAGAGACCACCTGTACATCAACATGTGTCAAGTGGTGGCATGTGGGCTGAGGTCTGAAGGTTGGGGATACCCTGGGAGGGGTGCTTGCTGTCTTTGGTGAGGGGCTCAGAGAGGCCTGGTAAGTGCCACTTGAGCAGAGACCTTGGTGAAGTGAGGAGGTGAGCCTTGAGATACCGGGGACTTCCGGGCCCTCGTGTGAAAGAAAGCACACCTGGCACGTGAGAACGAGGTAGAAGCACGTGGTCTGGAGGTGGGTGGCAGGGGAGGGATCTTGCAGGGGGCAGGTCAGATGTGGTCAGTGGGCCTACACTCAGCTCCTTGCTGTTTGCTCTGCAGATTCTGAGCCAAGGAGTGGCTCAGTCTGCCAGCGGGCGCACCGGACTGAGTGCAGAGTGAGCTTTGGGGCTGTTGTGGGAGTGCAGGTCCAAGACCAGGAATTGTTAGTGCAGAGATCTCGGTTACACCTGAAGGCAGAGTGTGAGAGTTTGTTCATGGTTGCCTGGAGGTGTGGGGGAGTCTGAGAGGAGTGGGAAAATCTAGAATGACTGGAATGGCCCTTGAAGGTTGAGAATTTGTAGTCCCTTAAGACTCTAAGTTTATCAGGCGCATGTGAAGGTGAGGCTGTTTGAAGTTAAAAATTTTTAAACCTTACATGATTATGAAAGTGATGAAGCCATCTTAAGCATTTGCAATTGTTCAGACAATGACCAAAGTAAAGATGTTAAACTCACTTGTTTTGAAAAGTCATTTGATGTTGTTTTTCACTGTAGACCTACTTGGATGAGGAGATAAGAGCTTTGATGGATAAAATTTAAAATCTACAATCCTTTGTAGAAGAAAGACGTAGGAGATGAAAAAGATGGCATAAACCAGTAGAATGTGACCATTACACACATACACCATAGTGGCTTCTCGTCCTTATTCTCCCTCAGTTCTTGAGCTTTTCCTCCTTCCCCCTTTTTTTTTTTTTTTAATATATATTTTATTGATTTTATACTGAGAGGGATAGAGAGTTAGAAACGTCGATGAGAGAGAAAAATCGACCAGCTGCCTCTTGCAACCAAGGTACATGCCCTTGACCGGAATTGAACCGGGGACCTTTCAGTCCGCAGGCTGACGCTCTATCCCCTGAGCAAACTGGTCTTGGCCTCCTTCCCTTTTGGTCTCTCCTCTCCGCCACCTCCTGTTCCTGATGGTCCCTCTCTTTTCCCTCCTGCTTCCCCAGCTCCTCACTAGGCATGACCCCTTCTCTCTCCTTTAATTTCTGCCTTGACCTTTCACTCCCTTTGGAATTTTAAAATTCCAGCTTAAAAGAAAGCTCTTCCTCCTTGAAAAAGAGCTGGCTTCCTTTCCTACAGCTTCTGTGGGGCACCATGTGAACCGTGTCCCCCCACTGCTGCGTGGGGACTTGAGCAGAGAGTGGGTGGGAAGGGCGTCTCACTCGGGAAAGTCCAGCTCCGTTAATGAAAGGACTCCAGGGCACTGTGCTTCCCCAGTACAGGGTAATGACACACCATCATGTTTCAGTGGGCGTTTTGAGATTTTTTTTTCATTTATCTTTATTGTTGAAAGTATTACAGATGTCCCCTTCATTTTTATTTTTTCCCCCAGCAACTCCCTCTACCCAGTACCCCCCACCCCCCAGGCCTTCACCAGACTGTTGTCTCTGCACATCCTATATATTAAATCGGTAATATGCTAATTGACCATCACTCCAACACACAAGATGGCTGCCCTCACGTGGTCAAAGATGCCCACCCCCATGTAGACACAAGATGGCTACCACAAGATGATCAGTAGGGGAAGGCAGTTGTGGGCGATCAGGCCAGCAAGGGAGGGCAGTTATGGGTTACCAGGCCTGCAGGGGAGGGCATTTGGGGTGACCAGGCCAGCAGGGGAGCAGTTAGGCACCAATCAGGCTGGCAAGAGAGTGGTTAGGGCGTGATCAGGCTGGCAGGTAGAAGCGATTAGGGGCATTCAGGCAGGCAGGCAGGCGAGCAGTTGGGAGCTAACAGTCCTGGATTGTGAGAAGGATGTTCCAGATTGGAGAGGGTGCAGGCTGGGCTTAGGGGGGCACACAACCCAACCCCATGCGTGGAATTCATGCGCGGGGCATCTAGTATGCAGATAAATTCCCCAGTTAATCTCTCTCTCCCCCACCCACCCACCCCTTCCCTCTGAAATTCATCAGTCTGATCCATGCTTCTATGTCTCTGGATCTATTTTGTTCGTCAGTTTTTTTGCTCATTAGATTCTACATATGAGTGAGATCATGTGATACTTATTTTTCTCTTTCTGGCTTATTTTGCTTAGCATAATACTGTCTAGGTCCATCCATGCTGCTGCAAATAGTAAGAGTTCCTTTTTTTTTTTTTTTTACTGCTGCATATAGCATTCCACTGTGTAAATGTACCACAGCATTTTTATCCACTTATCTACTGCTGATGGGCACTTGGGCTATTTCCAAATCTTAGCTATTGTAATTGCGTTGCTATGAACGTAGAAATGCATATATCCTTTCTGATTGGTGTTTTGGGTTTCTTAGGATATATTCCTAGAAGTGGGATCGTTGGGTCAAATGGCAGTTCCATTTTTAATTTTTTGAGGAAACTTCATACTGTTTTCCACAGCGGCTGCACAGTCTGCATTCCCACCAGCAGTGAACTAGGGTTCCCTTTTCTCCTAGTCCTCGCCAGCACTTGTTTGTTGATGACAGCCATTCTGATAGATGATACCTCATTGTTGTTTTAATTGGCATCTCTCTGCTGATTAGTGATGTTGAGCATTTTTCATATGTCTCTTGGCCATTAGTATGTCCTTTTTGGAGAAGTGTCTATTTAGGTCCCCTGCCCATTTTTTTTTAATTGTTGTATGTTTGTCTTTTGTTGAGGTGTAGGAGTATTTTATGTATTTTGGAATTAAGCCTTATCAGATGTATTGTTGGTAAATATGTTCGCCCATGCAGTGGACTCTCCTTTCATTTTGTTGATGGTTCTTTTGCTGTGCAGAGCGTTTTAGTTTTACGTCCCATTTGTTTATTTTCTTTTAGTTTCCTTTGCCCTAGGAGATTCATCGGTAAACATATTGTTACGAGAGATGTCTGAGATTTTGGTGCCTATGGTTTCTTCTAAGACTTTTATGATTTCACAACCTACATGTTAGTCTTTTATCCATTTTAAGATTATTCTTGTGTGTGGTGTAAGTTAGTGGTCTAGTTCATGTTGTTTTTTTATTTTTTATTTTTAGCATGGACTTGTACAGTTTTCCCAGCATCTTTTATTGAAAAGACTTTCTTTATTCCACTGCATGCTCTTGCCTCCTTTGTCAAATATTAATTTAGTATAATGGCTTGGATCAATTTCTGGGTTCCCTGTTCTGTTCCATTGATCTATATGCCTTTTCTTGTGCCAATACCATTCTGTTTTGAGTACAGTGGCTTTGTATTATAACTTAATATCTGGTATTGTGATTTCTCCAACTTTGTTCTTTCTCAAGATTGCTGTGACTAGTCAGGGTCATTTTTGATCCCATATAAATTTTGGAGACTTTGTTCTAGATCTGTGAAATATGCCATTGGTATTTTAATAGGGATTGCATTGAATGTATAGATTGCTTTGGATAGTATGGACATTTTAATACTGTTAATTCTACCAATCCATGATGTGAATGTTGTTACATTTCATGTTGTCCCAAAACTCCCTTAGGCTCTCCTCCTGGTTTTTAATTTTTTTTTTTTTTTCCATTTGCTGCACTGAATGGGTATTTTTCTTCTTCCTTGTCTTCTTATTTGCTGATTCAGTCCTTTGCTTCTTCTGGTCTACTGTTGAATCCTTCCAGGGTGTTCATTATTTCAGCTATGTCATTCCTCATTTCCAACTGATTCTTATTTATTGTTTCAGCCTCACTTTTCATGTTGGGGTAGCTCTCATGAAGTCCTTATAATTCTCATTAAGTTGCTTATAATTCTCACTGAGTTGTTTGAGCACCCTAATTACCATTATTTTGTATTTTTTCTTTGACAAACTGTTTGCCTCTATTTCATTTAGGTCTTTTCCTGGCGATTCCTCCCTTTCTTTCATTTGGGAATTGTTTTTGTCTCCCCATTTTTGTTGTCCCTTTGTTTTTGTTTCTGTGTATTAGATCAGACTGCTGTAGCTCCCGGACCTGGTAGCATGGTCTTAAGTAGTAGATGTTTTGTGGGGCCCAGTGGTGCAGTCTCAGACCTCCTGAGCTGGATGCTCTAGGAGAGCCTCTTGCTTGAGTTATTTGGGTTCTCCTGCCGTGGTTGATCTTGAACGTTATTGTCCCTTTCGTGGGTGGAATCTCCTCTCACTCAGCTCCGACCACATGTGTGAGTTGTTGTGCAGGTGTGAACAGAAAAGAACAAAATATAGCACCACAAGATGCAAAACAAGACAAAAACATATACAAGATTCCTGCAGCAGTAACAGAAGCAACCAGCAGAGAAGAGAGAATTAGAAAAGAGAACAAGAAAAGAAAGAATATGAGGAGAAAAATAAAACAAAAACACAAAAAAGTAGAACCTCAGTGAATAAAGATCATGCTCCTGAGAATGGCAGTTACATTTCTATTTATACTTTGCAATCAAAGGAGGGACATAGGTGGGTTACTTGAAATTTATTGGCCACAGATTAAGGAGGTGAGAGAAAGCAAATTGAGGGAAACTCCTGGGATTGGATAAAAAGTAAAATGATGGACACAGACTTAGGTGGGTACAGGACAATTACAGGATAATGAAGGAATTTGTGGTATGTGTCCGCACACATTTGGTTGTGCCCCTGGGTCTCCAGAAAAAGGGGAGTTACAAGTTACCCAGACATTTCCAGGGTGTGTTATCACTGATGCAAAAAGACAGATAGGCTCAGCTAAGGTAAAGGCTGACCTTGTCAGTGAAGATACTGGCCTAGGACGTAACTGCCCACCATTACTGCTGTTAGTTAAATTTCAGACCATCTTTTGTGGTTCCTTTAGGTCTCCGAGCTGTCAGGTGAGCATGTGGCCCCTTCTGTCCACAGAAGGGTGCTTTGGATGATGGTATCTAGATTAAATCTTTGAATATTCGTGTGGCAATAGGCACCTGGCCCAACAGGACTCCTGACCTCAGCCTGGTTCGGGCTGTGAGAGAACACCTGTTAGTGCGTGCATGTGGCCGCCGTCTGTTGAATTTACCAGATTTTCTCATCCCGGAAGTACAGGAATAAGCAAAACAAATGTGTCCCCGCTAAAATAAGGCCTTCCTCACCCTTTCCCCTCTGTTGTCTAGGTACTTGGACGTTTTGGTTATTTGTCTAGTTGATTGCCTCCAGGGTCTGAGTTTGATCTGAGTACCGCAGCAGAGCGTTTTCCTTTGCGTTTGTCTGAGTGAGCACTGAGAGGCCTGGTGGGTGAGGACCTGATGCCTGAAGCCCCAGTTGGGCCGGAAAGGGCTCCACGGGCCACTGTTCCGGAATGGAATGGGCGGATCTCTCTCCCATGCCAGTCCCGGCCCTCACCTTCTCCCTCAGCCCTGCCCCTCCCCGGACTGCACTTCATCTCTCTCCCATGCCAGTCCCGGCCCTCACCTTCTCCCTCAGCCCTGCCCCTCCCCGGACTGCACTTCATCTCTCTCCCATGCCAGTCCCGGCCCTCACCTTCTCCCTCAGCCCTGCCCCTCCCCGGACTGCACTTCATCTCTCTCCCATGCCAGTCCCGGCCCTCACCTTCTCCCTCAGCCCTGCCCCTCCCCAGTCCCCCCCAGTCCCGGCCCTCACCTTCTCCCTCAGCCCTGCCCCTCCCCGGACTGTACTTCATCTCTCTCCCATGCCAGTCCCGGCCCTCACCTTCTCCCTCAGCCCTGCCCCTCCCCAGACTGCACTTCATCTCTCCCCCATGCCAGTCCCGGCCCCCACCTTCTCCCTCAGCCCTGCCCCTCCCCGGACTGCACTTCATCTCTCCCCCATGCCAGTCCCGGCCCTCACCTTCTCCCTCAGCCCTGCCCCTCCCCGGACTGCACTTCATCTCTCCCCCATGCCAGTCCCGGCCCCCACCTTCTCCCTCAGCCCTGCCCCTCCCCGGACTGCACTTCGTCCTTTGCCCTCGTGCTCGGCTTGTGGGGTCCTCAGCCTTTGTGTCTGAGGCAGTTGTCCTCCTGGTTTGTAAACTGATTAAGAGGGAGAATTTATTCATGCTGGGAATCGTGTCTGCGAGAGAACACCTCTGCCCGTAAAGGACTTGAGTAACATTGATGGCCCTTCATTGAAGATTACTATTTTTAAAGATTGTTCACTGTAATTAAGATTTCTCTTAATCCAGCATTTTAAAACTGTCGTAGTTAATAATTATGCATCGGATAAAAGAGGAACACTTTCACATGCTTGAAAGTGACACTTTGGGGAAAGTTTCTGAGTTACTGTTACTGATACCGTCGCTAACCTCCTCTTCACAGACCTCTCAGCTCCGCACTGATTGCTGAGACGGTGGCCTCAGTCACGCAGGAAGCCGCTCATCGCCGCTTTCAGTAATTCCTGCGGCAGGTCTGGTGGACAGAGGTGATCACGCTTCTCTTTGAAGCTGTTCGGGGCCAAGATACTTTAAATCTGTTGAGCTAAGGCAGGCTTTGTGCCAGTTTCTGTCAGATCCGAGGCCAGAGAGTGTCCCCTGGACTCTGCATTAGTGGAATGACTGAGAAACACCTTGGAGTAGCTCATGGCCACGTCTTCCAGGCGAAATAAACCGGGTCAGATGAGAGAAGCCTTTGTAAGGAAGTGGCAGGCCAGTTCATAAAGTTTATTAAACACCGTGGTGTGGGCCAGGCCGGAGCCAGCGCGAATGCTGGCTGCTGATCGGAGTTACACTGTGTTAACCAGTGTCACGCACAGAATGCTAAAAGCATTGTTCCTTTTCAGGAAGTCATCCAGTTCAGAAGAACTTATGAAGAGAAATACGAAAATACACATCAGAACTTTTGTAAAAACCTGAAACCCTAGATTATTAGGCTTTTAATTAAACATGATGAACACATTTAAATAAAGCACAAAGCCCCCAGGCTGAACTGCACCTAATCGAAACGGATTAAGTCACCCTGGCATGCTTGGGTAGTTATTCTGCTTATTTATGCATGCAAGCTGAAGGTAGCAAATGCTGCTGTTGTCTTGTTGCTTATTGCACTGGGATTCCATTGCTGCTGGATGCTGGGCTCTTAATTAGCATTCAGCTGTTGATTATGGAAATACTGGGGCTGCTAATTGAATTCTTTTTAAAATTCAGGGCCTGCCTTTTCCTGGTGGAGTTTGGTCTGGGTTGGGAGGTTGTAAGACTGGGTGCTCCACTGAGCAGGGCGGCTCACCCTTTGCTTCCCCTCCACTCGGCTGTTGGTTTGGGAATATTTTTCCTGTTGAATTAGCTTCCAGCAGAAGTCCAGGTGTTGCATAGGAGAAGGCATTGTTGCTTGTGCTGTTCCTCATGTTTCCATTCCATCTTGGGTCACTGTAACTTTTACCTCGAAGTGTGCTTGCCCGTAAACACGCTACACCAGCTTTGATGTAATACATTGAGGTGAACAACATAGATACAAGTGACCTGAGAATTGTACCCAAAGATAGCTAACCTGTGGTGGCAATAAAACTTAATTGGTCATGTATATGGCCTTTTAAAACTACCCTTCAATTTAAAGTTTGGTTTATCATAAATATAAAGGAAAATCTTTCTTTCAGCCGAAACCAGTTTGGCTCAATGGATAGAGCGTCGGCTTGGGGACTGAAGGACCCGGGTTCGATTCCGGTCAAGGGCATGTACCTTGGTTGCGGGCATATCCCCAGTAGGGGGTGTGCAAGAGGCAGCTGATTGGTGACACTCTCTCATCGATGTTTCTAACTCTCTCTCTCTGTCTCCCTTTCTCTGTACAAAATCAATAAAATATATTAAATAAATAAATAAATAAATAAATCTTTCTTTCAGAACTGACGGGCATGGCATGGCAAACGAAGCTGCTGGGCATTTGTGACCCAGTGAGCCCGTGTGGCTCTCAGGGCAGTACTCACACGGAACCCAGCTGCTCGCAAGGTGCCTGCAGAGGCTTGGCTGTCCCTCTGGAATGTCTGCTCGGAGAGCATTGTTCTCATTGTTCCCTCTTCAGCCAGGCATTGGGTGTGCCAGAGACAGGCTGCCTAGCGGCACAAACAATGCGTTTTATTTACTGTCTGCGTGGCAGCTGCAGAGAGTGGAATCACAGCAAAACCAAAGCAGAGGTCCTGTAGCATCAGGGGGCTGCGGGGGTGAGAGCAGGGACGGGGTGGGGGGGTGCGGGAAGAGAGCCAGCCGCCCAAGGCCTGCTGATGGTGTCACATGTGTTTTACGATGTCCATGATCGTGTCTAGTTCAGCTCCGGACTGTGCTGAACCCCAGTTTTAAATTTTGTGTTAGCAATGAGAGGGAAGGCTTACTTGTATAGCATTCATTTTAGGTCTGGTCAGTTTCCAGAGTGGGCATGTTACGTCGTCAATCAGAGTAAGCTGATGGTAGGAGAATCCAGTAGATAATCTAATGTGAATCCGTTTTTCTTCTTTTTAGGATTTATATGAATTTCCTTTTATTAGAATGTCGTCCTTAAAGTTTTCTGGCCTGTGCTCTCTCTGCATCTCTGTTCAGGTGCATACATTGTTTTATGTAACTGTACATTCAGCTAAATTGAATCGTAACGTTGATACTCTCATTTTCTACTGAAATTTTTCTCTGAAAATTTTTACATTTCACTTGGAACCTGAAATACAGACATGTTGTATTTAGTGCAACCCATAAGAGATACTAGTGACTTTAAGTGGAACCAAAGTAGACCTTTCTCTCTGATTACTCTTCCTCTGATTTCATGCTAAATTGGTAATGTTTCCTATGAACAACTTAATTCTTAGATATAAGAGTAGGAAAATAAGCCGCAACCGGTTTGGCTCAGTGGTAGAGCGTCGGTCTGCGGACTGAAAAGCCCCAGGTTCGATTCCGGTCAGGGGCATGTACGTTGGTTGCGGGCACATCCCCAGTAGGGGGCGTGCAAGAGGCAGCTGGTTGATATTTCTCTCTCATCGACGTTTCTAGCTCTCTATCTCTCTCCCTTCCTCTCTGTAAAAAAATCAATAAAATAAAAAATATATATATATACATTTAAGAGTAGGAAGATAAGAGAAATACAAATGTTGACTTAGTACACATAAGTAATGCACAGATGGCTCACTCATGTTAGTCTCGTATGATGGTCCATGGGAAAAACCAACCTTTAATCTTACAAAAGGGGGGTGTCCATTCAGGTAAGATTTGCCTAATGTTTCAAGTATTAATGGAACTGAACTGGTTTTCCTGTGATTGCCTCCCAGCAGCCTTTGATTCAGACTGCTGTTTAAAGAAGTCAGTAGTGAGATAGAGTTTATTGTCAAGTCCTTTTGGAAATGAGACTGCAAATTAAAAATCAATTATATGTACGGAAAAGTTGGTGTAAGGCAATCAATTTTGCCACTTAGTTTGCAGAAAGATTCTAACTGTGTAACAAGCTGTAAAGGGAAATGTATTTTTAAATCCTTTAGTAAGTGAGGTAGGCCAAGCATTAGAAAGGGAAAAATATTTCAGTATTTCATGTCATTGGAAGCTGCCTGTGGGTTAAATCTACAAATTCAGCCATGACCTTGCCTTTCACAGACATGGCTTCATTGCTTTTTAAGCTTCCTCTCCTACTGTGGTCAAAAACGTTAATGTGAAAAGAGAAAACCAAGATGGCGGCATAGGTAAACGCCTAACTGCAGCCTCACACAACAATTTCAAAAAATACAACTAAAATATAGAGTGGACATCATCCAGAACTACAGGAAAGTTGACTGAATGGAAATTCTACAACTAGAAGGAAAGAGAAAACCAGAAGGAAAATCAGAGGAGCTGTAAAAGCCTAAGATATGGAGACACGGTGCGCACGTGGGGAGAGGATGGAGCCGGAGAGGAGGGGCTGCCGAGTGCCTGGTTGGTGTTCCCTAGCGGGAAGGAGATAACAGCTCCAGACTGCACTGAATCCCACTTCCAACTGCACTGAACCCCAGTTCTGGGCTCATTGGGGGAGAGCCTAGACTGTCTGGTAGTGGGCGAAACTCGAGGGCACCTTTCTCTCAGAGGTGCTTGCAGCGAGTACCAAAGGCCACTGAGGAACACTGAGACTCAGGAACCTCATAGGCGGGGCTGACAGGAAGCCAAGGCTGTAGACTCCACCCCGAAACTCCCCCCATCCAAGCCGAGCACAGAGGCCTTTGAATAAGGCTGTCTCCCGGCACAGACACAGCTGATCCTCACAGCCAATTGGCCTGGAGGTCAGTTCCTCCCAGTGATAGCAACAACAATTAAGACTTAACTACAAAAGGCTGTACACACAGTCCACAAAGGGTGCACCAAGAGTGTCTACCTCAGATAACTGGGAGGCTGACCCACTGAACCAAATAGGGCACCATAGGACACAAAGCCACCCTACCAACTCAGGGAAGCAGCGAAAATGCCAAGACAAGGAAACAGATCACAAAAGAAAGAAATGGAGGACAAAAAAATGACTGGATATAGAATTCAAAACCACGATTATAAGGTTTTTCAAGAATTTCCTAGAAAAGGCCGATAAATGAAACCCATGAAGATATGAAAAAGTATCAACTAGAAATAATACATTGTCTGAAATAAAAAATATTATACAGAGTCCTAAAAACAGAATGAAAGATCGTAAGAATCAAGTCAAAGATTTGGAACACAAAGAGCCAGAAGACACTCCTCCGCAGAAGCAAGAAGACAAGAGAATCCAGAAAGTTGAAGATAATGTAAGAAACCTCTGGGACAACTTCAAGCAAACCAACATCAGAATTATGGGGGTCCCAGAAGATGAAAGAGAGCAAGATACCGAAAACATATTGAAAGAAATAGTGAAAGGAAACTTCCTCCAACTGGTGAAAGAAATAGACTTACAAGTCCAGTAAGCACACAGAACCCCAAACAAAAGGAACCCAAAGAGGACCACACCAAGATACATCATAATTAAAATTCCAAGAGCAAAAGACAGAGAGAATATTAAAAGCAGCAAGAGCAAAGCAGGTAGTTACCTATAAAGGAGCACCCATACGATTGTCAGCTGATTTCTCAACAGAAACCATGCAGGCCAGACGGGAATGGCAAGAAATATTCAAGGTGATGAATAACAAGAACCTACAGCCAAAAATAATCTACCCAGCAAAGCTATCACTCAGAATTAAAGGCAAGATAAAGAGCTTCACTAATAAAAAAAAGCTAAAGGAGTTCATCACCACCAAACCAGAATTATATGAATTGCTGAAAGGGGTTCTTTAGGAAGAGGAAAAAAATAAAGATAAAAATTATGAACAACAAATACGTAACTATCAACAAGTGAATCTAAAAACCCAGGGAATTAAAAAAAAACCCTGTTGAACGATATTGACTGTTGAATATAATAGAATCAGAGGTATGGAAGGGGAGTGGACTGACAATTCTTGGGGAAAAGGGGAGTGGTGGATGCTGGAAGAGACTGAACATAAACTGTGCACCCATGGATGAGGACAATGGGGAGTGGGGAAAGGGCAGAGGGTGGGGTGGGAACCTGGCGGAGGGGGGAAAAATGAGGAACTTTTGTAATAATATGAACAATAAAGGTTTATTTTAAAAAATGGGGGGGGAAATGTTAATGTACTTATTTTTCTCTTTTTAAACAAAGCTATTGTTTTCTTTGGCCAATATGTTTGCTTTTAAGTTTCTTATCCCTTAGCCCTAATTTTAGGGTTTTTTTAAGCCAACAGTGAGTTGTTCCAGTCTGGGGCTTGGGCGCATATTTGTGAGAGTGCAGGCCTTGGGGCGATGCGAAAAGAACGGAGACCTGGGCAGTAACCCCACATGGAACACAAGCTTTCTCTGTAAACTACCTCTTGCTACTCAGAATAATCTTTTAAAATCAGAGTAATTTTTATGGGACATTTTTCATTTTTGCTCGAAGGAGGGGGAAGCCTTAGGGAGAATCTTCAGCTTGAAAGATTAACAAACACCAGGCTGCTGAAACTCTGCTGAAAATACTCATTGTATTTTCAAGGGCGTGTAAAAAATGGAGCTAGCACACACTCTCTGCTCCTCTCGGTCATCTTTCTCTGTTCCTTTAAAAAATGAGAACAAGACACAAGGGGGCTTGAGAGATTGCATTTGTTCTCCCATAGACAAAGTGGTTGTTTTATAAATGAAGAGGATGAAAAGCCCTTGCCTCTGAGTTTCTTAGCAACAGAAGCGGAGTCAGCTTTCCTGTGTGTGCACGGAGCACTCCGTGTCACAGGTAAAACGCTGTATTAGCCTGGTCACTGCAATTCGGGGTTGGGGAAGGAAACAGGAGATTAAAAAACAAGTAGGAACCCCACAATGAAAGGAAGTAGCTCGTTCAGAGCTGTCCATCCGCTGCTGAGCCGGTCTGCAGTCTGAGCTCTCAGGTGGAGTGATGGTGGCCTCGGAAGCCCCCCAGGTGGAGTGCCAGCTTGGTTTTCCTTTTCCTTACCCTCCACCCCCTGCGCGCTGGGTGATGTGAGGCTCCAGCACTCGCTGGGAGACATTGCCCAAGGAGCCTTTATGGGGTGACGTTCCACACAGAAAGCAAGCACCGGGGCGGCAGGAAGCAGAGTGCGTGGTGGTCACGGGTGAGAAAGACATTTCCCAGCTCCGCTGTCGTGTGTTTGTGGTGGCTTTGGCAGAAGGCAAGCCTGCCCACCCTGCCCTCTTGCTGATCCCATGTGAGCGTGAGGATAGGGTGACCCTGTTGTCTCCCAGGTCACATACTCGGTTCTGTCTTTAGATATTGCTTGGTGTTCGTTTACTCATCCCACGGATATTTGCAGAGCACCGACCGCTGCCAGACACCATGCTACATGCTGGTGGCACAGCGGTGACCAGAACAGACAGAAACCCTTCCTTGTGGAGTGGCCGTTCTCCTGGGGAAGAAAGATTAAAACAAGATCAATGAGCTCAGTGCCGGAGTGTGGTGTCTGCCCCGAGGGCGGTGCCAGCAGGCCCACGGGGTGTGCCCACCCGGGCCTAAGGGAGTCTGGAGGTCAGGGCTGCAGTCTGATTCTTACTGTCTCCCAGGACGTAGCCCAGGGCCTAGAGGAGGGTGATATTCAGAAACGATCGTTTGACCAGAGAAGAGAAGCTACTAGAGGCTGTTTCTCCTCCAGACCTCAGATCACTTCCGTGGAGTTGGCTGTGCTCTGCCTGGGCGACAGGCGTGGTCTCTGGTTCTTCCTTCTCGGCAGCGCCCTTGGAATGACCAACCAATCCCAGCCACCCATGGCTTTATTTTCTGGATTAAAAGGAAAAAGCTCATTCTTTGCCATCATCACTCAGTACTTAGTGATATCTGTGGGTGAAATGCTTTGCTATGAGAGAGTGAATGATGGAGAGAGAGAGAAGTCAGAAGGTTTAATAGGCAGTTTGGTGTTGACCTGGCGACGCTGACTATGCAACCATCACTCTCTCAGAAATAGAATGGCCTGTTTGCTGACCTTTCTCAAGGCTGTCTTAGTGGTCTTTTTTGAGCTGTGATCTGTGATAATATACCTTTGCTCTCAAGTTTCCTTCAAAACTCTAGTGTACTCTCTAGTAGGTCACTTTGGAATGTGTTCTTCCATTGCAAAGGGCTAGATCCCATGTAGTTCATCCTGGCAATAGGAAACAGAAGAACTATCAAATAAATATACCAAGGAACAAATAAGGAGGGGCACGGAAAGTTGCAAGTAATAAGTGAACCTGGAAATAAAAGAATGGAGCAGCCGAAGCCGGTTTGGCTCAGTGGTAGAGCTTCGGTTTCAGACTGAAAGGTCCCAGGTTCGATTCCGGTCAAGGGCATGTACATTGGTTGCGGGCACATCCCCGGTAGGGGGTGTGCAGGAGGCAGCTGGTCGATGTTTCTCTCTCATCCATGTTTCTAGCTCTCTATCTCTCTCCCTTCCTCTCTGTAAAAAAATCAATAAAATATATTATTAAAAAAAAAAAAAAAAAAAAGAATGGAGCAGAGCGAATGACATTATTCTATATGTCCCGAGGGCTAGAAAGTCTACCAATGCATGTTTAATAATTGAAGTATGTGTTTACACTGTCATTCTGGACCATTTTATTACACATCCAAGAACATTAGGAAGACCTATTCAGAAGTAGAGTGCCCGGGACACACGGAGTCCCTTAGCTTGTTGCGGGGGCCCAGGGTCCCGCATGGCACAGGCCACCCCTGAAGCGCAGGGCCGGGGAGCAGAAAGTTGTGCTCTCCTGTCTCCCCCTGGAGGACTCTTGTTGGGATGAGGTGGGATTGATGGGAGCACAAGCAAGAAGAGGCCTGCTGGTTAATGGAGAGAATGATGACCTGAGCCAGAGGCTGGAGTGATAGGTAGTCCTCACACTGGCACCAGCCACCTTTGGGACCTTAGGAAGTGAGGTCCTCCCTTCGGGTCTTAGTTTTCTTGTTTAAGAAATACAGAAAGGAGAAGGGATGGGGAGGGGGTGCACTCTGCGCTGGCCGGCAGGTAAGAAACCTGGATCTGACATGAGTCTCGATCTGCTCCCTGTCCCCACCCTTTTACTCTCAGGTTGGAAATTGGGCAGATGTTTAGAGCTGATGGAATCATCCCCGTGTACGAGACTTAAAAGCATTCACGTGCTCTTTGAGTACCAAGCAGTCTTGGTTTCCCCATGCAGCTGCTTTGTGAGTTTTGATTATAAATTTGTTTTTCTAATCTGTCCCATCAGCAGTAATAAAACAAACGCTTTAGAATTCAGAGATGCATGCTCTGCGTGTTAGAAGCCACAGCAGAGCAGAGGCCGGGAGGATCCATCACCTGCGGCTCTGCTCTCTGTTTCCCAGCCCGCTCCTCCTGGCAGCCCGCCTGCCAGGGAGCCACTCTGCTGCAGCACTTGCACGCGTCACATTTGCTAATAAGATGCTTTCCAAGCAGCTTGTTCGGCTAAATCAGTCATTTTTCTTTTTCCATCTAGGCCGCTAACTAATTAGGGTAACAGAGCTAAGTAAGCTTGGCTATTCATTTTTGAAGGGGGGGTTAGAAAATGAATTAAGCATAGATTTGGGGAACCAGTTGACCAGGGCCCAAAAACACATAGATCATTAATTTTAACACAGAATGGCTTTGCTTGTAGGCAGCGTTGGGCCCTTGTCTGTGGTTCCTGTTTCTCTGCTGCCAGCAGAGCACCACTTGGGACTCGATTTCATCAGGCGAAGCTGTTCCAATTCCCAGGCAGCTGAGGGGTGGGGTGGGCAGTGAGAATTCGGTATCTCCCCCCCACCCCCCGCTCAGTCCAGCCTGTGATAAGGACATTCTCCATCTTTCAGCAATAACAACACTTAGAACATTATTTCAGATCATCCTTTGGGACAAGCAGCTTCTGTGTCAGCTTCCCAAGTGTTCGGCCTCAGAGCAGGCTGACCTTGGTAGTTTGTCTTCCTCACCAGAACTCTGACTTCAGAATCAGCTCACATTTTCCCTCCCGTCCCTCCTTTCTCCCGCTTCCTCCCCCTCTTCCTTCTCCTCCTCCTCTGACTCCCTCCCTCTTCCCCCTGTCACACATCCCCAGGACCCAGTAGATGGCCTCGCTTCAGGCAGACTTGCAGGTGGGTCCTTCCATCGCTCACACGTTCAGAGGAGTCCCTGTGCATCACAGCGTTTGCCCTCCGCTGGTTTGAAACACTTTCAGACACTCGAGTCCCATCCTACAAGGTGGGCATGCGGAGGGGAGACGTTCCCCTCCAGAGGAATGGCTTTACAAAGGGTGTGGATTCTTACAGCGCCAAACCAAATACCATTCTCAGTACTCCACTTTAGGTTTGCCTGTAAGACTACCAGACAGGGAGGAAGGGCTGTCCGCCTTATATCGAGCTCAGTGCCACTGCTCTTCATACATGCTCTGTGCAGGCTCTGCCGGGAGCTTGTGCTGCCTTAACCACCGTCCACTGCCCTCCCGCCGCCTCTAATGGGGTCTCTGCTCTGTGCTGCTGGTTCGTTCTTCTGTTATTCAACTGGCTTCTTTGTCTTTAGCTCAGTTTTTCAGAAACAAGGTGGTAAAACGTATTGACTCCCTTATCCAAAAGGAAGGAGACTGATCACTAACTGTAGGCAAATAGACTTCATCTGTGTTTTAACTGCTAAGCTCTCTGCAGGAGCCACCGCTCACCTTGGCACGGTAATTGCCTGGCGGCATGGCATCCTTGACTGATGTTGGCAGTGGGCGTAAATGAGCACTTGAGTTGGATGTTGTTGCCACAGGCAACCTAGAGTGGAGATGGCAGCCACAGAACTGAAAGCGCTTCCCGAGTGCCTCTTCTCCTGATGGTTGGGGACCACAAGGGCCGTGGCGATGAACACACGGCTGCTCTCCTCCCTCGGACGGGGGCTCAGGAAGTGCTTGAGGAGCAGGAGGGGTTATGTGAGAGGACCTGGAAGGAAGGCTAGGATTTCACTCGCCAGACACAGTGACAGGTCAGTGGAAGACCAGAGACATGACAGATCGTGGCTGCGTGGCTTGTGGCTGGCTGCCCAGTTTGAGTGAAGCTGTCGACGGAGGAGTGTACAGAGAGCTGACTCAAAGCCACCCACTCGACGGGAACAGAGTTTCTGTTTAATTTAATAAGAAATGAAGGATGAGCCGAGACCGGTTTGGCTCAATAGATAGAATGTCGGCTTGGGGACTGAAGGGTCCCGGGTTCGATTCCGGTCAGGGGCATGTACCTTGGTTGCGGGCATATCCCCAGTGGGAGGTGTGCAAGAGGCAGCTGGTCGATGTTTCTCTCATCGATGTTTCTAGCTCTCTATCTCTCTCCCTTCCTCTTTGTACAAAATCAATAAAATATATTTTTTTTAAAAAATGAAGGATGATTACATATATTTGAACGTGGGGAGTGATAGGACTGCCACCATCATTGTAGATTAGCCTGTCAGCAGCATGGGACAAATGGAGTGGCTAGAGAAGGGGACCAGTGGCTCTGAAGCCTGGCCAAACACATCAGAGTCACCTGGAGAGCTTTAACATGTCCCGTGCCCAGACTGCACCTCAGACCAGTTAGATCCAAATCCCTGGTTGGGACCTCGGCATCCATGTCTCAGGCCCTGGGAGCTGTGGGGCTGGGGAAGGACTGCGGTCCTAGTGAGATGCTGAGAGCTCTAAGTTTATAAGCTGTGTTTTTCAGCCTCGGTTGCACACTGGAATCACATGAGGAACTTGAATTCTTATACTCACACCACGTGTGTGCGCCCTACATATACCCAGAACATTGGGTCTCACCTGGCGTTTCTGACTTAATTAACATGGGATACAGCCAGGCATTGGGCTCTAATGTCCAGCTGGGGCTGGGGGGAACTGAGGTAGAGTTAGTGAGAAGCAGGACCTTTATTATGTGCCAGGTGTTATTCTCAGTACTCACATGATTGACGAATTTATTAACATTTTATAGAATCAGAAGCAGGGTCACAGACAGGAGAGAGGACTTTTCCGAGGCCACAGAGCAATTCCTAGAGCCTGCTTTCCAACCCATCCTCCGGGCTCCAGAGCCCAGCTCTTCGCTCTCTAGAGAAGCCTGGCTGATTGGGGGCGGCAGGAAAGAGAGGGAAGGGAGGAGCTGGAGAGATGCTCCCCAGATTTTGTATCTTGGCACGGGGAGGCATCTTTAATAAAATTGTGAAACTGAAAGTACTTGCTTTGGGCAGAATGGAAGAGTCATTTTGAACCTGAAGTGACTGTAGAGATGCAGGTGGATGTAGCCGTTAGAAAGGAAGGTCTAAGGCTAGGCCAGCTTTCTGTTCATAAAGAAAGCTCAGAGTGGAGGAAGCTGGGCTTGAGGAGCTGGATGAGCACGCTCAGGGTCTCAGCTCGGAAGCGGCAGAACCAGGATCTGATGAGGTTGGTGGGGTGCTAGTCAGGGGAGGAGAGATCGGGATTGTTACGTTGGGAGGTAGAAGGCTGGACAAGTGACAAAGGCAGACAGGGAGGAGCTCCAGAGGCAGGAGAGCTGCTTGGATGCCATATTGTTTAACTTGCTACACATGGTTCTACCTTAACGGGAAATGAGGGGCAATCACACATTGTCACTGTGGGAAATGATATACTTCAGTATATCATTTGGGGTAGGAGCTTGGTACAAAGTCGGGATGCTGAGCAGATCTTGTAGTATCGATCGCTTTGTTGAAATAACTGGTAGCGAGTCCTGGCTTGCATATAGAACTTGGGAACCAGGATAGAGTCGGTACAGGAATGGCGGGGCACATCAAGAAGAAGAGATGTGTGATTAAAGGTGTCTGTGCCGCAGTAAATAAGAGAAAATCTCTAGATTCAGACCTTAGAAGTTTCCATGGTGGCAGGCATAAGGGATGGCGGAGGCGGGGCTGGAATAAAGGGCACCAGGCATTGTCGGTGCAAGCAGAGCATTAGAAGGACTGGGAGCAAGGTTGCCAAGTTCCTGACAGTGCTGTCAGACAGGACAGAGAAGGGGACGGTGAGCCGCGTGGAGAGGGCTGTTGTGAAGGCCGAGGGGGTGGGGGTGCATCGCCAGAGAGCTGCCTTCCTCGCGGGAGCAGCCGCTTCTCAGTCCATATCGCTAGTCTTCTAAGGAAGCCTGGGCACATATACCTCTGGTGATCCGAGTCAGTTAATCAAGTGCGATGAATGTTTTCCTGATCATTTAAATTACTTAACCCCTGTCTGGTGATCTTTGAAGTCGTGTCTCAGTTGCCTATAAACTGCTCCTTGTCAGGACCAGATAAATGCCTCTAAGACTCAGGAACTTTTGAGAGCTTAGAACTGGCTGAAAGGAGAGAGGAGGGCGCTTTGCTGTGGAGGTAAGTCATGTGGCTGTCACTGAAGTAAAAGTTCATGCATTTGTCATACACAGACGTGCGTTTTCCATATGGGCAGCACAGTCACGGATTAATGCCAAAAGGTCTCCTACAGCCTTCGTCCTGACTCTGGTTCGGCGGAGAGGTCAGCAGAGCGGGGCTGGTCTGTCACGCCGTGGCTGATGGCCACACAGAAGTTGGGCGGATGCTCTGTGGCAGGAGAGAGGGGGCCGAGTCCAGCCTGTGGAGGGCCCTCCAGGGGTCGTGTTTCCATTTTCTTTGGTGCTTCCTCCGTGTGATGTTTTATCAAACAGGCCTAAGAGCCTAAAGCCAAATAAGATAAAAGACATGAAGGGCATGGATGGGCAGATGATTCATCTTCTCATTATGGAGAACGTTTCCTTTCCATCCCGTATTCGGCCACTGTTACCCGTCCTAGATCGCGGTAAGTAAGATCCCACCAGTCCTGCCTGCTGTGGTCAGCGCTGCCGCCCGGGAGGCTGTGACACCCCCGCTGGCCGGCGCTTTCCTCCGCGTGTTACGTAATTTAAATGATTAGGAAAACACTTACCACACTTGATTAACTGACTTGAGTTACCGGAGGAATGATGGGCCGGGTACTTTTATGTTCGTCATACGCCCCAAAACAAGAAACTCCAGTTCTTCCTCATTCCCCCCACATTTTCTCATCACCTCTACTCTTCTTAGATAATTAATTACTCATCTGTCCGTAGAGAACTACCCACTGGTGATGGGATTCAAGCTTGGTGGTAGGAACCAAGGTGTTGGCAGGCCTTTCTGGTTGAGGCGGTGCCTTGGACCATTGGTTTTCTTTCTGAGAAACAAGAGTATTAGCCAAAGCCGGTTTGGCTCAGTGGTAGCGCGTTGGTCTGCGGACTGAAAGGTCCCGGGTTCGATTCCGGTCAGGGGCATGTACATTGGTTGCGGGCACATCCCCAGAAGAGTGTGTGCAAGAGGCAGCTGATCGATGGCTCTCTCTCATCGATGTTTCTAACTATCTCTCTCCCTTCCTCTCTATACAAAATCAATAAAATATATTTGGGGGGAAAAAAAAGAGTATTAGTTAATATTAGGCCTGTCCGCCCTGGCAGGTTCAGGGACTGATAATAAGATTGTCCTTGAGGAACGTGGCTTGTATGTGGAAAGCACTCTGCCCAGTGACCCCAGACACCACCCACCTCGAGGGGAGAGATTTTAATGGTTGTGCCGGACCCAGTGCTGGGCACACAGCACACGCAGCTAGAGGAGGAGGACAGTACAGGCATGCGGCAGTGAGTGCACGTGTTCAGGGTCACCCCAGTGGTGAGTGGTCAATCCACAGGACCCCCAGGCGGCAGGTCGTGAGGAGAGAGGAGGTGGGGGTTTGTTACAGCCTATAAGCTGTTCTGGTCAAGACTCAGGAACTTTAGTAATTTTTAACTGAAAATCATCCCGTGTTGAATTGCTTACTCCAAATGACGGGAGCACGCATGGGAGCAGCGGGGCCTGGCTATAGCTGACTCTGGGGCAGCGGTGGCAGATACGCAGCCCCAGTGCCACCCAGTCCTCCTTACTGCCCTCATGGTTCCACACAGCACGGTCCCCGTGAACGGAAATGGAACCGCAGCGTCCATTTAACACAAGTTGTAGTCCAGACACTTGTGGGGGAGTGGGCACTGGGCCTGGAGAGACCGGATGGAGGCTGCTGAGCACCGTAATTGCTCACTGAGGAGTCTGAGCTCTCACTCTTCTTGGACAGACAGATGTCACACCCAGTTCTGAAATTCATGCCAAGAATTATCTGTACCTTAGTTGAACAACAGTTACTCCAAAAAATTAAAACATTTTTTCAATTGCTCTTGACATACAATATTAAACTAGTTTCAGCTGTACAACCCAGTGATCCGACATGTAACCTGTGAAATGATCCCCCTGATAAATCCACTTTGTGACACAGTCTGTCTTGGTTCCAGAATGTGTGATAGTGACCTTGGGTTGGTTCTGTTAGGTAACACCAGACTCTGATTAGTCTGCCTGAGTGTGGAAGCAGGCCTGGCGCTCCCAAGAATCCCTCCCTGAGTGTCTTCCTTCTAGATACAAAGTTAAATGCCGCCCCTCCCCCCCATGAAGCCCCTAAAAGAATTTTGCTTAAAAAGCCATATATTCCCTCCCAAGTTTAAAATACTATATGCTTTTTTTATTTCATCATTAGGATGTAATTTCTGACATTTGAAATAAAACTGTCCTGTCATTATTAAGTATATCTAGTGTATTTTGAATACCATTGAGATTTATACCCATTATTACCTATTTTGAAAATACACAAGAGAGCCTTGCCAGTTTGGCTCGGTGGATAGAGCATTGGCCTGCAGACTCAAGGGTCCCGGGTTCAATTCCAGTCAAGGGCACATGCCCAGTTGTGGGCTCGGTCCGCAGTAGGGACCATGCTGGAGGCAGCCAATCAATGATTCCCTCTCATCATTGATGTTTCTATCTCTCTCTTCCTTTTCTTTCCTCTCTGAAATCAATAAAAAATATGTTTTCAAAAAAAAATACACCAATGAGCTATTTTTTACCAATAAAATCTTATACTTTATCTTTCCCCCTTTAACTTATATAACTAGTAGCTTTTTAAAAATATATATTATTATAATAAAAATATATATTATTATTATAAAATCAATATATGCAAATGTAGTATTGATTTTCAGACAGGAAGAGAGAGAGAGAGAGAGAGAGAGAGAGAGAGAGAGAGAAAGAGAAACATCAGTGATGAGAATCATTGATCAGCTGCCTCCTGCATGCCCCTTACTGGGGATAGAGCTGGCATGTGCCCTTGACTGGAATGGAACCTGGGATCCACTGAGCCAAACCAGCCAGGGCATAGCTAGTAGCTTTTACATCTACTTCCCTGTAGATTTTATTCCTAAGGTAAAGCATTTTGTCTAGAGAGTCTTGCCAGATCAGCCTTTCATACTCCCTGAAGCAAAAAGGCATGTGTATCAAAATATGCATACATACTGTGATTCCCTTAGATTAGAAAGAAGCTGTGTTAAAAGAAAAAGTCTCTCCAATAACTATAGAGTTATAATAATTATTAGTGTGCAGGTGAACAAAACAAGATATTGTAAAAGTAGATAAGCCGAAACCGGTTTGGCTCAGTGGATAGAGCATTGGCCTGCGCACTGAAGGGCCCCGGGTTCGATTCCGGTCAAGGGCATGTACCTTGGTTGCGGGCACATCCCCAGTGGGGGGAGTGCAGGAGGCAGCTGATCGATCATTCTCTCTCTTCGATGTTTCTAACTCTCTATCCCTCTCTCTTCCTCTGTAAAAAATCAATAAAGTATATTAAAAACAAGTAGATAAAATTTTACTTTTTACTATTCATTGGAAATAAGATGGATTAAATTTTTTTAAAGTTCTTGGATGAATATTATTTATTCAATTGAGGCCATATTCTGTATCTGTTTTATTCTTATTTATTTGTAGATATAAATGTGCAGAAATCTTATTTATATGAACAAGTAGATGGGAATGATAGTTTTTTACAGTGTAATGTAAATATTTGAATTTTACATTGTAATGCCAAAATGTAATTTATCATCATATTTTCAGTAGTTTATCAGATGACACCTTCTCTAGACCCTCCTTCAGTTTGGTTGAAAGCAGAGAATTGGAAAGTATTTGAGTTGCTTAAGGCTCCTGTGGTGACCATATCAGTCCCTGTGCCCACATCCAGACCCATGGTTTGAATGGACTGTGCTTGCATCCCAGATGGGAGGGCCTTTCCCTGCGGTGAGAGGAGGTGGCCCTTCCCCTTCCGCACAGAGTTCATTCCAGGGGGACGCCTGGAAAGAAAACATGGAAGCGGAAGGTTAGGAAATGAAGATCCCCTTACCACTAATGGAGTCCACGGGCCCATAAGGAAGTCTTCTGCGTCTGTACCCCCGTTCGCAGATAGCAGATCTCCACATCTCTCCTGCCAGGCCCTCCTCTGGCCCGGAGACACGCAGGGAAGGGCAGGCCTGTGAGAGAGGGCCAGCCTGGCAGCCTGCACACCTTCAGAGCTGCCCTGGCCTCTGTTTGTCACAATGCCAGAACTCTTATAAAACAAAACGGAACACCACCACCCCCCAAAAACATCCTTAGAAACCAAAACCCTCTGACAGACCTTGGTTTCTTAATGTCAATAAGGTCTGCTTAGTTACCTTTTCTAATGTTTTGGTAACCTGTTTTCAAGTAACTGGTTTCCTTTTGAATCTATTCATTTTATTTTAGGCATTTAGAACCCATTTTTAGGAAGAGGTTAGGCTTTACCAGGCTGCCAAAAAGGGTCCATGGCACAAAAAAGGTGAACCCTGTTCTGAGTGCTGACCTCTTCCAAAGAAGCACGGATTTCTGGGCTCCGAGATGTCAGCCAGGGCAGCGGTTTCATGGGAGGGTGCTGCAGGGAAATGACACTCCAGGATACGCCGGCACGTTCCTGGCTCAGGGCAGGCACCGGGGTGTTGAAGTAATGCCAGCCCTCGGGTGTTGTTACCAGGCATTATCTGAAGGGCATTAGTGTCTCCTATAATCCAGGTGACTGGCAAGCATTCGGGAATCCACCCACCTGCCCATCCGCCAGGGGGCGTGGTTCCCGAGGGTGCTTGATCTTCCTTGCCCTATTCTACACAAGCAATCGGGCCAGAGAGAAAACTCCGTTATCTCCAGGCTGTTTCACAACAGTTGAGCATGTTCTTGGTTTTGTTGTTAAGTAACGGGGACCTGCGGCTTCCTGGTTATTGTTTGGGTTGTTTCTGTAACGTTTCCACAGTCATTACTTTCTTCTGGTGCTTCCTCGGGCGGGCGGCTGGTTTGCTCCACACACCAGGGCCCCTGACCCGGAGCTACAGAGCTGCATTTAGATCAGGTTTCTCGCATGCTGCTGACTTTATCTCATTTACAGTATCACATTTCTGTTGCCATACACTGTGTGATCTGGGCCTCCCCACAGCTTTTTAACAATTCGTAATTGAGCAGGAAGTGTTTTTATTACAGTGGCCTTTTGATTTTGATTTTACAATCGTGTAGTGTTTAGCAGGGAGCAGAGGTGGGGAAGTGGCTCTCTGAAACACATTTTTGACAGAGAGAAGTCTGTTGTTTCAGCCACTTGGCTATCTGTCAGCGCTTCTCAGACTTCCCCCTTGTGTTGGTTGCCTGGCAACCTGGGGCTGGAGCAATCAAACCGTGGCCAGTGCTTTTCCAAGCCCAGATTGGGAGATGATTTATTGGTGGAACTGTAAGCACGGTAAACCCAAGCCTCAGAAATGGACCTTTCTTTCATTTTAAACCAGGAGTTTATATAAACCACACCAAGGAAAAATAAAAGATGAAGAGTATCAGTTGGAGCGTGTTTTTTAAAGCTTTTAAAGAATAAAATCAAGGCCTATTGTGAGCTTGTTATTATGTGTATACACACACACACACACACACACACACACACATATATATAACATTTCTGCTTAGTTGGATTATTACCAGTTTTCTTTCGCCTTCCTAGAACACTTCACAGTTTAAAAGCTAGTGCCTTATCTGGTAAATGAGGGTACTTGGGATGCATCTTTCATGAGAAGCTCAGCCCAGGGAGGGAAGGGTAAGGGTTCGCCTGGGTCATCGGAAGCCTGGATAGGATCAGGCCGAGAACCAGAGCCCAGGTTTCCTAGTCACGTGTCCATATGTGGACTCAATGCAGTGAATATATTCTGCTGAGTGCACTTCTCTGATTTCCGAAATGAGCTGAAAAATGCAAAGGACCCTGCCTTCCCCAGGCTGTGTGAACGCCACCTTCGTGGAGAGGAGGGAACTCCGTCATTGCAGGTCAGGGTGATTCTGAACCTTCACACTCTTCCCACTCTGCCTCACCCACACTGCCTTCTCTTGTCTTCCTCCCCTAATTTACAATTATCCCTTTTTAACTGAAATTCTTCCCATAGTGGTTTATTTTTACTATAAAAGTTAATTTTAAAGCTCTTTATTGTGAGGTTTCTCCTCTGTAGAGTTTCCAGCAGTTTCTCCCATACTGCAGGTGGAAATGAGGAGAACTGTGTGGGGGCATTCTGCACGGGAGGAGGGGCGGGAGACGCGCAGCCTGCCTGTGCAGGTTAGGCATTTCTTAACCATTTCATTCTATAATATTTTAAAGAAATACTTAGGAACTCAAACAGTACTCCATGCAGCCAGTATACCCGACTGTGTATGTAACTGTGCTATTAGCATGTTTGTGTTCCTTATAAACATACAGATCTAATCTCTGTGTGTAATTTACACACAGCTGTGTTCATGCTCTCTTAATACCAATATTTTCAGCAAGAGTGAGGTATCATGGGAATGCTATTGTTCCAAACAAAAGCCAGCAGAGCAGCCTCATGGTGGGGCCCATTATCAGCACCCCATGTGGGGATTCTCCCTGGGACCCCAGTGGGAGCTGATCTGCATGGGGACAGCAGGAGGCCAAATGGCAATAAAAAGGAAAACAATGACCACCGTCAGGCACCGAGGCTGCCTTCAGTAATAGAAATGCACTCCCTTCCCCTCCCCGCACATTTCCCAAAGGAATCATTGATTTCTCCTCCCTGTTTGGGGGTCCTTCAAAGTGAGCAAAGTTAACAAGGAGCCCTGGCCCTGTCAGATTGTGGTGAGGGAGAAGCAGAGTCCGGGAGCCCTTTCCATGGCAGGAGCCGAAGTGAGCCCTGGTGCCCATCAGGGCCTCAGTTTCCCCTGTTTGTGGGCAGATCGTAACTTCTGGGTTTGGCTGAGTTCTTCCAGGGAATAGATTGCATTTAATTTAAAATAACAGGCTTTAGTGATTTCATTTCATTTAAGACTATGTGATACCATTGTCCATAATTCTAACTGTATTTATTTTACCTTCCTAATGGAAAACTTTTAGTGCTTTGGAACTTTAAATGTTTTACAAAACAGAAATAAGGATCATTCTAGACCTGTGCTACCTGAGTTAGCAACCACCAGCCACATGTGGCTGTTGACACTAAAATGTGCCAGTCCAAGCTGAGATGTGCTGTAAGTGTATACTACATGCTGAATTTCACAGACCTAGTAGGAACAAAAGAACGCAAACTATTTAAATATTTTTGTATTGATTATATGCTGAATTGACAATATTTTAGATAGATCAAGTTAAAATGGACATTAGAAACTATTATTATCAAAATTAATTTTATCTTTAAAACATATGGCTACTAGAAAATTAAAGTTACATGTTTGGCTCACATTCAGTTTCCATTGGGCAGCCACTAATTTAGACTCTTAATTACAGTTTTTTCAGAAGTCTTCTTCACTAAAGATTTCCATTCTTTTATTGGAAGTTACAAGCCACATTTCTTTTTTCAGTTTATTTCTCTTTTCTCGCTGAGGCCTACTTTGTTAAAGAAGGGAAACTTTTCAGTGACTTGTTTATGAGCGCTTACAGGGACATTATGGGGAGACCGGTAATATCAGTGACGTCACAGGGAGGGGAGGAGCCTCTGGCCCCCATGTGGGCTCTGGTCAGTGCGGGTTGTTTGTAACTTGGGTGTAGCTGGGCAGCCATAACTGGCCAGAGACACTTTGCTGGCCACATTCCTACATCCGTTACTGCTGCCGCTTAACCAGCCAGTTCTCGTTTGACTCGAGATGCACTGAGTGTGCTGATCCTCACCAGTGGCCGCGCTGTCAGGGCTGCCGTGGGGAGAGGGCAGCGGCCTCGGTGGTGTCGTCATACAGACAGAGATGTATGGACGGCTCAGTGGCCTCTGCTAGTGGGCTCAGTTGCTGTGTAAACCGTCTGACATGAGGTCATTTTCCTATGAGGCATGTGGTCTTTGGATGAAAAATGGAGTAATTTTACTTGACATTTGAGACCACCTGGAAAGGGTTTGGAGCACAGGTGTGTTGAAAAATTAATTACCAGCTTCCTTCTGGGTGCTAAGTGGCATCATGGGGTGGGACAGCGCAGTTCCTCTGGTGGGATTTGTATGTCGAGTGGACAGGAAAGTTGGTGTTAAACAGTTTGTAAGTAGTAATTAGAGAGTCGGAAACTTAGCAGTGAACACATGTCGGAGACACTGAGTCAAGACGGAGGGCGGATGGCTGGGAAATCATATGGTGCTTTGGGAAGACCGGCAGCTCACCTCCAGATTCATTCATTCATTCATTCATTCACTCAGCAGTGATTGACTGCTGACCAACTGCTGTACCTATCAGCTGCTGCTTTTGGGGTGATACACAGGTGAACACATTTCCTGATGGCATTTAGTATCATGTAAAGCATGTCATATTACATATGTGTTAAATATTTAAAACCCAAAACCAAATGATACTTTTCAAAGCAGCATCATTAGTGTACTTCCAGCAAGAAATAGGTTTTAGATGTGGTGACAGGAATCTCTAACAAACAAGACTATATGGCAGAAATGCAGTAGGCTCTCAGCTGATGGTTGGTCAGGAGGAGCCATTGATGGACAGGTGGGCACTGTGTCATACAAGTGTTTGGGAAGCTTTAATTTCCTCTGCTTGACATCAGTGTCCTTTCCCACCTTACCCCCTCGTCAGCACAGGCCCACATCTGGGACACACCTGCGCTGTGCCTGTTGTCCTGGGCCTGCTCCCTGGCCTCCTGCCTGGCTCACAGGCTTACGTCTCTGTCCGGAGCGAGGGGGCCTGTGGATTGCTTACTTGCAAATATGCCTGCTCCTCGGTTCCCTGAGAACCAGTGAGTTATTAACATAAAATTCTGTGCAGAAAGCAGGGGAGAGCAGAAGGAGCCATTTTCACAGTGGGAATCATTTTAATACCAACAGTGTTTTCCAAACAGTTATGTAAGAGGATTGAGTGAAGTCACTTTTCGAAGTCCTGGTGAGTTTCTGACTGTGATATACTAGTTAAAATTCACCGGAGAGAGTTAATTCTGAAAGCTCCAGCCAGGAGTGAATGCAGGCTGTTTTTCAGCCATTTCTGAGGGGAAGTCCTCGTCCTGCCTCTGCTCTCTTCTGCGGACGCAGGGCAGAGCCGGGCCTGGAGGGGAACCGTGCTGGGAGTCCAGGAGCAGCTGAGGGAGATGAGTGCCCTTCTCCTGTGGGGGACTGAGCCCAGCCTGCCGCTCTCCTCTTCGCTACCAGTTTGAGCTTCAGAATAATTTTGTGAAATGGATAAGGCAGGTATTTTTTGCCAATTTGAAAGATGAAGAAATTGAGGCAAGAATAAATTAAATTATGATAATATAGCCCTTACTTATTCATTTATAGATTTTTGAGACAACTTATCTTGAAAGGCAAACAAAGACAAAAGGTACCCATCCATCAGCTGTGATCTGCACCCTGTCCGGACTCCAGCTTAGGCCTCACCCACCCAAGGCTCCCAGTTGCTCACATAGGTCACCCTGGAGTGATGCATAGTTAGTTTTTCCTTCTGTAAAATGGAGATAGCAGTCCCTAATTGACTCCTGGAAGGTTGTTGTGATGTTTAGTAAGCCAGTGCACGCAGCCCTTAGACAGACCCAGCACCAATCAGTTAGCGGTTTTATTGTTGCATCGGGTGGTGTTTCCCTCCCCGCTTCATATCATGACCCTAACAGCGAAGCTGCTAGCCCTAGGCCCACCCTGCCACTCGAGGGTGGAGAGGGTCAGCATCTGGGTAGGTCATGGGCACAGGGCAGGCTCAGCAATAGCACCAAGGACTTTTGAACGTGTAATGTTATCATAAGAGAAAATGTTACTGCATTGTGACCCAATTATGTTTATTCCTATTAAGTATCTCCCATTTCAAAACTGGCTGTGCCTATAAACAGCCATGTCAAAATTTCCTTTATGGACAGAGGAGCGGATTAGGTCCAGGACTTCTGGGTTTGAATCTCAGATTCTGTGCATTCTACCAAAATAAGAAATGGAGCTTTCCAGGGCCTGTTAAAACCCAGGTTAGCAGAAAATACTGTGTTCATTCAGGTAATTCACTTTTTTTAAAGCCAGGAATTAAATATTCTCTACTAGGAACTTACAGATAGGAAACTCCTGATGATGATATGAAGTTTTAACTCAGTAGTGAAAAACTAGAGCATTTTGTCTAAAAACTGGAGCATAATTATGTAGCATAACTGGGGTTCTAATTATCACTACAATGGCAATCATATTACAATATATGTGTATCAAAGTAACATGTACACCTTAAATTTATACAATGTTACATGTCAAAATACATGAGATGAGCACAACCACAAACTAAGTTTGTAAAACAAAAATAATCTCCTCACCATAAATAAACTTGTATTTATATTTGGCGCTCACCTGGCTACGAGGATTCAGAAATAGCAAAGGACTTGGTTTCTACTCCCAAGCAGCACATGCCGGTTAAGTAAAGACAAACACCCGCATGACCCTCAGTTCACGCCCTGAGGGCCCGGCCCCCAGTCTGTGGAGCGGAACCGCAGGGCTGCTGTGCTCGGACAGTGACCCAGCCACGGTCCCGCCTTTAGGTGAGCACAGGCTTCCTTCTCCTTCACCCTCACACCCTGGCATTCCAATATCTGCCCTCCGCCAGGAGCAGGAACGGTACGGGACATGGAAATAATCCACGGGGCCTGGAATCTCAGTGCTGGAAATGCTGAACTTCAGCTCCACTGCTAAGAACAGACCATATCTGTGAGCTGACACTCAGAAGCTTAGAGTACAGGCAGGCCTCACAGATGCCCTCCCTCCCTTTTTTTATTTTATTTAACAAATAGAAGGCAAGACCCTCCACCAGCAAAAACATTATGACTCACTTATCGCAATATTGCTTTATTGCAGTGGGCTGAAACCAAACCCGCAATATCTCCAAGGTATGCCTAGATGTGTCTATTTTTAAGTCGATAATGTTAATTGTTAAATTAGTCTTGAAGACTTCAAGGTCTTCATTTGAAGAGAAATGAATTACTAGAGGGAAAGGAAATGAATTAATAGCGGGAAAGGAATGTTGAACATATTGACCTGTTCTGATCACTGACCAACTCTGAGTGGATGGCTGTTTCGATTTTAAAGGCCCCTCTGCATTTCTGGTAAACCACAAGGTGAAGGCTGGCTCTACGCAGCAGAGGTTTTACCAGCTCTGAGGTCTTGTGGCTTTCCGTAGAGAAGTAGCAGTGCAGGCCACATGAAGCTCTTACTTCTTTTTTTCTTTTTTTTTAAAGTGGAGCCAGTGGTGCTTTGCGCTTGATAGCATAGTCATTGACATACATTGACAGAAGTGGTCTGTGTTCACCACCAGATGTCAAGTTCATGTTTCTAGAAGCAGTTTGAAATGTCTGAGACATTCAAGCAAGTGTTCCCCATGGGCTTGGACCACAGGTTTAGCCTTGGGAACGTCGGTCGTAAGAATCTTGAGTGATATTTAGAGCCCAGGGGCAGTGGGCGGCATATTGGGAGGGAGTTTGAGCAGTAGGAGGCCTGGGGCAGAGCCGTGGGGAGACCCCAACATTTAGAGGTTGAACAGAGAATTAAGCCAGGTAATAGGAGGAAAATCAGGAGAGTTTCATGTCAGGGGACCAAGAAAGTGAACCCAGTTATCAGCGTTCAAAATGAACCCTTTGACTTTTAACTATTTCCCACTGTGACCACGCTAGCCCAACACACCTGTCATCTCATGTTTTGTTTCACTTACATACCAGAAACATGGGAGCTCCAACTGCCCGATGCTATAGGAAGCCAAGCAGAGTAAGATACAGTACCTTCTTCAGAGCCATAGACCGTTAGTACATGAGACCTTCTGCAAATAATTAAGCGCCAGACAAATGGGAGGGAGTGGGACTTGGGGTGAAGTGAACCGGAGGGATAGTGAGCAGGCTGTGGAGAGTGGCAGAGAAGGTAGCCCAGAGCCTGGAGTTCAGACAGCTGCAGCACGGGCCAGCTGGCATTGCTGGACATCTCGTTAGAGAGGTGGACAGACAGGATCCTGGGGGCCCTGACTTCAGGGCTAAGGTGTGCACACTCCACTCTGCATAGGTTAGAGCTATCCTAGGGAGGCTGGGAGCAGGACAGAGTGGGACTCGGGTGAACTTGGCGGCTTTGAGAAATTCCTTGCAGGGGCTGTAAACGGCTGAATGGGGAGCAGGTTAAGAGGCCGCTGGAAGGAGAGAGGAATAAGGGCTGGCCTGGGACCAGCACTGTAACAGGCAAGAGCGGAGGGCACTGACAGACCTTTGTAGGGAGAACACTGAGGACTCCGTGACATGATGTCAGGGCAATCACAGATAATGGCACCTGGACTACAAACCGTTCCGTCTGCGACTCCTACCTCCGTTTTACAGGCCTCGGCAGTGACGGGCACAGGCTTTGGAGCCTGGGTTTGAATTCTGTCTTTTCCTCTGAGGTGTGGGTGACCTTGGTCTAGTTACTTACCCATCTGTGCCTTAGCTTCCTTGTCTGTAAAATGGAGATAATAATTATTAGTTGAATGGATGATGTCCAGAGGAGGAACAGAATCTGAGCTCAGGCTTGCTCGGCTCCACCACATTAGCCTGATGCTCTGGAGTCAGCCTTCCTAGGCCTCCGCCTCCATCATGCCGGCCTCCCTGTGGGCCCATGTGTGTCCTCGGCTGGTCCCGGAAGCCCACCATCACACTCACGCCGGATCACCCGCCTCAACTTTGTGCAGACTCTCCTCTCCTGTAACCACCTCTGCCTTCCATGGGGCCTTCCGAACCCCTCCCTCTGCACACTGTCTTTCCTTGTGACCTGGGCGAGCCTCGCCATCTTGGGGAAGGCGCTCTGGACCACAGACTGTGCCTTTGGCTCCCTTGCCACACCGAGGAGCTGTGCCTCAGCACTTCAGCGTGGCTCCCCGTGCTAGGCGCACAGCAGGCTCTGAGAGCGGGTGAAGAAGCATTGATGGTGATTGCTGAGGGTGAGGTCAGGCCTCCCTCACCGCACTCCTGGGATATCTCACCGGCCTCTTTAGCTGTCTCCCATTGTAGCCAGTCTGCCCTAGGCCGCGGCCACATGCCACTGGAGGCATCCTTCCAAGGCTTTTCGTGGCCCATAAGGCTTCTGCGGGTCTAAGAGGCTCCCTGCAACCCGCTCCCCTCCCGCCGCCCAGCCTTACCTGCTGGCACTCCTCTCCGCACACCCTGTCCTCCTGGCAGGTCCCTGGAATGTTCTGTGCCGGAAGCCTGCTGAGCACACCTGGCAGGCTCATGCTCTTCCCTGTCACTTCCTCTAAGACACCAGCGGGGCAAATTGCTTCCTCCTCCTGGCCCCACCCACAGCCCTTTGTTCCTCCGCTGCTTTCCTGAGGCCCAGAGATCGATCTGTTTACCTATTCGCCTGGAGCTCCTTGAGGCCAGGGAGCCTCCTTCCTCTCCGTGTCTCCCGTGGATGCGCCACACGTCGTCCCAGATGCGCACCGTACTTAGAGTGATACTTTGTTAGGTAACCGAGGTCACTCCTGTCCGGACTGGAGGAGGGCTTGCCTTCTTGTGCCTTGACAGACTTTTCCTTTGAACTGTAAGAACTGCACTGGAAATTGACAACGATGAGTCATATCTTAGAAAGGGGTGAGGTCTGAAAGGCAGAGCCTCTAGGAACGGAGTAGGAGGTTGCAGATCTGCCTTGCAGGCCAAGTCTGGCTCTCACTGAATTTGCCCGGCTGGTCTCCAACAGGGGAGCGGGCGGGACTCTGCTCCCGGTGGGCAGGTGATTTATAGGCTGGGAAGCCTCCGCGGTGATTTAGTTGTGAAACGGCGCCTTGCGAGGCGCGGGCTAAGGCCTGGGCCTCGCGGGAGCGGCCGCCCACAATCCCCGGCCGGAAGGGACTGCAGGGGGGGCGTTGGGAGGAAGGTGTCCAAGGGACTGGGGGGGGTCGAGGGTCGTTGGGGCCAGCCCCCCGCATTGGAGCCCGGGGGGAGGGCGTGCGGCGGGAGCTGCTCCCGTGCCCGCCGGGAGGGAGGCTGCAGACGGAGGGCCTGGGCAGCGGGGCCCAGCCGGGGCGCCCGCTCGCTGGCTGCGGCAGGAAGTTTCCGCGCTTTCTGCCGGATTTTCCCTGAGATTTTCCCTGACTCCCGGCGGCGGGGCCAGGCGCCAGCGCGCACCGGCTTGGCGCAGGAGGCCGGGCGGGGGCCGGAGCGCGGCGGCGGCCGGCGGGCGGGCGATCCAGGCCGCCTTTTGCAGCCGCCCGCGGCCGCCGGGCTGCGCTCCTGCCTCCTCCCCCGGTGCCAGCGGCGCCCGCGCTGCGCGGCCGGTCACACCGAGCGCCCGCTGCCGCCCGCTTTGTGGGGCCGGAGCGGTGACAGGCCGGCCCCCGGCCCGGCCCCGACCCCAAGGGCCCGCCCCGCGGACCTGTGGCTGCCGCCCCCGCGCCCACCGGCCGGGCCTGCCGCGGGGTAGGAGGCTGGGGGCAGGAGGCCGGGGGCAGGAGGCCGGGGGCAGGAGGCTGGGGGAGGCAGGGCTTCCGCCCGGCACCCAGCCCCGCCCCGAGGGGGGGCCGGGGAGTCGGAGCTGCCCTGCCGGCGGGAGGGCTGGCCCGAGGAATGGGACAAAGTGAAAGTCTCGGGACTGGGAAGGAAATGGGCGGAGGGGCCGGAGGGGGGTTGAGGGGTTCGGGAAGCAGGAAGGGGTGCCGGTGATCTTTATTTGATGCCCTGGAGTGGCTTTAGCGGCGGGGATGGCGGGCCAGGCCAGCTGACGTGCAGGCCCCCGTGGGCTTCTGCTCCGGCCCTTCCCGAGAATTCCTCGGATTGAGGAGAGGCTGTAGCCTCCGGCTGTCCGGGGAAATCCTCCAGGTTCGGTTCTGTTTCCTCCTCCTGCTCCCGCCGAAGCCTCTTCTCAGGTGGAGAGCAGTTGTGCTGTGGGCTGAAACACGGAGCACATTTGTTGTTTATGTCTCTGGACCAGTGTGCAGACAGCTAGCACCGGGCACAGATGGCTCCCGAGCCGCAGACCGGGCGTCCTCGCCCTAATCCTGGGCGGGACGCGGGCTCGGGGTTCTGGTGAAGGCTGTGGCGGGCCTGGCCCAGTTGGGGGCCCAGGTCTGCTGCCGAGATCCCCCTGGCCGGGTCAGTGGCCCCTGGCTGAGACTTTGTTATTCTGCCGATTGCAGAGAGCTTTGCTTGCTGACATCCTGTTTTGTTTTCGGTTTTTACATCCCATTTGTTTCTTTTTATCCAGAAACGCTTCATTAAGGGGCTCCGGCAGTACGGCAAGAACTTCTTCAGGATTAGAAAGGAGCTGCTTCCCAATAAGGAAACAGTGAGTACAATTGGGCTTTATGTAACTTGATTTTTTCCTCTTTGCTCCCGCTGCTTCTCCACACTTGATCTTATGAAATGGTTTCCTTTAACCCTGCGCTGTGCTCAGACCGGCTGGCCTCGCATCCTATCCTCCTCCCTCTGCGGTGAGCGGTAGATCATGCTTCAGATAGTAGAGTGACAGGCTGCCCAGCTCCCAGAAAGCGGCCTCTGTATAAGAGCCTAAAGGTCCTCGGCCTTAGGGTTAAGGGAGGAGGGAAGGGACAGGGTGTTGGGGAGTTAACGTCTAATTTTAAATACAGGGGCTGACGTAGGAAATACCATTTATCACTAGTTTGGATTTCGTTGATTGGTTTGTAGCTCCTATACTTTTAATTCTGTTGTGACTTTTTCGATATTTAAGGTTGCTATGTTTTGAAGAGTAGTTTTAACTCTTAATTTTCTAGCCCTAAAAGTTTGCTCTTTCCATTTGAGAGATGCATAAGGATTTTATAAATTGCTAAAGGAGGCTTTTAAAAATTCCTGTGATATTTTACAAAGCTGAGAGTCAGATCTGATGAGTGTTCTTACTAAGCATGGGGTAGGAGGGTTTGCTGAGAACATTTCAGAGTGAAGTTATATGAAAAAAATATTAGCAAGGGGTTCTGTTTCATTTATCTGTAATTTCCTCCCGGTACTATTGCGGGGTTGGGGGGGTGTCCTCTGGCTGCGTCAAGGAATAGTGGAGGCTGGGGGTGCAGTAGGACCGGGCCGTGCCCTACCGTCCAGTGGCTGAGGCTGAGGCCCTCTGTAGGAGTGGGGATGGGTGAATAGTTAGGATTTTCTCCAGGAGTAGAAGGGGAGATAGGTGAAGTGTATTCATTGTAAAAGTATGTAGGTTGCTATGTTTGGTTTGGTTTTTTGGTTTTCTAATTGGGTTTTGTGTATTGATTTCTTCAATTTTGATTATTTTCTTTTTTAATGATGTTTCTGGACACTTTCTGGACAGTACCTTAAGAACAGCAATAACATAATTGGGGAAGCGGGTTGTGAGATTTCAAGTACAACCTCCCACAAATCAGTGATTTGCATCATCAGCCATAACTAGATTACACTTTTAATATTTACTATACATCTAAATATGCTGAGAAATGGGTCATGAGAATGGTAAAAAAAAAAAAAAGAGAGAGAGAGAGAGAGAGAGAGAGAAAACTGTTCACAGACATAAAAATTAAATATGTAATAATCCATGAAGCCAACTTATTTTTTTATCTTTCCAGAACAAATTGGAAACCCAGTGAAAGAGGGTTTTCTGAGGATTTCAGTTATTTGAAGTTTGATGCCTATTTTTAAAAAGTAAAATGCCTTTTCCTTGAGTGTAGGAATTTTGGTTTCCCAAGTTGGGGTGATACTGAGAAAGAGCAGTGGGTAGTTTTGACGTGATACGATGGGCTAGATCAGTGGTCGGCAAACTCATTAGTCACCAGAGCCAAATATCAACAGCACAACGATTGACATTTCTTTGGAGAGCCACATTTTTTTAAGCTTAAACTTCTTCTAACGCCACTTCTTCAACATAGACTCACCCAGGCCGTGGTGTCTTGTGGAAGAGCCACACTCAAGGGGCCAAAGAGTCACATGTGGCTCGCGAGCTGCAGTTTGCGGGCCACGGGGCTAGATCATAACCTCTCAATTCAACTTTTATCTATCCTTGAATGCTGCTATAACTTGCAAACTATGAAGATATGGCTGGACAATTACTTTATCCTTCTGTTTAAAAAAATAAATTTATAATAGCAAGATTAAGCACTAAATCTAAAGTCAGTCTAGCATTTGGAAATGCTAATTTTTTCCTAGTTTTAATTCTCAAGTAGGATGCTTTGGTAACCTAGATCAAATCTAATTCTTTGTTTCTTCTTGCTCTTGGCTCCTCCTCCTCCTCTTCCTCCTTTTTAAAATCTATTTTTATTGATATCAGAGAGGAAGAAGGGAGTGTGTGGGAGCCCCTTTCACGGCCAGCGTGGTTCAGAGTTCAGGTTCTGGAGAAGGCCACACACAAATGAAAAAGACTAGAAAAGTATTAATTTGGGACTATTGGGGGCCAGGCGGGAGCCCACCTCTAGTGGGCGGAATACTGTTAGGCTCTGGCCTTGCTATCCCTTTCATTGAGACTATGGGATACACCCAAAGCCCTTAGGCAGGTAATGGGCTGATTATCATATCAATAAGGATTTACATGATTATTCGATGGGGAAGTTGCCTCAGTTACCATTGTCTCAATTAGATAGGGAGCGGGTGGCTCTGACCTTTCAGAGCTTCAAGGTTGACCAGTCTTCTACATCTTCCTATTAGTTTCAGGAAGGAGAGGGAGAGAGAAATAGAAACATCAATGAGAGAGAATCATTGGTCAGCTACTTCATGTACTCCCCACACTGGAGATCGAGCCTGCAGCTTGGGCAAGTGTCCTGACTGGTAATGGAATTGTAACCTCCTGGGTTATAGGTCACTGCGCAACCACTGAGCCACGCTGGCCATCTGCTCCTTACTCTCATTGATAATGTAAAACTCAATAAGTAGCTTTTTCTCACTACACCAACTCTTTAAGCTGGTTGCCTGTGTTTTTCTAGCACCTCTTTCCTGGGACCCTTCCTCATCACTTCTCTGCCATCGCAATTTCCTGGTCACGTGGCTCCTCTCCTTCTCTGGCACCCAGAAGTCTTTCCAGGGCATGGATTGGAGCTCATGGGAGCGTTGCTTGCTTCACCGGAAGATTTATTCTGGCTGGCTGGCTCACTGTTGCTGGTGTCCGGGTGTCTGTGCATAGAATTGGGAGGAGCTTGTTGGTAGAGGAAAGCTATAAGTATTCTAATCAGCTGGGGGAGGCACTGTGTTTCCCTTAGTTATCAGCACAGGCAAGCTAATCATTCACCGCTCCGGGGAGGGAGGGCAAAGGTTCTTTTTCATTTTGCTGTAGAAGATGAAACATGCAGACACCAGTGTTTCTGGTCGAAAACTTCCTTGGTAGAAACCTTCATATGGTTATGCCTCTTTTATGGCCAATCTTTAGCTTCTTTACAGGTTCTGTTCTATTTACCTAAGTTATTAACTCATTTCTTTGCTATTCTCAACTGACTTGAAACTTCAGAAGGGTGTCAGCATCCAAAGGACACGCCTGATTGGGCCTGGGCCTGGGTCAGCAGACCTGTGCTCTATTCTTGGTTTCACCAGTAACTGTAGTACGTGATGATCCCTTTGGACTGTGCCGTCTGCTTTGAGCCGTTATTGGAAGTTCAGGGCAAATCTTGACAAGCACTGGGAAGTTATTTTTTCTGAAATGGTGTTTCTTTGCATGAGAATTTTTATAGGTGCTCCATGCAGTCTTTATAACACGTTCTCACATTTTGGGCTATCACTGTTCCGAGAGCAAAAACGATGGCTCTCGCTCCTTTGCCACTAACCTGCCCTGGAGCCTTACACAGATTATTCAGCCTCTCTGCCCTTTAGTGTCTGTGTCTGTAAAACGGGCTCATTCTCCTGCTCTTAAGAATAGTTTTGAGCCATAGCCAGTTGGCTTAGTGGATAGAGTGTTGGCCTGCGGACTGAAGAGTCGTGGGTTTGATTCCGGTCAAGGGCACATGCCCAGGTTGTAGGCTTGATCCCCAATATGGGTGTTGCAGGAGGCAGCCAATCAAAGATTCTCTCTCATCGATGTTTCTCTCTCTCCTCCCTTCCCCTCAATAAAAATCAATAAAAAGTGTGTTTTAGAATAATTTTGAGAATTTAAGTGAGATACTATCAATAAAGAGTGCCTAAAAACACTTGAAAATGATTGTTCTTCCCATCTGCCCCAAATACTATACCAAGTAGCCAAATGCTATGAAAGTACATAATTAGTCTCACTTGTCAAAAATTATTTTAGTTGAAAAACTGGGAAGGGGTGTAGGCAGTGCCTAGGTTAAGGGATATAGTTTGTCTTGAAGCCTTGTTGAGGAGACTTCCGACCAGTCCTTCAGTGGGTTGTGCAGACCAGGGCCTGGTGGGAATGGACAGAAGCGGCCTTCCTGGCTCTTTTGGTCTGGAGCCTATTTCACAGGCACTGCCTCTGGCTGCTCGGAGCACTGCTGCCCGTTGAAGTGGGCCTCGTGGTTGTGATGGTGGAAAGCCAGCTGTTGATGGGGTTTAGTTGAGTGGGTATTACATGCTAATTTCATGATACCCAGGAGAGGAACCGCAAGTCAAACATTGTAGTGTCATGGTTGTACAGAGATCCTGAGGTTTATTATCCTTCTCTGTATCCTTCCGTTTGTCCCTCAGTAATGAGGAGTGAATAGAGTAGAGTCTCTCGGAGTGTATCAGATTGTGCTGGGCTGTGCACTTCTCTCAACACACTATTGGCCTAACACACACAAAGACTCGGGTACGAGTACATTGGTGTAAATCACAGTACGTGTCCCTAGCTGAGGTTCTGAGAGGCCCTTGGGTTCTGCTTTAGGGACTTCAGGGGCCCTTTGGGTTGATGAGTTACACTAAGTTAATGCCTGAAAAATGAGAGGCCAGATAGAATTGAATCTTAATTACCAGGAGGGGAAACCATGTTATGAATAATATAAAATCATTGGTGTTCCAAAATAGTCTTCTGTCTGGTTTTTATACAGACCTTGCAGTTTTCTTCAAAATGAGATGATTACTCGGGTGACAGTGACATTTATCTTTTGTGCTGAAAACATGTTTGTGTTGTTTGGACCAAAGACTTTCCGTATCTGACACATGAATGGCTGTCCCGGAATCCTGGCTGGACTGGTGTGTGGCTCTATCTGCTGTGGCTCAGACAGATTTAGCGGCATTGGCTCACAGACTGGGAGCACGTACTCAGCGCCCTGTCTCGGGCAGCTGACATTAGTGAGAAGACAATTTGATCTGCGCCGAGCTGGCAGAGAGAAGAAATGCCCCCAAAGTTGTAATTAGCCCGCGGCGGAAGGAGGTGAAAAGGCGCCCACCCTTACCTGCCTTGCTCGTCTCTGGAGTTTTACTTTTGAGAACCTAGTGCAATAGAAATTGAGCTGTTACCTGTAAACCCAGGTGCTGGTACATTAATATTTACTGTACTAGAAACTCATTTGCCCATTTCCCATTTGTAGAGTAAGCATTCCGTACAGTTCCGTCTTTAGAAATGTTGTGTGTGTACCGAGCGCAGAGGTCCAAAGAGGAGCGAGGTGCCACGGGCCCTGCAGGGTGAGGAACCTGCGTGTGCTCAGGGGGGGGGGGGGGGGGGGTCAGGCCCTGCACGTGCACAGAGGCTGAGGCTTCTGGAAGGCTCTCTGAAGAGAACAGCGTGTGACCTGAACCTTGAAGGAAGGACACATTTTTTGACAGGCCGAGGTTGGGAGGGAGGGGGAGGAAAAGCAACTTTCCAGCTGTAGGAAATCGCGCGAGCAAAGGCCTGGAGACAGGAAATTGCAAAACATGCCGGGCGAGTGCCGTGGCGGGCGGCTGCACCTAGCGCTGCAGCGGGACTTAGGCCAGGATGGTTGCTCGCAGGTGCCTTTGGGGGACCTTGGCGTGCGTGTGGAGACACCCGCGCCCCCTCTGAGGCTTTTAAAGAGAGAAGAAAAGTGAGAGCATCCAAGCTGAGGTCTCAACCTTATTCTTGTAATAATTCAGTCCTGTGGTAAGACCGAACGCGAGGAGCTGACGGTGACTTAGGAAAATGGAAGTGTCTCTTTTCGTGCTTTCCTCTATTGGAAACGTGTCACTTTCCAGTGGGACCAAGAGCCCCATGGACAGGTAAATGGTTTTGATGTGTAGTTGTTGTTTTTTAACTTTGGGTGATAGGATGAAAAGTATTAGAGATTTAAAATTTTAATTTGAAAAATATCATGAAAATCAATCACCTTTTTCAGCCACATTTCTGGGAATAAGTTCTGTTAAATTTGTACATAACTATTGAATATTAATTGTTCATTTCTTTGGACAAATTATCTTTTGCATAAGCCTATTCTCCCAGCAAAGAATGACTAGTATTTGCACAGGACTTTAGGACTGAGTAATCGAGATTCTGTTAATATTAAGAAGTTAAAAATTACTCTGGCATTCAATTTGAGCATTCAGCATGAAGTTTTGTCTAACTTCAGATTATAATCTTAGATAAACAATTTTCTAGCCTCATTAATGCTTAATCTAATGTTACATAACAGTATAGACTTACTGAATAGGTTGATATTAAGGAGGACAAATGTGTTATAACCACATAGCGATCCTTCAGGAAACTCTCCGATTTAAATCCGAGACCTCAGCTGCAAATGCTGTGCCTCACCCCGCAGTGCGACCCGAGACCAGGGTCATCGCATCCCCGGGCTCCATCGAGCCTGTGGGACAGAGCCCGTAGGAGCCTGCGTTTACGTTCAAGAAGCCTGTCTCCGCGTTCATTCTGGTAGTAATATTGCTTTTATTCCGTGAGAGCTGTAAATGGTTTCACTGAGGACTTGATTTGTTTTTCATGTTATTACAAAATTTTCCAAACACACAGAGAAGTATCTGGGCTTATTTTCACTATCAGTGATGGGATTTCTTGATATGGCTTCCCTCTTCCACCTCCCAGTCTTCCCCAGAAACTCGTAGTAACTCCTGTCACATTTCCTATAAAAACTCTGTCCTCCTGTCGAAGTTGTGACAATTGTCTTTGTGAGTCAGGCTGGGCTACACCGGTTTGTTTTCAATAGAAACCTTTTTATCTGAAAGGATAACTTCTCATTAATCTGAAGTTTACATGCTTAACACTACAGATGTTTCTGTTACTGGCACACCTTCACTGTGAATAGGATACAGTGCTTTGAGGTTGGCAAGATTGGGTAAAAGGGTAGACATTTAAGTGCCATACCTTTTCTCTTATTTACTTCCCTCAGGTAAATACAGACAGCTGGAATTTTCCATGCGAGGCGGAAGTGACCGATAGAAACAGGCACTGCAGTGGTGGGGCCAGTACTGTGTGTGATCCTATGTTACTCTGGGTTTGTTCCCATTAACATGGAGCAGAGGTTTGAACCTCCTCATTCTGATGGTCTGACCTGTATGGATGTTTGGGCAGTGAGTGGTCCAGTTTTGATGCGGCCCTCTAAGAGAGATTGGCTGATTCCTTGTGGAAGTGAAGCAGTTAAGAATTTGCATGTAAGAAACTTTTGGTGTTGATATTGGGGGGGGGGGGGGAGGGGGTCTTAAAAATTAAGCGACTTTTGCCGAAGCCGGTTTGGCTCAGCGGTAGAGCATTGGTCTGCGGACTGGAAGGTCCCAGGTTCGATTCCGGTCAAGGGCATGCACATTGATTGCGGGCACATACGGGGGGGTGTGCAAGAGACAGCTGGTCGATGTTTCTCTCTCATCGACGTTTCTAGCTCTTTATCTCTCTCCCTTCCTCTCTGTAAAATATATATATATATATATATATATATATATATATATATATATTATTTTATTTTATTTTATTTTATTTTATTTTATTTTTTTTTAAGTAAGTGGCTTTTTACAATCAGGGACCTTGTTTATTTGCTGCTCTCAGTGATAACGTCTTAGGTCTGTCTCTGGCCTTACCTGCGTATCAGAACTGGTAGGATGGTATGAGAGTGTGTCAGTGTACATACACTATGCAGTGCTTGTAGGATCTGCACTTGGAAATGGCCTGGACTCTTACACTGTTACTGAGAAAGTGCTGCTTACAGGATCAGTTTTATTTGTTTGTGTTAACAAATAAATGGTATTTGCTAACCCAGGTTTCTTATGATCCAGTTGGGTATTGGTTACCTGGGGACTTTTAGATGGAGACATTTGTGACTTTTAAGCCGAAATAGACTCACCCGTTTTATTAGCTAGTAAAACCAATGAATGGTTTGAACTGGTCTTTAAAAATACTTAAACGTTGTGATTACTCTGGTTATAGTCAAAGAGTTTATTTGGAGCTCATATTTTATATTGCTAATAGATTTTTTTTTTAACCTTACTAGATCTGTGAACCCACCCTAACTTTGAAAATTCAGTTTGCTGAAGTTTTAAAAAAATACATCTAGTCTGTTAAAAGCTGACATTAAAAATAAGTTTCGAAATGTATCTGAAATCATAATCCTGGTATAATTGGTTCATTTTAATTTTTAAGTTATGCCCTTGAGTAACACTCAGAAAGTAGAGTAGAAATTAATTGCATTGTTTTAAGAAAACATTCACCTCAGTCTTACTCACAGCTTACCAGTGGCAGAAAAATCATGTCCCTCACCCACCCATGAAAATTTTTTTTTTCTTGTATGTAATTTGAAAACCATTACTTGTATTATAAAAATAGGAAATGCAAGCAGGCGAAACCTTACTTGAGACCCAGAATTCCATTCAGCTAAGTTTTCTTTCTGAGATGTTGAATTTTGAAATTGTTTTGATATTAATGTCTTTTTTCCCCCTATGGAAATATGGTTCTTCTGTTCAAGTGTCTTAAATCCTCTAAATTGTGGCATCAGAGATCCTAGAATTTGGCCTTTGAGGCTAGATCTAAACCATCATCACAGTTGGCACAATTGGGAGTGTTGTGAGAACTGCTTGGGGGAGAACTTCCTGTGGGTGTGGGAGGTGCTTGAGAGCTCCCGGTCTAGAGGAGAGGCCGGTGGGGCTGGAGTTCTTCCCTGGAAGGTGCCTGAGTCGGGTCACACAGGTCCTGCCTGGGCTGCACTTTGAGAGCCACCTGGTTTTGTTCCTGCATGGACTGGGCCACTACACAAAGCCCAGCTCCTCTCCACAGAGCTGTATTTTGTTCTGCCCATTAAAAATTAATATTTATTTCATTTTAGTTTTGAACTTGAGATTCCATTCCTTCTCCCTCCCCCATGCATTTTCTTTCACATACATGCACGTATGTTTTTATATAGATGTAAGGCTTTCTGGGCAGGAACCACATTTTATATTTCTTTATGTCATCTTTAGTACCCTCCAACGGGTCCTTAATATCTGTTAAAAATGAAATTGTGTATATGTATTCACGCATGTGTAAATGAGGGATAAAAATACATGGTAACCATTATACCTAATAAAAGAGTGATAGGCAAATTAACCACTCTGCCACACTAACAAGCCATGCCCACCAGCCAATCAGAGCAAGTATGCAAATAAACCCAACCAAAATGGCTTACGGCCACAGAATGCAGGAGGGAGGCTTGGGTTTCCCAGGTAATGGAGGAAGCCAAGCTTTCCACCTGCCCTTGCCAACCTAAGCTTCCATTCAAGGCTACAAAGTTTCAATTATAGAAGGTAAACAAATCCAAACATAAATGGTGGCGGCCACAGAGCTGGGAAGAGCAGGAGGCTAGGGTTGCCCCTGGCAATGGAAGAAGCAAAGCTTTTCACACACCCTGGCCGGCCTAGGCCTCGGCCTCTACTCCAGGCTACGAAGTTTCAATTATAGAAGATACATAAATTCCAACAGAAATGGCTGCCAGCCATGGAGCGATCAGGAGACTTGGCTCTGTTCCAGGCTACAAAGTTTCAATTGTAGGAGGTAAATAAATTCCAGATATCAGGGCCTCCACTTAGGTCACCAGGGGGCATGGCTGGCCTGCAGACCACCACAGGCCCCTCGCTCAGGCCACCCCACACCGCAAGAGAACCCCCACCCTAATCCAGGACACCCTTCACGGCAAACCAGCCTGCCCCCACCCCTGCACTAGGCCTCTATACTGTCTAATAAGAGAGTAATATGCAGATTGACCACCACTCCAAAACACAATATGGCTGCCCCCATGTGGGCACAAGATGGCCACTACAAGATGGCCAGCAGGGGAGGGCTGTTGAGAGGCACCAGGCCTGCAAAGGAGGGCAGTTGGATGTGATCAACCCTGCAGGGGAAGGTAGTTAGGGGAGACCAGGACTGCAGAGGAGGGAAGTTAGACATCAATCAGGCTGGCATGGGAGTGGTTAGGGGGTGATCAGTCTGGCAGGCAGAAGCAGTTAGGGGCAATCAGGAAGGAAGGCAGGCAAGCAGTTGGGAGCCAGCAGTCCTGGATTATGAGAGGGCAGTTGGACATCCCTCAAGGGGTCCCAGATTGGAGAGGGTGCAGCCTGGGCTGAGGGACACCTCTCCACCCCATGCACGAATTTCATGCACTAGGCCTCTAATAGATATATGATCCCAAAAGATTAAAGCTTCTCTGTGTTTTCAAGAAAACGTTTTTCTCACCTTTTGCTCTTTGTGTTGGTTTTCAGGATCTTTGGTGCTGCTTTAAAGGCCGGTTGAAACCTGGCCACTGCGGGCTTTAGGCTGTTAGTGGGCAGAAAATCCTCGTTAACTCATGTCCCAAGACAGTGGGACTAGGGCTTGGGGCTCGCTGTGCCGCATTGGACTTTGCTCACAGTTGACCGTGGGCAGTAAGTCACCTCTACTGTTTGCACAGTAATTCTGTTTTCTAGATTATTTATAAGATTGAAGCCCATTGTTTATTTTTCTCAGCAGGTTTATTGAGCAAGTCAAGAATAAAATATTGTTTTAAGCAGTAGAGTAAGCTATTAGCCAATTGCAGCTTGGCTTCCAACTGGTCACTGGGGTGTGTGTGTGTGTGTAGGTGAGAGCCAAGTGAGGTGGAGGAGTCACTGTTGCCAGATTCTGCAGCTTTTCAAGGTTCCTGTAACTGTTTATGGATTTTTTTCCCTTTTAGTCAGTGAGTGAGTCACCATCATATGCCATTTTATTATCTTGAAAACAGTCTGGAATTTTTATCCTGTGTCTTTTGCTTATGAGTGAAACACCACTGACGATGTCCTGAACAGCATTAAGTTGAAGTTTTTTTCTATAATGCTTTGTCTGTGTATTTTCAGCTGTAGCCATTCTATCTTTGTTCCCATGTACAAGAGTTGGGTTTTCCTCGAGTTTGGCAAGAAGTGGTGACTTGTGTGTGTTTTATTATTGTGAGGGCTGGAGCAGCAAAGGTCCAGCACCTTTGGGATTTGGTGATTCTTGATTCAAGCACACACCTCCTAAGGTCAGAACTTGGTTCGCCTTCCCACAGATGCTCCGTTTTGGAATCAGGTTAGAGGCCAAGGCAGGTGTGTAAGTTTTGGAGGAAGAATTTGGAATTTGTGGAACAATTAAATTCCAAAGGAAATAGGCCTAGTGAGTCTGTATATCTGGCCAACTTCAGCGGAGCAAGTGAATTGGGCAAACGCTAGGCGTTCTGGAAAATGTGGGATTTAAAAAAAAAAAAGCTTTCTTTTGTTTATCCTCCTCATTGGAGGACATTTTCCCCATTGATTTATATTTATATAAACACACACACACATCGATTGGTTGCCTCCCTCACTTCCCCAGACTGGGGTCTGGGATCGAACCTGAGACCCTTCAGTGCTCAGGCTATCATTCTTAACCATTAAGCCAAACAAGTGAGGGCAAAACTTTTTTTTTTTCTTTTTCTTTTTTTTTTTTTTTTAATCCTCACCCAAGGATATGTTTTCAGAGAAAGGAAGGGCAGGGGAGAAATATCAATTGGTTGCCTCCCACATGCACCTGACAGGGAATTGAACCTGCAATCTGGGTACGTGCCCTGACCGGAACCAAACCCACAACCTTTTGGTGTACGGGACAATGCTCCATCCTGCTGTGCATACAACAAAATGTTTAAAATAAATTTCAAAATTTGCTCTGTCCTGTGGACTGAATTTATTTATCAAAACTTGAAGCCCTGGTTGGCGTGTAAGCCAAAAGGTTGTGGGTTCAATTCCAGGTCAAGGCACATACCCAGGTTGTGGGTTCGTTCCCCAGGCAGGGCAGGTACGGGAGGCAACCAATCAATGTTTCATCAGTCTCTCTCTCCCCCTTCCTCTTTAAAATCAATAAAAACATATACTTGGGTGAAGGTTTAAAAAGAAACTTGAAGTCTTCATTTCCTTTTTAAATATTTTTTATTGATTTTGAGGTGGGGGGTGGAGGGGGGAGAGGAGAGAGAAACATCGATGTGAAAGCAGAACATCTTGGAACTTTGGTCGGCTGCCTCCTGCATGCCCCCTCCCAGGGACCAAGCCAGAAAGCCAGGCGTGCGCCCTGACCTGGAATCAGACCAGCAGCCTTTCGGAGCTCGGAGTGGTGCCCAACCAGCTGAGCTACACCGCCAGGGCGGGAGCCCTGATTGCTTCTGGCCAAGTAAGCCTCTTAGGTGCCTCAGGAGAGTCCATGTGCTGCTTCTCTGTACCATGTGTGTCCTCAGATGATCAGGCAGAATAATAGAGTTGAAGAATAGGGTATTTCTTACATAGTCATCTGTATGTAAACCAAAATGTGCAAATTTACCAAGTAGGTGGGTACATGTTTGCATTTGTCCAGTTTATTTGCTTTAGGCTCATACTCATGCATATTCTTTTCTTTTGCACCATTTCCTATTCTAATTACTAATTTCCCAAATGCTAAGTGCCTTACTAGGTATGTCTTATGTGTGTTATAACTTTTTTTCTAGAAATCAGTGGCTTAGAAGGTTTAGCCAGTGTAAATGTAAGATCTTAACATGTCAATAGTCAGGAAATGCTTACCGAGTTCATTGCGTCTGATGAGAAGATTGGAGATGTGGTTCTGCTCCCTGGGGACCTCCGGCTGGTTCTCACTGGTTCTCACGTGTGAGTTGGCATGGCCCCAAGAGCTACACTCTGTGGTGTGGACATGAAGTGGTAATGGGGGTTGAAGTTGCTGGAGATGAGGGCTGAGGGAATTGTGTGTGGTTAGGGCTGGAAGCTGTCTGAAGGCTAGGTGTTTGGAATGTAAAAACTTGCTTGAAATACCTTGCCCAAAAGAGTCCCTGAAGTATCCTTGTGGTCTATTAAGGACAATCCCAGTCCCTGAATCCCTCCTGTCATTGGCTGCCCTACTGTCCGGAGAACCAGGTGACATTGAACTCATTAAATATGACTACGCAAGGTTCTCTTGTGTGAAATGTTTTCTTTTTATTAAGCTGGAATCTGAGTCACTCCACGTCCCTTATGTTGTTCTGGTCATGTCTCTTGATGGCGTAGAAAATCATTGCCAGGACCCTTCTGGAGGCTCTTAAGACGGGGCAGAGTAGTTGGCACATCCCTGCCTGGGCTCCTGGCTCCAGGCTGTCACCCCCACACATGCATTGTCGGCAGCTCCTCTGAGCCCTCGTCTCAGCAGTGCCAGGCAGCCAGGGTAGCTCTGTCCCTTGCCCTCTCCTTCCCCCAGCAGGCCGGGCCGGCACACTTTCCACCCCAGCACAGTGGAAGCAGCAGGTGTTCCCTGTGGGCTAGACCCTCCGCCATAGTCACCATCCGGAGCCCAGAGCCAGGTAATCTGGGCACCGAGTCCGTCCCTCAGCCCATCCCGTTTGGTAAACTGTGGCTGGAGATTAAGATGGCAGTCAGGTAGCAGGCTTATGCCTTCATCTGTTTTGCTGCTTTTGTTTCAGCCCCTCCCCGTTCACGGACTAAGCTGGGAGCCCTGGATTTTAAGGCGAAATCACTGCTCTGGTGCTTGCTGTCGGTTTTCCAAGTGGATTTTTTGCCTTCCACGTAGCCTTTCCCCTCCTGAGGTCCCTCTGCTTCTTTCCAAGCCCCCCAGTCCACCCCCAGCCCCTCCCCACCCCTTCCCCACTGTGCTCGGAGTGATTGTGTCCAGGCCCAATGTGGGCAGTTGTGCGTTCCTCCCGCTCCTCACCTGCTGCTGTAACAAACAGTCTCCCCTGGGAGGGAGGCTAGCACTTCCTTCTGGGTTTACCGCGCTCACACAGGATGTTTGCTGTTGCTGGATGACATGCAGGCAAGGTCAGAAGGTCTGTGACCGCTTCTGGGCCATTGCCCTGGCTGAACGCGAATCCTCAGCTGCGGGCGAACCACTTCCTGTCCTCGGAGGCTGTGCTCCCTCTGCTGGCTTTGAGAGCCGATGCTTCCAGGCGTCCACGGTGACGCAGCATTTCCCGGGTCTTCGGCCCCAGGCAAACAGACTCTCTCTGCTCTGGGAAAATATTTCAGTTCTTAGACAGGACGGCAAAGCGTAAATGTGATAGAAAGTTCCTTCTAGTAACACCATTCCCTTCCTAGCATCCTGTTCCTATCACATGACAAGCCGTTTGAACTAGTTTGGGGCGCCCGGACTGGGCCGTCTCTGAGGGGCTTTCTGTCCCTTCCCCTGTTTGCTTCCACCATCCGCCTGCAGCCCGGCCCCGGCCCCCAGCGCTCACCCCGGGGGTCGTTTTTTATGGCCACATAACCTTCCAGCCAAAAGGAGAGCGCATTGCTTGTAACAAAGTGAATCTCTCTGCTTTTATTTTGAAAAACCCTCCCTGTTGTTTAATGTAGGCATCCGTGCCTCCCAGAGAAACGTTTGATTTATTCCCTTCGCTCTGCCCTCCTTCCTCTGCGGCTCCGAACCTCTAATGATCTGCGAGGCTCCGCGACCTGGTGCAGAGCAGAGCGGTTTATGACGCCGCCGACATGAAAGGCTGCCTGTCCGCACGGGGCTCTGACTCCCTGCAGGGCCGGCGCTCCGGTTCTGGCCGTGCAGCGGGCACCCGGGCTGGGCCTGGCTAATGCTTTTGTGAGACATTTCTGCTCCTCTCTCCCTCGCTTTGCAAAGTTGCAGCGAAAATTCCGGGCTCTTGGCCAGCTGGGAGAGGTGATACAGTAGAAATGTTTTCGGTGCTCTTTGTTACTGTTGGGCTGTGATTAGCCTTACTTCCCGTAAACTTAATTTTGCACTCCCCTCCCCCCTTTATGGCAAAGGAGATTAATTTAGCCAAGTCCAAGCATTTTATTATGCAAGCTGCTGTGGCCTTACACAGCCACTGTGCCAGAAAGACACAAGGCAAAACAACTTTCTCCTGGCACATTTGCAGTTTACTTTCAGAGTCTCCGTTCGGGGAAGAACGTAACAAGCTGAGCGAGCTGTGCTGGCTTCGCCGTCTCCTCCGCTCAAGGTTTTCCGGGAAACCCTGTACAGCTCGTTTTGCGATCAGTTAAGCTAACCATCACGGGAGACCTCACGCTGGGGCTTCTGCAGGTGTGGGGAGCAGGCCTCAGCAGCAGTCAGCAGGCGGTGACACCCCTTTGATCCTCCTTGTGGTTCTCCAGTTCAAAAGGCAGAAGTGGTTGCAGCTTAAAAACGTCCTTTAATGCCGCTCTGACTTTGTAGTTATAGCCCTTTTCATCCTTGCAAATTAGGACACTTTACAGACATTATTTCATCAGTTCTCCCGTAAACCTGTGGAGTGCCGGGGTTATGGCACAGGGATAGGGAGGGAACTGAGGCACAGTGACACTGAAGGGGCCCTCGGAGACACTGGCCACGACAGGGAGGGGCTGAGCCCAGAAGAGAGCAGAGCCTCTTGGTGTGAGAGCTTAGGTTTGGGGCCATGTTTGCTTTTCACAGGAGGAATGTGAGGTTTTGTTGTCATAGAAATTCTTTGTTCGCAGCAGGGTTCCTTGGCCAACATATGAGTGATGAGGTATGAGCACAGGTAACGCTTGGTGCCCTCGAGTGGACGCTGGTGAGCTGGCAAAGGGCCCTGGGACTGAAGCTCTCATCGGTGTCCCAGAAGCTGCCCAGGCTCTTAAAACACGTGGGCCTGCTTCTTCTGGGTGAGATGCTGGGAGCCTGTCACACTGTCACCCAAGAAGGTAGTCTCTGGGATGGCAGTGAGCGTCCTCTTTTCCAGGTTCTGTGCTGAGGATGCGCTGTACCAGCCAGAATGCGGTTTGAAAGAGCCTGTGCCGAGAGGGGTTCCCTAGTGCTGACTCTGCTCCACCTTGAAACTCCACAGACAGCATTTTCTGTATTCATGAACTTTCCCGGGTTTAACAGTTCTTACCAGTGTTGTACTTGCTCTGTTTTAATGAAGTTGATTTTTTTAAAAAAATTTTATTGATTTTACAAAGGAAGGGAGAGGGAGAGAGAGATAGAAACATCAGTGATGAGAGTGAATCATTGATCAGCTGCCTTCCTAGAGATCAAGCTCACAACCTAGGCATGTGCCCTGATCGGAATTGAACCGTGAGCTCCAGGTTCATAGGTCAATACTCAACCACTGAGCCGCACCAACAGGGCAATGAAGTTGATTTTTGAGGCTTAGGGTATATATTTTATTGATTCCAAAGAAGAAGGGGAAGGGAGAGAGAGAGAGATAGAAACATCAGTGATGAGAGATAATCATTGACCAGCTGCCTCCTGCACATCCCCTATTGGGGACTGAGCCTGCAACCCAGGCATTGCCCTTGCTTGGAATCAAACCCGGGACCCTTCAGTCCGCAGGCTGATGCTCTATCCACTGAGCCAAACCAGCTACGGCAAGGCTTAGGTTTTTGTTTTTGCTTTAATGTGGGATAATAAAGAGCTCTCTAAAACAGCGGTCGCCAACCTTTCAGACCTCACTGACCAGCAGTCTGCGGACCACGGGATGGGGACCGCTGGTCTGAAGAATGAGGCCAAATGTTAAACAGGCTCATCTCTGGGTGATGAGATTCATTTCCTGGTGATTTACATTTTCTCCCGTGTGTTTCCCACTGAAAAACTAACAATATACCTACAGAGCCTAAAGTTAGGTGCGCTAAGATTTTAACTAAAGTAGTAGGGTTCCGGGTGAGCCATCCAGGTATTTTTTTAAGCAGAAGGTGGCAATAATACAGCTTTTATTAAAAAACAAAACAAAATTGTGCATGCTAAAGTATATTCAGAAATAGCAGGTCTGTAACTACCCTCAGAGGAAAGCACCACACAGAGGGCTAGTACAGGAGAATTAAAAGTAATGTGATAAAATGTTAATATTTAGGGAATTGGGTAAAGGCTATATGGGAATTCTTTCTCATTCTTGCATCTTTTCTTTAAAATATTTAAAACAGTAATTGTGCACAAGAATAATCCAGACTTTAAAAGCTTACAGTATCACACATGCAAATGTTTGTGTGTGCCTCCATGTCTGTGTGAGGGAGAACAGATGGGAATAAGTGGACGCTTGAGATTCCTCTTCTATTTAGTCCAAGTAGATTCCTTAAAATTCTAAGACAGTAGTCGCTAACCAGTGGTCCGCGAGGTTCGAACTGTTGACAACCACTGCTTCAAACTGTTTTTAGGCATTTATCACTAAATATTTTCTACAGAAGTGGCCTCATTCAGTTCTGTTACCTACCATTTTTAAACTGTGACTTTAACATCAAACATGTGTCTGTGTCATCATTTTTGATGGCTGTACTTTAAAAAGATACAACTTCCAATTTTGAGCATTAAGGTACTTCTGGTTTCCAGGTTTCGGACTTTTTTTTTCACTGTTAACATTTTTTTTCCTTGATGAGCAGCTTTGTCTTATTTTGAGGTCTTGTCTGTTTATTTCAATCTAGAGGCCTGGTGTATGAAATTCATGTACGGGGGTGGGGGCGTTCCCCTCAGCCCAGCCTGCACCCTCTCCAATCTGGGACTCCTTGGGGAATGTCCAACAGCCAGTTGTTAGACATTGCTTTCACAATCCTGGACCCACTGGCTTCTAATGGCTCACCTGCCTGGTCACCCTAAATGCCCTCTACTGCCAGCCAGGTTGCCCCCAACTGCCCCTTCCCTCCCTGGTCGCTTCTAACTGCCCCCTCCCTCTGCTGGCCTGGTCACCCATTACTGGCCCCCCCCCCCCCCCCATCGGCCTGGTTGCCCCCAACAGCTCCCACCTCCCCCCCCACCCCCCCCGCAACCCCCCTGTCATCGGCCTGGTTGCCCCATGCAGCCTGCTGTTCAGTCATTTGGTCGTCCTCACTAACCCCCCTGCTGGCCTGGTTATAGGCAGCCATCTTGTGAGGGTGTGCGGGTCAATTTGTATATTACCTATTTATTATGTAGGATACGTTGACTTTTTTATATTTTTTAAAATAAATCTTTATTGTTCAGATTATTACAGATGGTCCTCTTTTCCCCCCCCCATAGCTCCCCTCCACCTGATTCCCCACCCCACCTCATGCCCTTACCCCCATCACTGTCTTCATCTGGGTGTAAATTTTTTTCCAATCCCTTCCTGCACCCCTCACATCCCCACCCCCCCGAGAATTGTCAATCCACTCCTTTTCTATGCCCTGATTCTATTCACCAGTTTATTTTGTTCATCAGATTTTTTTTTCCCACTTGATTTTTAGATTTACTTGTTGGTAGATATGTTTTTGTTGTCACTTTGTTGTTCATAATTTTTATCTTTACCTTTTTCTTCTTCCTCTTCTTAAAGAATACCTTCTGCATTTCATATAATCCTGGTTTGGTGATGATAAACTCCATTAGCTTTTTCTTGTCTGTGAAGCTCTTTATCTGACCTTCAATTCTAAAGGATAGCTTTGCTGGGTAGAGTAATCTTGGTTGTAGGTTCTTGCTGTTCCATCACTTTGAATATTTCTTGCCAATCCCTTCTGGCTTATAAAGTTTCTGTTGAGAAATCAGCTGACAGTTGTATGGCTACTCCCTTGTAGGTAACTGTTTTTCTATTGCTGCTTTCAAGATTCTCTCTTTGTCTTTTGCCCTTGGCATTTTAATTATGACATGTCTTAATGTGGTTCTCTTTGGACTCCTCTTGTTTGGGGTTCTCTGCGCTTCCTGGACTTGTAAGTCTATTTCTTTCACCCAGTAGGGAAAGCTTTCTGTCATTTCTCCTAATAGGTTTTCAATATTTTGCTCTCTCTCTCTCTCTTCTTCTGGAACCCCCATAATTCAGATGTTGGTATGCTTGAAGTTGTCCCAGAGGCTCCTTAAACTAACTTCATATTTTTGGATTCTTTTTTGTTTTTCTGGTTGGGTGTTTTATTTGTTTCCTCATATTTCAAATCTTTGGTTTGATTTTTTAGGTTCTTTGGTCTACTGTTGAATTTCTGTATATTCTTTATTTCAGACAGTGTATGCTTAATTTCTGACTGGTACTTTTCCATCTTTTTGGCATTCTCATTAAGATCCTTAAAGGTCTCACTAAGTTCCCCAGAGGTTTCTAGAAGATTCTTGAGTAACCTTATAACTGTGTTTTTGAACTCTATGTCCAGTAATTTGCTTTCCTCCATTTCTTTCATTTGTGACATGTTTCTTTGTCTCCGCATTTTGGCTGTTTCCCTAAGTTGATGGAATGGTTTTCTGTGGTGGTTACCTGTAGAACTCAGTAGTTCAGCCTCCCCAATCACCTGAGGTGGACAGTCTTGGTGCACCCCTTTGTGGGCTATGTGCACAGTCTTGGTGTAATTAAGCCTTGATTGCTGTTGCTACACTGGGAGGAATTGACCTCCAGGCCAATTGGCTGTGAGGACCTGCTGTTTCTATAATGGAAGAACTGCTGTGCTGGAGACACCCTTATGGGCAGGATTAGATTCAGTGGGGCTTTGGTGCTCACTGAGTCTGCCTCTTGAATGTGTCAATTATGGATATGAGGAATTGAAATCTGGTGTCGTCTTACACTGACCACTAGTACACTGGCTCCTGGGTCTCCAATGAGATACAGGTCAGCTACTGTCTGAGGCTACCCAGTTGGAGCTACAGCAAGATCTGCAGATTTCTTCTCTTTGCTTGGAATTTGGAAGTTTTGGAGGTGTCTGACCAGAGCTGTTTATATGCAAAAGTTGCTGCATACTGTTTGGGTGAGTTTGTAAATTGGGCAGGGCAGGGTCTCAGGGAATCACTAGGGTGTGGCTAACAGCAATGGCTGCCAGTCAGGTCTCTGCGTCTGCATGTTTCCACATCCCCGCGTCCCTGCTTCCCATGCCCCAGCACAGTAAACAAGGATTCCTGTGCGCACCTCTGCAAGAAAGCCACCCTCGCTTTCCAACCCAATGGCAGACAGTCCAGCTTCTCCCCATCGGAGTCTGGATCCGGAAATGAGTAAAGAACAGTCGGGAGCTTGTGTCTCCCTTCGGGTTGAAAAAAAAAGCGCGCCCAGTCGCCAGCCGGATTTGCACGCCTGCATACCTCTGCTTTTCCGCACTTGTGCACATCCTACCCCATCTCAGTGCTCTTTTCTCTTTCCTTCTAGTTGTAGAACTTCTACTCAGCCAGCTTTCCCATGGTTCTGGGTGATAGACGTTTTGTCTTTTAGTTGTAGTTTTGATGTGGTTGTAAGAGGCAGCATGTACAGGTGTATACCTTATGCTGTCATCTTGGTTTTCTGACTTTTTTTACATTTTTACTTGTGTGATTTTGCTTAGTTTGGCATGTGTGACATGGAAGTTTTTGTTCTGTGGCAGAATAGCATAGTTGAGAAGTAGACAGTTGGGTTCAAAGTCCAGCTCTGCCATTCATTCCCTGGGAGCCTTTTTTTTTTTTTTTAATATATTTTATTGATTTTTTTACAGAGAGAAAGGGAGAGAGATAGAGAGCTAGAAACGTCGATGAGAGAGAAACATCAACCAGCTGCCTCTTGCACACCCCCTACTGGGGATGTGCCCGCAACTAATGTACATGCCCTTGACCGGAATCGAACCTGGGGCTTTTAAGTCCGCAGACCGACGCTCTACCACTGAGCCAAACCGGTTTCAGCTCCCTGGGAGCTTTTGATAAATCTCTTAGATACTGGGGCATTTAGGCTACTCACTAGTAGAATGAGGGCATAATTAGAACCTCCTTCAAGGCATTATAAATTAACTCTTCCATAGTGAAAATTAAATAAGGAGGCAGTGATTACAAGTAACATAAATTGAGTTCTTATGTTCAGGTGCTATTTTTTATAAAATATTTTTATTGATTTCAGAGAGGAGGAGAGAGAAACATCAACGATGAGAATCATTGATTGACTGCCTCCTGCATGCCCCACACCGGGGAGCAAGCCCAAAACCTGGGCCTGTGCCCTTGGCCAGAATCAAACCTGGGACCCTTCATTCCACAGGCGGATGGTTTCTCCACTGAGTCAAACCAGCTAGGGCTCCAGGTGCTATTTTTAGCAATTAAATTGTTTAATCTTTATAGCAACTGCATGAGGTGTAAGTGCTGTTGAAGTCAGTGCTCTATTCCATTACTTGTGAGGAAACTGAGACACAAAGGTTAGTTGTCCAGAGGTACACATAGCTCACACTGAGTCAGAATTTGAACTTGGGCAGTGTGGCTGCAGAAAGCCACTGTGTTATTATTCAGTATCTGTCACCTAGTAAATATTCATGAGTGATGGCTACTATCATTTCCTCCCAGGGAAGACACACACTCAGCTCACCATAGCTGTCTCACCAGGCGGATAGAAAATCACAGGGCAGGTTGGAAAACATATTTCTGGGTATTAGTCCCCATTACTCTTTGAATTTCCCTTACCTTTAAAATAAAACACTGATTGAAAATGAATGAACTGATAATTGTGGCAAAATTAATGAATGCCATTTTCCCTTACACTTGATTTGGGTGCTTCGGGGGGTGCTGAGTGTTTTGGAACTAGACAGAGGTGACAGCTGCACACACTGTGACTGTACTAAATGCGTGTGAATTGTGCGCTTTGGGTTTGACTTTACCTTTGGAAGTGTAATTACAAAGAGGAGGAGCGGGTGATCCTTCATAGTGTTAAACCAGATTTCTCAGACTGCCCTAAATTACTCTCCTGTTCTCCAAGCCGAAGAGGGTGTGAAAATCCTGTGTGTAGCTGACCAGTCTTTAGAGTTCAGTTCATTCCTCCCAAATTCCATCCCTCTAGTCAAGAATAAAAGATTTAATTATAGGGGCCTGGTCCCAAGAGGATAGGCACACTTTATGTGAGTTTTCATCAAGTCATATTCATGTACAGCTTTATCATCTTTGGAATTTTGGCATGGACAACAAGCCTCCCACTGAATTCAGATCTAGAAGCTGGCTTTCAAGTTTGTGCCACACAGAAACCGTGTCATCCCGGAATAGGCCCCGAGTGATCCCACAGCAGCCCCGCCCTCTGGGCGTTAGTGTGTCCCTGAGCACAGCAGCTATCATGTGTTGCCCAGAGATTTGTATGCCCAGTTGGGTTTTTGTTTTTTAAACCTCAACCGACAATGTTTCCTTATTAAATTTCTTATTCAAGAGAGAGAGACAGACAGACATCGATCGGCCACCTCCCATATGTACCCCAACTGGTGATCAAACCCACTACCTAGGTATGTGCCCTGACCTGGAATCGAACCTACCATCTTTTGGTGCACAGGACAACACTCCAACCACCTGAGCGCCTGGCCAAGGCTGGGTGCCCAGTTCTGTGCCTTCTTGCAAATTGTTGAGGCTCTTAGCACTGGCTTGAAGATTTTTGCTGACTGAATAGTTAATGCGATGGCCATCCTTTAAACGCAGAGGGGTAGTTAACCCCAGTGCCTTGTGGCAACAGAATAACAAATACCAAGATGATAATTTGAGCATTCCTTCTCCAATTTGTGTCCCCATTTTCTTTGGGCTCTCACTGTCTGATTCTGCCCAACTATCTCATCAGCTAAACCAGGCGTGTTAGGGTCCTGATCTTCCTTCTGTCCTCTCATTGCAAGCATTCATTGGAAGGTTGTTGGGGTTTTTTCTCTCCCTCTTTAGAAACATAGATGTCTTAAATCGCCACAGAGAATTTTGGAAATTAACCTGTTTACAACAATGTCTGATGAGTTTGACATTGTTTCCTCAAAGCACCTGTTCAGAGTCCTGAGCAGATAGGCCGCCCCTCTAATCAAGCCTCCCTTCACCTTGGAGCATTTTCGGCCTCACATGTCCTTAGATGCCTGCCAGCTGAGCAGGAAGTAAGGTTCCTTTTTGCCCTAAACTAGTAATGCAAACAACTCAAAGAGGAAATGGCTCATTCTTTGGTATTATTAAGTTGTGGTGTTTTTTAGTTTCTTAGTACTTATTTTGGAGGGAGGAGAGGGGTAAAATGCGATCTCATCAAGGAAAATAACTGGATACGTTATATGAAGGTTTATAACTTAACAAATTTCCTACATTGACTGCTTTTTGAATGGCCCCTAAAATGTATTTTCTTTTTTATTTTATTTACATTTGTTTATTCAGTCAGCTAGTCCCTCAACAGACACTTGAATGTTAGCGTGTGTTTAGACTGGCGGCAGGAGAAGGCAGGTGTTGCTGACACGCCATGGCTCCAATGGAAGAAGATACAGATGCCGGGCTCAAGCCTCATTCAATGGGACACTTATTTCTCTACATGGGGATGGAGGTCAGCATTGTTACATTTGAATCCTTCCAGAACAATTAGTGAACTGGCTTCAAACTAAAAAATTCACAGAAGCCACTGGAGAGGGAAGTAGTGCAGAGCGTTGGGCAATACCTGGCAAGGAGCCGCCCTGTGGGGAGGTCGGGTGTCTGGTCACTCAGGGACGAATGCTATAAAGTGCAGTCGGAGGGTCTCCCCATACCTTCTTATGAGTGAGCCCACCACGTAGGCCTCATCCTTCACACAGAAAATTCATTGCATCTTTTAGTGTACGTCTTCACTGGGGAGTGTCCACTGTATTTGTGACCGTGCTCTACGTAGTTAGAGTTCCTGCATTTCTTTCTATAAAATAGAGAGCCTTGAAAATGCTCACAGAGATGACATCCTGCTCTCTACTGTCACGTCTTTCTGTACATGTTACTTGTGTTAGTCAATGTCCCCTCTCTCACAAATGGCTGAAACTTTGATCACAGACATCTCTCCTGGGTTTATGATTTTCCAGACAAGACAGGCCCAGTTGCCAGAAGTCTTCTCCACAGCCTGGCAGCAGAGGCTTACTGTGCGTGTCCTGTCTGAGCAAGTACCAGTCAGGACACCCGAGTGTCTCCACGGCCCTCGTACATGAACTTGTATTAGTATGCCTCCGGAAGGCTTTGGGACCATGGAAGTGCTGAATGAGACCCAGCGGGGAGGAAAAAGGACTCCTTCCTGAGCTTGTTATTATATACCAGAGGCACTGAAATTCGTGCACTGGGTGAGGTGGTCCCTTAGCCCAGCCTGCACCCTGTTGCAGTCGAGGAGCCCTTGGGAGATGTCCATTGGACATCCTTAGTGCTCCTGCCACCACCTCTGTGCTTGGCCTGCCATGAGCCCGGCTTCTGGGTTTGTGGCTGAGCAGTGCTCCCTGTGTGGGAGCACACTTACCACCAGGGGCAGCTCCTGTGTTGAGCGTATGCCCCCTGGTGGTCATTGTGCATCACAGCAACTGGTTGTTTCCCTGTCAGGCCAAAACTGGCTCTCCCACATCCCCTGAGGGGTCCCAGATTGCAAGAGGACACAGGACAGACCAAGGGACCCCACCAGTGCATAATTGGAACTGGGGAGGGATATAGGAGGTTGGCCAGCTGGGAAGGGACTTCGGGAGGGCTCCAGGGAGTGTCCAACCCATCTGATCGGCCTTACCCCAGCAGCAAGCTAACCTACTGTTTGGAGCTCTGCCCCCTGGTGGTCAGTGCACATCATAGCATTTGAGCGGCTTTAGCATATCATTCCATATTATACTTTGATTGGTTGAATGGATGACTGGACACTTAGTATTTTAGGCTTTTATTATATAGGATATTCAGTGTCTAGATAAGATAAAATTATCAGGCTAAAATCATCAAGGAAGGATTTTGTTAGATTGGACTTTTTTTTTTTTTTCAACTGTATATTTTGTTGATTTCTATTTCTTACGTAAAAACCAATTTTACATATAAGCTAATTGGTATAAATAATTTCTAAGTTCCTAGGGCATACAGGAAATAAGACCCTAAAACACTTCTGATATTAAATATTTATTTTAAACGTGAGCTGTACATAGATTTAAGAAATATTAATATAAATAAGATAATTCTTTTCCAGCTGCTAATTCCAGTTGAGGGTTGAGGGTTGCTGGAGCCCATTATGGTAGCCCAGACACCAGGTTGGACAGGACACACTCCACCTCAGGGCCATTCACCTACACTCACTTAGACTAGGACCCGGTTTAGACACACCAGTTTACCTAATGTGCACATGTTTGGGATGTGGGAGGAGACTAAGTACCTGGAGAAAACCCAGCTGACATGGGGAAGACATGTCAACTCCACAGACAGTAGCCCCAGCCGCAAATTGATCCCACTGCCACCCCCCCTCTAATCAACATTATAACTATGCTGAACAAAATTACATTAGTGGAGGACTGCTGTCCTATATAATAAAAGCGTAATATGCCATTTAGACTTGATGTCCTTCAGACAATCCTTCCGGACAAAGCTGGGGCTGCGAGGGAAGCCCGAGTCCTGAGCTCTGCCGGCAGCCGGAGGAGGGAAGCCAGTGCCGGCAGTCAGGGAAGGAAGGCCTGCTCTTTGCAAGCCGGGCCTCTCGTTATGTATATAGTATTGAACATACAGAGTGGGGCAGAAGCGGGTTTACAGTTGTTCATATGACAAATAATACAATAATTAACAAATAGAACAAGAATAAACTGTTTTGTGTACCCATAACTGCAAACCTACATTTGTCCCACCCTGTATGAGAGTGGCCTAACTTCAGTAATGAAATGCTTAAAGGTGTTTCCTTTCACTTCAGACCCAGGGGGAAGGGGGGGGTCACAGGGCAGAGATCAGCCTGTACAGCCTGGAGTAGGTGAGCTCCGTCTCAGGCAGAAGTCAGAGAAGGTGAGAGCGCGGTTGGCCACTGAGCACAGAGGAGAGGGGAGGGACGAGGCGGAGGTGATGGGGATCAGACGGGGTGCTCTTGCAGGCCCCAGCGGTAGTCATGGCGTGGCCTGGGGCCTCTGATGCGTCAGGCCCTGCTCAGGTGCTGTGCGCGCATCGATGCGTTGACCTCATAGACTCGGGGCCATGTAGCTTGCCCAAGTTTATGAAGTAACGGAACTGAGATTTGATCTGAGGCTGCCTGGCTGTAGAATCCATGCTCCTAAACACCTCATTGTGTTTTTATGCTGAGAAACATGAGACGCCATTAAAGAATTTCAAAGAGGAAAGTAATATCGGAGCAGTTTTTCCTTTTATTATTTACTTTTTCAGACGCAGTAAGGAAATTGGTTTAGCAGGCCACGAGTGAGGGTTGGGAAACCGGGCAGCAGCCTTCGCTCTGGGTGCCTGTTGGCCACTCCGTGTTGCCTCCACTGAGCCAGACAGTCAATAATTAAATAAATGAATGGATGGCAAGGAGGGTTCCGACGTGTCAGTGACTGAAGAGCAGGACAGGGACATGGCATGCCCATAGGTGTGGGGATGCGGACTGAGCACCTGGTCTTCCCAGATGCACGCTTACAGGCTTGCCTGGAGTTCAGGGACGGACCTCGTCTTGCACACCGTGAGGCTGCTTGTCCCGCAGATGAGGTCATTGGAGACGGGTGACGTCTGCAGAGTCATTTGGCTTTTCCAGTAGCACAGCTCGGCTATTCTAAGCTGAGCTGAAGAATTTTGAAGACTGACCTTCTCGGCACACATATAGTTTCTACGGCGTCATTTCACAGCACTGCCCTTTCCTTAAGCTGTTACCATGGCCAAGAAGACAGTGATTCTAACCCGGGCCAGTGAGGAAAGGAGTCAGACCTGAGCTGCGTTGGGAATGAGAGCTCGCACAGGCAGATGCAGGAAAGCCGAGCGGAAGCCGCCCTGCATGGGTGTGCCCGCGGCTCAGACAGCAGACCATCGCACGGCCGGCAGGTGGGGTGGGAGAGTGAGCAGGTCCCGGCGACTCAGGAAAGTGAGCAGGGGCGGAATAAACCCCTTACCTCCTGTCCAGTGACCTGGAAGTACTTGTATAAAATAAACTTCATCTCTGCTCTGCAGAGATGAGAAGCCTTTTCAAATGGCAGAATTGGGGTGTTTGACAATCTCTGGGTGTGTTTTGTTTTAGTAAATGTTGTGAAATTACTAAAGTATCTTTATAAAATATATTTGGTATAAAAGTAAGAACGCTAGAATTTCCATGTGCTACCATGAAGTTTAAGATTATAGCTGTTGGGTATTGGTATTATTCAATTATTTATGTGTCTGATCCATTTTGATTTTTTTTTTTTTTTAAGACAATGAACATGTTAAATTCTAAAATATAATTAGAGCCGTCTGGGAGCTACATTTTCCCTTGTGTTTTTTCTAAAGAGCAGCAGAGGCCCAAGGCCACACTTCACCTGGGCTTGCTAGGAATGCCGGGAACGGAAGATGAGATGTTGATGGCTGGTATGGATAGTCTTGCAGAACTGCTGTGGGCAGGCAGGCCCTGGGGGAGAACATGTGGCAAGCAGGGCCTGTCGGAGACTGCTCTGGCTCATTTTACTGCTGCATCACCGTGGTCACTTCATCAGTTAGGAGATATGGCCGGATTGGCATTGATGGCCAGCGTTAACTTACCCAACAAGAAGCATTCCATCCTCGCTCCCACCCACAGGGCTGAGACATGGAGTTTAGCTGGTCTCCTTGGAAATTTTAAGTTGTTGGACCAAAAACATGTAGCTTGTCTTCTTTATTAAAAGTGTACAGAATTGTGGTGTTTCTGGGACTAGAGAGAGAAAGAAAACGCCTTCAGAGCATCTGGCAGTGGCATCAGGGCCTTTCTGAGTCAGACCACGAGGACGGGAATTTTTACTCATCAGATGGCCAGTTCCTTCCTCTCAGCTGGGGCTCCTTTACAAACGCTGTCTCCGCTGTGGCCTTAGGCAGCGAAGCTCTTTATTTGCTCCCACAGGGGAGTCCTGTGAAGTGACTGCGCTAGTTCCCAGGGGAGGATCCCGACTCCCCTTAGTGCTGTGTGAGGGTGCGGGTGCCTTGGTGCCCAGCCCCATCGCAGGAGGGCATTCAGGAACGGACATGTGTCCTGGGAGGGAGACATGGGACAGTGGACGAGGACATGTGTGACTCGGGGAGAGTGAACCTCACAGGTGTCCCAGCTCACACACTTCCTGACCACGCCGAGCGCAGAGGGACAGCCGCTCGCTCGGAGAGCTCGCGGGCTCAGGATGCCCTGAGGGGGTGCGGTGAGCTGGACACCCCGGTTTTCATCCTCAGCTGAGCATCAGCAACACAGATTTTTTAACGTAAACTTCCGTGGAGCCTTTTAGACTTCATTTGTGCTTAAAGATTCACGCCAGCAATTTTCAGCCCAAGGTTTGTGACGCTAGTAGTCCCACACTATGAGAAGAGAATGTTTTAAAGTTCAGTAATAGAGTTCATTGTAGTGCGGCATGACACTTAACCTGAAACGTGTCCTCTGGCACTTTCATGAGTAGAGCTAATGGTGTCCTGGAAGTAAATAATGGGATGGTGCAAGTCCCCAGCCGGACCTTCATCCGTCTGTCAGTTCTGCATTGCAGTGTCAGCACAGTTGATAAGCCCCAGAGTAGCCTGCCACTGATTAGCAGGACATTCTCTTAGTTATTTTCTCCTTCCTCCTGAGCTGTTTAATGACCGCTATCTTGCTGATTATCTGAGGGCCAGCCTGGGCTGGGCAGAGACTAGACTTCTAAGTTGCCTCAGGGAGGCTGTTAGGTAGGTCTGTGGCGCTCTGATGGTTCTGTTTGGGATCCTCAGGGAGAACGCTGGTCTCTGACCTGAGGTGTCTCTCATCCTGTGAGCTTACCTGAAACGCGTCGTCCTTCCCTGCTCCCGACGTGCCCCTGGTTCCTTGCCTGTATGAAGTGCCTGTAGTTTTCTGGGGGAGACATGATAGAGGAAGAAAGTCATGTGAGAGACATTCCATTACACTAGTACTTTTTCCAAATGGAAACAGAATAAAAATGACAGCTGTCACTTGTTGGGCACATGTGCCAGGCCTCTCCCGAGCTCTTTAATCCACAACCTGTAAAGGAGCGAGCTACTCTGACCCACCCCTTGTTTACCAAAGAGAAAATGGGTCTCCAAGAGGTTACTTCGCTCCTGTGAGCACATTGCTGGTCATGGAGGGCTGGAAGGGACTCGCTACAGGAATGGGGATGCAGACACCGGATTCCAGAGGGACATTCCAGCTCATAGTCTCTGTGCTCTGATAGGTTAGTGGGTACTGGGAGAAGCAGACAGTGCTGCCTGGGGTGTGGGGGTCTTGTCTGGACACCCTGGTGAGGTTTCTGGCCGGGGATAGGTGTATCCAGCCAGTTCATCTCCCAGGCCTCTGTAAGCCTTTGACTGTTCAGGTTACTATTTCCTCTTAAATACTAGAAGCCCAATGAGTGAATTCGTGCACAAGTGGGGTCCAGCCAGCCTGTCCTGATCAGGGCCGACTGGGCTGGGCGTGGGGGTGAGGGGACACACGTGGTGGGCGAGGCGGGAGACATGGGGGGTTGGCTGGCTGGCTGGTCCCACACCCATTGGGGGTGGGGAGGGAGCCTATAGGAGAAGGGACTGCAGGAGGTGGGGGCGGTGATCAGGGCCCCCATTGGGCCAGTTGGCCGCTGAGTGCAGGTCATAGTGACCAGTCATTCCATCATTCCAGTCGCTTGGCTTTTATATATACAGATGCTTTTCACCCAGTTCAGCTCAGTTCTGCTTTTTTAGTCAGGTTTTTTAAAAGATTTAACGCTTTTGCTGTTTCTAGAAATACTGAGTGTCTTTGCTTTCTCTTAGGACTTTGTGACGCAGTTGTTCTCTAGTCAAGCAGGAAGTAAGCACTCTGCCAGTCACCATCACTGCGACAGCAGATAATGATGAATGCCACAGGGAGGTCTTTCACAATAGATGGCCCACACCAGGTGTTGTAGCTGCATCAGCTCTTCTGCATCACAGTGCAGGAGTGGGTGCTGTTCTCTTTCCTCATTTTTAAAATAAACAGAAACCAGGGAGGTTAGGTAACTGATCCAAGGCTGCACAGCTCCTGGCTGCTTTTCTCCTTGTGGGTTCTGAGAGTTAGGCCTGGTGTGCTAAGCACCCATTGCATGGAATTGTTAACAGGTTTCTTGTTTGTCTAGAAAGGTGCTCGTCATGGTCCATTCCTAAGATACTTGAGGAAAAGTCCCTTCATGGTCTAAGTCTGTGGTTCACATGAAAACTCCACTTGAGAAAGACTAGACAGGCCGTGAGTCCACTTTTTCCTCCGTTTTCTTCCTCAATAGCAAGCGCATCCCACCTCTACGCACCGCGCGTGCACTGACCCCCCCCCCCCCCCCCTCCCCCCCCCCCCGCACACACATGTTGACTGTTTGGCCATTTTACCAAAGCACAGCCTAAACTGGGAGGTGAGCTTTCCCATCGGGAAGAGGAGCTTTGGGTGTCACCTGGTTCCTCTGGCACAGAGGTGACTGAGGTCACCGCAGCCAGCCCTGGAGCACAGAGGCTGCTCTGGGCAGTGATCTGTCACCGGTGGTGCACCGGGCACAGCCAGCAGGCTGTCCTTTTCCCTTCGGTTTTGCTTCCTTAAAAGTCTAAGAGCAGCGAGCGCGAAAGCAGCCCAGAGCCTCCGGGCCGTTGGCGGCGGCGCTCAGAGGAAGGCATGCTCCTCCTGGCTCTGAGCTCAGGGCCTCGCTGACCCCCAGGAGGAGGTGCAGCTGAAACCACACGTGACGTGCTGTTCCGTCAGAGCCAGTGACGTCCGAGCCATGCAGGGGCCGCGATTAAGCAAGAGGAGTTGGTGTTCACGCAGAGACTTGTGAGAAACTCCCTGTCCCAGGGTGAGCGCAGTAGATGGAGGCTGTAGCGGTGTCAGAGCAGCCTTTTCAGGACCGGGAAACCTGTCTCTGCCCTGGCTTCGCTCCTTTGTCCGCACAGGAGGGGATCTTGTCCAAGAGCTCATGTCTGAAGTCGCCGCTCAGAGTTTCTCCTTAATTGCAAAGGGAATTGCAGGGCACTGGACAGAGACCAGTTTCGGGTTTCTGCACATGGGAACTGTTTAGCTTTTAGGGCCCTTCCATCAATGAGAAGTGTATTCACTCCTCATGGAACTGTTTCTGGGATCTTGGGTTCGAATGATAAGAATGCGGAGCTCGTCCTGTGTGTGACTTTTGCTAGCTCTGGCTAATGCCTGAGGGTCACCGGTCCTCCCCAAGAGCAGACCGGGAGCACTGCACGTCTCACAGCACTCTCATCGGAAAATCAGGGTGGCTCAGGTATCCCAGGAGCACTTTGCATACCTCTTCCTGCTTACCCCACATCAGGCCGGGGCTGTGGGCAGCTAGAGTCGGGTGACGGGGGACTCCTGTGATGATAACATTGGTGGCTTGTCTTCAGAACACGAGTTGCAAGGATTTTGGCGCAAACATAGGCATGTTCGTTATAAGATTGCGCCATACTGATTGACAGGGAAGAGACCCCAATCCAGCCTATGTTCGCCTCCTTCCCAAATGCCTATGGAATGGCCACAGAAGCTCCAGCTCTGCCCTTGGCCATCAGCCCCACGGCGCCCTACAGCTCCACCCCCATCCAAGCGCCTCATCCTCCTGAGGGCCCAGCCAGTGTGGCTCAGTGGTTGAGCATCAACCTTTGAACCAGAAGGTCACGGTTTGATTTGCTGTCGGGGCACATGCCCGGGTTGCAGGCTCGATCCCCAGTAGGGTGTATGCAGCCAGGCGGTCGATCAGTGATTCTCTCTGATCATTGATGTTTCTCTCCCTCCCTTCCTCTCTGAAATCAATTTTTTTTTTTTTTTAAAGAACTCTTAGGGGAACCTAGATGGGAACCAGGAGCAGTGAGCTTCTGATCCCACATCACAGGCTGCATGTTATTTCCATGAGCTACACCCCAAACCCCTGGTGGGCCGGGTCGGGTGTGTTTTCTAAGCTGTGGGGGTGCCTATGGGGGTGAGTACCCAGAACAACCTCTGAGACCCTGGGACCACCAAGCTGCTGCGGTCAGAGTCCTTTGCACGCAGAATCCAGAAATCAGGTGAAGGAGATGGCGTGCTCCTGCCAAGGAGGAGGATGTGGGGGTGTAATTGTGTTTCTGCGCTTGGAGGAATGTTTGCTTCTGTTCCTTTTATTGAACAAATGTGATACAACAACAAAATTAAATGCCTTTTCCCTCATCTCTTTGTAATGAGTGAGTCTGTTCTTTATTTTAAAATTCAGCTTCAGAAACGGATTATACTTGATAATTTGCTGTGTGTCCATAAAAACCATAAAATACAAGAAGCAGTGTTGCTCGAGTAGCCGTTCCCATTTCCTGGCAGTCATTATATGCTTCCAATACAAAAACATTTTTCTCCTGACGCTCCTCTCTGAGCTCAGATTGGGTTTCTCTCAGCCCCTGTCATTTACTTATCACCTCGGGAAATGCACAGATATAAGTGATGGCCCCTTTAAAACATCCTGCAGCATGCCATCGCTCCCCTCCCTCATCTTCCGCCCCGGCCTGTCATTAGACGGTACAGTGCCAATGTATGTTTTATAGGGTGACCCTGACATATGTCACTTTGATACTGCGCAGGGATAATAAGATTGCACATATAATGAAAGGCCGATAAATAGAAAAATGTTTACGAGATGGAGAATGGCGGTTTTTAATAGTTTTATGGCTTTTCCCCCTCTTCTTTTCTCCCTCCCCCTTCCCCTCCTCCAAACCTTTTCTGGTAGAATCATGATTTCGTTCAGAAGGGTGATGTGATATGATAGCACTAGCCGCAGTGAAGTCACTTGCCCTGTTGCTGCACTCCAATAAAATGAGTTGAGGAAATAATGAAGTATTCAGCTTGTGGGGAAGAGCACTGATTTCATGAATGAATTCATGGGGTTTGGGAGCCCTACAGAGAAAACAAGTTTCCCAGTTATGGCATTATTGTATCTAAAATGTTAGCAGTCATTTAAACAGCCAGCACAGTAAAACCAAAAATGCAGGCCCTGCGCGCTGTGTGTGAGCTTTGTGTTCAGTGAAGGCCCGTCTCGTCACTGTGTCAGCACTGCCCGGGCTCTGTGGCCCCACCCGCGGCTGGCAGCCCCGCAGTTTGGGCTGGGCTCTAGACCAATATGAGTTTTGATCTGTTTTCAAACAGTCATTTCCAAATCTGGCCTTTATTTTGCATTGTTATTTTTGGTTAAGTGGAAAGTCCTTCTCTGTTGCTTGGGTGACAGATAGGTTTTTAATGGAACTGCTTGGACAGGTAGCAACAAGCGTGTAGAGGTTCCGGTTGGCCACTCCAGCAGCCCTTGGTCACCGCCATGATTTTGAGTCCAGTTCAAAGTCACAGCTTCAGACCTCCTAGCTAACGGTGTGCAGTGGAAAGATGCTTGGTAGCACATGCAGAAGTCTTTTCTGGGGGCTCTATTTGATCTAAACTCTTGACCATCCATCCTCAGGAAAGGACCAGTCACTGCTTTGGGGCCAACAAGGCCACTTGACTGGCGCATCTACCACGGGTAGCCTGGAGTCAAAAGCAGGTCGGAGGGCTTCTCCAGAGTGTAAGCGTGTGGTGGCTGAGGCAGGTCGTGGGGGGTGTTCATGGCGGCTCCCAGGGTCTTCTCACTGTCCGTGGAGTATGTTGGGGTGGGGGAAGTGGGAAGTGTTTATCTAGATTTGTGCACTTGGGCCTACCAGATGGGTTTCCGGTCTGGGTTTCCCTGAAGCTGCTTCAGGTTCTGTCATTCCTGGGTGCTGGGTGGCTCCACCCTGAGGCGGATCCGGAATGCACTGTGCTCTTCAGCCTCAACTATTTAGGGTCCAGTAAGAGGTTTAAGCCGCCATTGCACTGAATTCCACAGATAAAAGATAACGCACATTTGAGCCTCTGGCTTAGGAAGCATAGATTACCATTCGCCTCCAGTGGTGAAGATCATGAGACTCTGGGACCACTCCCCGGCCAGTGCCTGAAGCTGGTGGGCTTGACCACATGACTTGTCTCCCTGTGGCTCGGTTTTCTCTTTGTAAAGCAGGGAGATGGGGATTTTATTAGGTGCCCATGAAGATTAAGTATATGAAGGTATGAAAAGTGCATAGTTATCGTGCTTAGCTATCATCATGGTAGACTTTGTAGCCCAGTAAAGGGTGGCTGGTTGGTTTGTAAATAAAGACTCTGGTGAGAAAGTGGCGGCTGGATTCCTCAGCCCACCTCCTGCCAGCCCGGCCTCCTGCCAGCCCGGCCGCTACAGCAGCCTCCAGAGCCCGGGCAGGCACATGGATCACGTTCTCACGAGCCCACGGGAGATGAAAAATAACACCAATGTAGTCGTTTCCGTAGCACTGAGTGATCAAATTAAGGAACTCTTATTTAGAGGTTATCTACCTTTTCTTAGAAATAAAATGTCACTTCTTTTATGAAATAATGGCGAGATCAGGCGGCAGTTATTTTTAATGACTTTAGTTGGCAAAATAAAAAGTTGGTAAACTCACATCTATTTCTCAAAACCTTTATCCTTCAGAGTTGATTTCAGGTGGTTTTTATTCTCATGAAACACTCGTTTTGTCAAGTTTCATGAATACTCACTGTATTCAGGACGATGTGCTAGACCTCTGGCGTCCGGGAGGAAGCGGCATCGGCGGGGGGAGCTGGGCCGGCTCACGCACGGCAGGCCCAGGCAGCGGCTGTGTGCCCGGAGAGAGGCAGCGTGGGCAGGCAATGCAGGCGACCCCGGGTGGCCTCTGGCGGCTGGGAAAAGGCACAGGAAGGCTTCGTGGGAATGACGGCGTCTGTGAAGACCTGAGTGGGGAGGAGGGCCGAGGCTCAGACTCCAGGGCACGGAGTGGGGAGCTCCCAGGGCTGCACCCCACGGGCAGAGGAGAAGCACTGAGGAACGGCAGGCCGGCCGCCTTGTCGGGAAGAAGGTCTAGGCAGCGGGGCCTTTGTTCTGTTGGCCTTGAGGAGCCTTCGATGATTTGGAGAGGCAGGTGTCAAAGTCAGAGCTGGGCTTTGGAAGACTGATCTAGTATCTAGGGGGAGGGGCCGGGCCAACCCAGGACCTCAATCCTGGACATCCGAGTGGAGTGGGGGCCAAAGGTGGGATCTGCAGGTGGCTGAGCCAGTCACTAAAGCAGCGGAGAGCGTTCTCAGTACGGTTTTGTTAGGGAACAAACAGCATACACTCAGCCTCTCGGTTCCTTCACAATCACAAATGTGGTGGTCGTCATTGTTTAAAAAAAAAAAGTATTTGTTGCCGAAACCGGTTTGGCTCAGTGGATAGAGTGTCAGCCTGCGGACTGAAAGGTCCTGGGTTCGATTCTGGTCAAGGGCATGTAGCTTGGTTGCGGGCACATCCCTAGTAGAGGGTGTGCAAGAGGCAGCTGATCGATGTTTCTCTCTCATCGATGTTTCTGACTCTCTCTTCCTCTCTGTAAAAAAAAAAAAAAAAAAAAAAAAATCAATAAAACATATTTTTTTAAAAAAGGATTTGTTAACCTGCCCAGCTGGGGTTTTTTGAACGGTGTGGGGGACGTTCCCTGGCTCCCGAGCATCTTTGTGTGGCCTCGTCTTTACAAATGAAACCGAGGAGACCTTCACGTACTCCAGCTCTTCCCTTCCGTCCCTTCCCTTCCCCTTTCTTCATGAGGAGCTGGAGCTGCAGGGGGTCTGCCCCCGGAGCAGCTGGCCCCATCGGTGTCCCCTTGTGCTGCGTGGTGGGCAGGTGCCTTTCCTGCCTCATGCACGCAGGAGGCTGTGCTCCTGTGACTCCCAGCACATCCTCCTCCTCCCACATGCGCTCCGAGACCGCAGAGCTGGTCCTTAACCAGCAGCCGCAGAGCCGCCAGCTGTCTGGGCTCCGTTAGGGGTAGGGGATGCGGTGTTCTCGGGGCCCTGGGACGGGGGTGCAGTCTGAGAAGCAGTTCTTGTTTCCTTGTTTCCTTCTCCCTCCTGCCCCTACTGGGTTTGGGCTCTTGTTTGTTGCTTCTTGGAATTCTCCTTGGGAACAAACACTTTAAAAAATTGTTTTAGATCTCTCCATTCTATTCAGAAAGTAGGTGGTGGGTTCCTTTACCCTCTTTATCTGGACCTCCTCGGGGGAGGCAGAGGGTAATTGAAGGACATTCTTCAAAAGTTTTAGCAGAATACCTTGATTCTAACTGATTCTACATTAGCAGGTAGACTTAAGGCATTGCAGAGAGATCATTTGACTGTGCTTTCTCTACATATTAATGTTTAAGTGTTTATTTGGCATTAGAACAGTTGAATTATGTCTTAAAGTATTAAGAAAATGCCCACTTCCTCACCTGTAAAGGGGTGTTGGTTGCACACAGCAGCGCATGTGCCAGCCCTGTACGGGGGGGGGGGGGAGGGGCGGGGGGGTGTGCTGTCCATTTGGCTGACAACAGTAGGTGGGCCCAAAAAGGGCTTGTAAAATGCAGAGATGTACATGTATGTGTAATGTATTTATAATTATCCATGAGCAGCTCCCATACCTGCCTCCCATCCCTCTCCTCTGCTGCCCTCTTCATAGTAGGTGGGGCTTGGTCCTCAGAGAGGCCTTTTGAAACTTTAGTGGTGAAGAGGAAATCAGTGAAGCTTCCCTCACCAGCAGGGGCGGCCTCTCTCGGGTGCCTTCTAGGCTGGGGCTCCCCACGTGCAGGGACCAGCATTTGCTTACTCCCTGCAGCCCCATGCTTGCTTGTACAGGAGGAGGAACTGGGCCTGCCTGAGCATAGCTGTCACACATGGTCATCCTCCTCTGCCGGCCACAGAGCCATGTGAGAATGGAAGCAAAGGAACGCAGTATCCATACACTGACTTACAAGGGGGCGTGTATAGGGTTATTTCTGAAGGTCAAGGTCCTCCATGGCTCATAAGAGAACAGGTGCTTGCAGATGGCAGGCTGCAGGCACCCTGGACTTGTGGGCTGGGGCCTCTGCATCTTATTTTCTAGCACGTGCCCCATCCCCTTCAGGTGTCCAGACTTCTTTGGGTGGTTGTGGCAACAGGCCTATATAATAAAAGCCTAATATGCTAAGTGTCTGACCGTTTGACCAATCGCTCTGACACACACTGACCACCAGGGGGCAGACGCCCCGACCAGTAGGTTAGCTTGCTGTTGCGGTCTGGCAGATAGGGACTTGGTGAGATAGGCTAGACATGCCTTGGAGCCCTCAATGGCGCACCTGTAAGGTCCCTCGGCCTGGTCTGTGCCCTCTCAAAATCTGGGACTCCTTGGGAATGTCAGAGACCTGGTTTTGGCCTAATCCCCCGCAGCCCAGGCAGAGGGGGGACCCCACAGGTGCAATGATTGTGCATCAGGCCTCTAGTATGTTATAATCACAAACATTTGGATCCAATCAGTTGTAATGTGCCCGTCTGATCTAATGTGGGACCAGAATCATTGACTCCTTCTTCCTGCTCCTACGTCAGTCCCCAGACAGCTCCTGGCTGAGGAGTTTGGAGCCGGCACCTGCCTCTGTGCTCAGAACTGCGGACAGACGAGCTTCTCTGATATTGAAATGCTCACAGCACCTTCCCTCGTCAGCACTGTTCTCTGCTTTCATTTCCGCGGCCCCTGAGGAGAGGTGCAGTGTGTCTCACCTTTAAAAAGGAATGAACGGGGCAGGACAGGCCGCAGGTTCCCCTGTCTCAGCATCACCATGCCCGGGAGATATTGAAGAGCAGTGTGTTTGTGCCTACCACATGCCTGCAGGTGAATGGACCCGCTGTGGGCGGGAGGAGGCCCAGTCAGGGTTTCTCCTGCAGCAGGCTGCAGCTCCCACTTCCCCACCCCTGCTTGCGCCCCCTCGGGCCCTGGAACGTGTCTCTGGTCTTGTTTACATGAGCTAAAGCAGAACTGGGCTCAGGCCATGCCAGCAGGTCTGAAAGGGACTTCTGCTGAAAGCCACCTGTAAGGGCTGAGCAGCCCAGGCCTGCTTCTGCTCCGTGTGCGTGAACTTGATGGACTCGCAGGCTGGCACAGGAGGCACAGAAGGACGATGGTGGCTGAGGAGGAGCTGTTGCTCCTACGGTCCCAGGAATGGCCTGTGATGGAGCACTGGTGCCCGAGCCTTTGCCAACCCGACTCTCCCCGGGTCTTACTTTCTGTCCTCCTGCCCCCCTGCTGCCTCCCCTGATAGATAACTGTCTTCTTCCCTCTCATTCTCCTCTGCGTGGCACCACCCACCCTGTTTTCATTTTGGTGGAAGATCTGAAAAACCTCGTGCTGCCTAGCTCCAGCCCTGGCAGAGGTTGCCTGCAGGAGGAAGGGGCTGCCACCCAGAGCCAGAGCCAGTCTCACTGCCAGCGGCTCTGATGTGGCCTCTCCCGTAAAATCCAGAGAACCACCACCACCACCAGAAGGAAAGGCAGAGAGCTGGGAAAGATGGGGGAGAGGAAGGAGAGGATCTGTACATAGCGGCAGTGGAAGTGAGCACTCCTCTCTTCCTTTCTGCCAGCACCTAAGCGTTCGTTCCTCGTGCTGCTGCAGTTGTAGTTCTGGGTGTGAGGTGTGCTGGCTGAGGCCCTGTGAGATGAGGCGAGAGCAGGAACAAAGTGGTCATTACAGGCCATTCATGTCCACAGCATTTATGCCTGTGTTTGCTGCAAGCAACAGCGGCGGCTAATTTGCAAAGCTGCTTTGTGGGCTGCGTGTGATCAATGTTGCCTCTGTTAATGTTTCAGTAAGCTATTGATTTCTGCAGCAGCTTTTGTTCCCTGAATTTATGGGCCGCGGGTCTCTGCACAACACACTACGCATGTTTGATTAAAGTTCAATTGACTTCATTCCTGGTGAGGCTCGAGCTGCCCCGTTCCCTGTTTGTAGAACCACAGCCTTCCCTGGCGCGCTCTTTGTTTGTGCTCAAGGCCCAGCCACCCATGCAGTCCCCAATATGCTGCTTAATCCTCCTGGATTTGCTCCATTCCAGTGTTTAATCCCTCCGCAGACATTACAGTGGGTGAGAGGCAGCTCCCAAAACCTGGTCCGGACTTTTGTTTATGTATTTGTTTTTGGATCAACTTTTTATATATCATAAGAATGTACTCGCTTTAAGTGCACAGCTCAGTGAGTTTTGACAACTGTGTAAATCCATGTAAACACCATAGTTGGTTTATAGAATGTTCCCATCGCCCCACAAGGTCTCCTGGTGGCCTTCCATAAGCACTTTGCCTCCTCTCTGGACTCCAGGCAGCACTGACTTCCTCCTGGTGATCGCAGCTTGCCTTTTTTAGGATGGAATTACACAGTATGGGCCCTTTTGTGCACGGCCGCTGTCATTCAGCACGGTGCTTTTCAGGCTGATCCACGTGTGTCAGGGGTTCGTTCCTCTTCGCTGCCAAGCGGTGTGCCAGGGGGCGGGGTTCCGCAGTGTCACTCATTCTCCGGGGGTGGGGCGGCATCTGGGCTGTTTCTGTGAACATTCGTGTACGAGTCCCGCGTGAGCACATGTTCTCATTTCCTTTGGGTGAATACCCAGGAGTGGAATAACTGCCGGGTCATGTGTAGATGTTTGTTTAGCTTTCTAAGAGTTGCCAAACAGCTTTACAAAGTGGTTTGGCCACGTAACATTTCTAGGATATGACTTCCCCCATCTTCCCTCAAGGTTGACTAAAGAGCTGTTACTTAAAAGGTGGCAAAAAGTTGATGTTTATTTCAACGCTGGTTTTTTCCCACATCCTCATTTTCTCATGGGCCAGAGGACGACATGGTGCATCATAAAGGCTGGAAGTTGTGAACTGAGCTTTTCTGAGCCTTTTTCTGTCTGGGGTCCAGCATCAGGCCAGCACAGAGCCTTGCTGAACTCTGGCTCCCCCTCTTTTAACCTGCACGTTATGCCGTCTTTTATTTTATTTTATTTTTTAAATATGTTTTATTGATTTTTTATTTTTTATTTTATTATTATTTTTTTTACACAGAGGAAGGGAGAGGGACAGAGAGAAACATAGATAAGAGAGAAACATCGATCAGCTGCCTCCAGCACACCCCGTACTGGGAATGTGCCTGCAGCTAAGGTGCATGCCCTTGACTGGAATCGAACCTGGGACCCTTTAGTCCGCAGGCCGACACTCTGTCCAATGAGCCAAACCAGTTAGGGCTATGCCATCTTTTAAGCCATTTATTTTTTCAAAACATTCATTCTTGAGAAATAGAGGTAATCCCTGGTCACCACGTGGGGCAGTACTGCATACTAGATAGACCACTGCCGTGCACCAGTGTCAGGTTGGCTGCTTCTTAACAGCTTTGAAGGCAGACTGCGGTTTGACAGAGACCCTGGTGGCACCCCTCCACCTGATTTTCTCTCCCATTTTTAATTCCTTCCGTCTCCTAAGCTTCACACTTCCTCTCAGATTCCAGGCCCCTAAGGGAGGCGGAAGGAACCACCTTGGGTCTCCCCATTCTTCCCTTCCCTCATCGGGCTCTGGTTTTCAGTGCCGGCTGCCCTTCTGAGCTGATGAGCACACACTCCGGCAGCTGATGTGAAGAGTGACAGTCAGCTGCCTTGGCGTCTGTTCTGTGTCTTTTCATAAGAAAACCTGAGTCAGATCAGTTTCCTGTTGGTACGTGCCTCTTACGCTCCGAGTAGATTTATGAGTTCGTTCCCTCCAACCAGCCCACACGAAGATCAGTGTAGATACTGGCTTCCAGGTGGGAAGGCAGGAGCCACGAGGCTCTGGTCCTAGGGCTCCGGATGCTCAGTCACCACAGGGGCAATCAGCCTTCGTTTGTGGAATAGCCGGACAGACAGACAGACAGACAGGTCGGAAATTCAAGCGCAGTTACCTCTCATGGAACCAAAGGGGCTGGCTCCTGGTCTCCATGTCCTTGGGTCAGACTTCGTTGCTGAATATGGGCAGTCACGGGCAGTGCCGAGTGGCATTTGGAAAGAAGCACACCCACACACTCGGAGAGAGACGTGCTGTGTGCCTGTGCTGACCTCTGAGGCTCTGGTGACACCGGGTTCTCAGGAAGTGCCCGGGCACAGGCCCCAGCTCCTGAGAGTGAGTGTTGAGCACCTTCGCCTGCTTTGCAGAAGCCGTTTTCCCACCCAAAGTCTGCCCGCCTCCCTGCCAGCTACTGCCGTCGTGTCTCCGTCTTCTGGGGTGTTTTTAATGAAACCTCGTCCGATGGGCACCTATCGCGTGCGTGCGTGGGTTACATGGCTTCCGCGCTGCTCTGTCTTTCAGTCCTCCCAGCGCTGACCCAACTCTCAGCTCCGGAGGACAGACTCTCTTTCTGCTCCTCCGTTCACAGGCAGTAAGCCTTCGGTGGCCGCACTAGTGCTCGGGTGACGGTGGCCGCACTAGTGCTCGGGTGACACCCCCAGGGCGATGTCCCCCAGGGTATGATGTCCTAGGATACTGTTGTCTGCCAGGTTAATTGACTTTGTACAACATTTAGGTATTTAATTAGAGGAAATCAATGTGATCTTGGCTCTCTCACTGCCTTCAGTGGTTGTGTGGGGTTTTTTTTTGTTTGTTTGTGTGTGTGTGTGTGTGTGTGTGTGTGTGTGTTTTAAGTTAAAGGTATTTTATCTTGGGATTTTTTATTTAAAGAAATCGGTCCTTTGTTAGCGGAATGCCATTCACCTGTCTGTGTGGATGGGCCTGCTGGCCCTGGGGTTGGAGGGCCAAAGTGCTGTGTTTTTAGAGGGTGCCTGGGCTCTCTTTCTGCTGGGCCGGGGAAACAGCAGCTTTCTTTGCCTTGAAGACTGACCTGTGGCATGTGGCATTGTGTCTGCACAGCAGCACCCTTGTGTCTGTCCTCCCTTGGTCTGGCTTTGTCAAGCCCCAGTCATTGCCTCTCGGGCTCTGTGCCAGCTCCTCCCAGTGTGAGCGCCTCGATTAGAGTGGGGGCTGGAGAGCAGTTTTGGGTTTAGGGTTTCTGTTCTTCCTGACCTCCCGCCTGGCCCGAGGGCCCACCACCGCAGTTGTATCCTTGATTGTTTCTGGAGTCACTGTCTGCCCAGGTGTTTCCTTATCCCTGTGATTTCACTGGAAGGCTGTGAATCTCACACACACACACACACACACACACACACACGGTTAGAGGGCAGCCATTATTAATGCACCTGAGGTATTCAGAACAGGTGGCACCCGGCATTTCGTAGGCACCCAGAATCCTTGTCGAGTGAGGGGCTCTTCCTGCCGTCCAGGGGGTCTGCTCTCCTGGGCGGAGGTGACAGGCCCTGTTCGCCCAGCCTTTGGGCACCTCAGCCACACTGCTGTGAGCAAGCCTCTGTCAGCTCCAGGAGCAAACTGTTCCTGGTCCGCGTCTCCAGCAGAGAGAGCTGTCAGGGCCCAGCTTCTGCTCCCAGCAGAGGGGGCGGGAACGCCAGGTCCCTCGGTCGCCGCCCTCCCAGCAGCCCTTCTCTCCGCAGGGGGAGCTGATCACCTTCTACTACTACTGGAAGAAGACCCCCGAGGCGGCCAGCTCCCGGGCCCACCGCCGCCACCGCAGGCAGGCCGTGTTCAGGAGGATCAAGACCCGCACTGCGTCCACGCCCGTCAGCACGCCTTCCAGACCCCCCTCCAGTGAATTCTGTAAGTGGGCTTTTCACACGCTGTGTCCCACTCGGGGTCCCCGTGCGGCTGCAGCTGCGGACCTGGGAGCCGTGTGCACACGTGCACGTGTGTGCTGGCCCACAGCCTGGCCTGAGCGTACTCAGGATGTGGTAGAGCCTTTCACAGATTACTCGCCATTTAAATGTTTCTAGTAAATGCCGCATCGTTTTAATTTCTTCCAAAAGTAAGTCTTGGCCGTGGCCTGAGGGCTGTGGTAGCTTCAGGAGGTCGCTCCACTCCGCAGACGGTGTGCCGTGTGAGTGCTCATTGCACTGGGTTGTGGTGGCGTAAGAGCAGGCTCACACTCGTTCTTTTCCTCCTGCACACCACGCGCTTCCTCTTGGTGCCCACGCTACTAACCCTGACTGCTAGCATCAGCAGTAGAGAGCGTCCAGGCACAGGCCTCCAGGGGTCACTGAAGTTGCACATGCAAACAAGAAGCCACCGGTCACCCAGGGCGGGCAGGTGGCAGGTGGCACTGGCCAGAGGCAGGTCCTCAGTCTGCGTGTGTCAGGAAGGCACCACGGGGCTCTTCACCCTGATCAGACTCACCAGTTATGGGTGCCTGCCACCCAGGCTTCAGGTGCGACACCAGCCCCCAGCAATCCAGCAGGGCAGGCGCTGGGTACGCCCCTCACACGCAGTACTTGGTCCTGATGACTGGCTCTGAGAAGCTCAGAGGGCCCTGCCTCGGCCTGCTGGGCACTCGGCCTGCGGCTGGGCCTGGGCAGGCCGAGTGTGACGGTCCCCGCCCTCACCCTGTTGTGTGCCTGCCATGCCCAGTGGACCTGAGCTCGGCCAGTGAGGACGACTTCGACAGTGAGGACAGCGAGCAGGAGCTGAAGGGGTACGCCTGCCGCCATTGCTTCAGCACCAGTGAGTGGGGCTTTGACATTGGCCTTGGGTTGTGCCTCAGGGTTACCCCCCGCCCCCCGTGAAGTCAGTACAGAATGCTGACAGTGGGTGTGGTTGGGGTCAGGGAACTTGTCACTCCTGGGTACCCCAGCATTAGGGGGAGGGTTCCTGAAGCGCGCTCGTCCGGGAGAGCAGGCGGCCCCGCACCTGAGCGGAGTGCCGGGGGTCTGGCGAGCCCAGCGCTGCGCGATTGTCATGGCACCGGGGCTGGCCCCTCCCGCCCCCCTCGCAGCCTCCAAAGACTGGCACCACGGCGGCCGGGAGAACATCCTGCTCTGTACCGACTGCCGCATCCACTTCAAGAAGTACGGCGAGCTCCCGCCCATCGAGAAGCCCGTGGACCCCCCGCCCTTCATGTTCAAGCCCGTCAAGGAGGAGGACGATGGGCTCAGCGGCAAGCATAGCATGAGGACGCGGCGGAGTCGAGGCTCGGTGAGTGCGGGCGGGCGGCCGAACCCCCGCCGCTCCTCCAGCTTCCCAGGAAGCGGTGTGCCCGCACGCCCAGCTCCCTCCCCTCCCCTCTCTCCTTGGGGAGTCGGTGTGGCCATGGGTCTCCATGGGTCTCTGGCCGGTCTCCTCTAGGGGGCAGAGCTCTGCTATTTGAAACTTCTGGCTTTAAAAAAAAATTTTATTAATGTTTGATCCAGTTTGGGGAACATTGAGGTACATGTTTCTACTCACGGCAGAGCCGCCTCCTTCCACAAAGAGCTGTTGTCCAGGTTGGACATGTAGCCGGCGCCTCTGAGAGCCGGGGTGTTCCCAGCCGGGCCTTTCAGGAAGCGGTGGCACCTCCACCTTCCCCTGAGCCGCGCTCTTGGACAGCTCGTGTCCCTGGGTCACCCCCCCTGGCGGACGGGAGCGGCAGGTGCTTGTCGGGTTGGGCTGGGCAGGTCATGGAATAAGCACAGGCGGTACGGAGAGCTGGCTCCGTGTAACTGTCGTTCGGAGGGCGTGGCGAGTGGACTGTCCCCCCTGACCGAGGCCCTCAGACACCCTCCTCCGTCTAGCGCACATCCTGCAGGAGGCCCCGGAGGCGAGGGCCTTGGGTTGAAGCCGAGAATTGCCCTTCCCCTGAGCCCACCCACTTCGCTCCATGTGGACCCTGTCCGTGAGGGACAGCCACGTGCCTGTTGGCCAGGGGCTGGCATTTGGCATGGGACCAGCAGTGGGGTCTGTTCTCGGTGCCCCTGCGGGTGTGCTGGCCCAGTCTCACAGCCTCGGGTTTGGGGGGCAGATGTCTACACTGCGCAGCGGACGGAAGAAGCAGCCAGCCAGCCCCGATGGTCGCGCCTCGCCCACCAATGAAGACATCCGCTCCAGTGGCCGCAACTCCCCCAGCGCGGCCAGCACCTCCAGCAACGACAGCAAAGCGGAGACGGTGAAGAAGCTGGCCAAGGTACGGCGTGGGGCGGGCGGGCTCTGGCCACCCTCCCGGGGCCGCCTGATCGCTCGGCTCCCTCCAACACGGGCCGCAGCTCATCATGGAGCCTCCCAGGACAGCACTGCCCTGCGGGGCTGCACCTGGGCTGGAGAGGGGGTCCAGCTCCGCTCCAGCACTGACCTTCGGGGGCTCCCGAGGCCTCAGGGCGGGAGACGCAGGGGGTGATGGGAGAGGCCTGTTCCCGCCTGGCTCCGCTCTCCTCTTCCAGAGTTTTCTTCTGAGATAGAGCTCCACTGGGGCGGGGAGTTAGGTCTGGCCCGAGGCTGGCGGGACCCTCTGCTGAGCCTCCTGTGCCTCCCCGCCGCAGAAGGTGAAGGAGGGAGCCTCGTCACCCCTGAAGAGCACCAAGCGCCAGCGGGAGAAGGTGGCCTCGGACACAGAGGAGGCCGAGCGGACCAGCTCCAAGAAGACCAAAACCCAGGTGGGCCTCCAGCTGGCGGCTAGTCTCTCTGGGGTGGCCTGCTGGTCCTGAGGCCACGCTGGCTACCTGCTGTGCATGTGCCAGGCTCTGGCCACGCAGGCAGACTAGAGCGCCCTCCCCGCCTCTCGCCTTAGGAGATCAGCCGGCCCAACTCGCCGTCCGAAGGCGAGGGAGAGAGCTCTGACAGCCGCAGTGTCAACGATGAGGGCAGCAGCGACCCCAAAGACATCGACCAGGACAATCGTAGCACGTCCCCCAGCATCCCCAGTCCCCAGGACAATGAGAGCGACTCTGACTCCTCTGCGCAGCAGCAGACGCTGCAGGCCCAGCCCCCAGCCCTGCAGGCGCCCAGTGGAGCTGCTCCAGCTCCCTCCGCAGCACCCCCAGGAGCTCCCCAGCTCCCCACACCGGGGCCCGCACCCTCGGCCGTTCCTCCACAGGGCTCCCCCTCAGCCTCCCAGCCCCCCAGCCAGGCTCCACCCGGTGCTGCTTCCCATGCCCATATCCAGCAGGCACCTGCTCTGCACCCACAGCGGCTGCCCTCCCCGCACCCCCCGCTGCAGCCTCTGACCGTGCCCGCTGGCCAGACCTCCGCCCCGCCTCACCCCCAGCCCCCCCTGCACAGCCAGGGCCCACCCGGCCCCCACAGCCTGCAGGCCGGGCCCCTCCTGCAGCACCCAGGCCCCCCTCAGCCCTTTGGCCTCCCGCCCCAGGCCTCCCAGGCAGCAGCTCACCCCCACCCCTCTCTGCAGCCGCCGGCTTCTCAGTCAGTCCTGCAGCCTCAGCAGCCCCCAAGGGAGCAGCCCCTGCCGCCCGCGCCCTTGGCCATGCCTCACATCAAGCCCCCACCCACGACGCCCATCCCGCAGCTGCCAGCACCACAGGCCCACAAGCACCCCCCTCACCTCTCAGGGCCCTCCCCCTTCTCCATGAATGCCAACCTCCCACCCCCTCCAGCACTGAAGCCCCTGAGCTCCCTGTCCACACACCACCCCCCTTCAGCACACCCCCCGCCGCTGCAGCTCATGCCTCAGAGCCAGCCTCTGCCCTCCTCCCCCGCCCAGCCTCCTGTGCTGACCCAGAGCCAGAGCCTGCCCCCTGCTGCTGCCGCCCACCCCCCTGCAGGCCTCCATCAGGCGCCCCCGCAGCCCTCATTCGCTCAGCACCCCTTTGTCCCCGGAGGCCCTCCTCCCATCACCCCTCCGTCCTGCCCCTCCGCTTCCACTCCACTCGCGGGACCTGGCCCGTCGGCCCAGCCCCCCTGCTCTGCTGCCGTCTCTTCCGGAGGCAGCACGCCTGTGGGGGCAGCCTGCCCGCTGCCCACTGTCCAGATCAAGGAAGAGGCTCTGGACGAAGCCGAGGAGCCCGAGAGCCCCCCTCCACCGCCGAGGAGCCCGTCCCCCGAGCCCACCGTGGTGGACACGCCCAGCCACGCCAGCCAGTCGGCCAGGTACGTCTCGGGGAGCTGGGCGGCCCTGGGCAGGCCCCGCCCAGGGCAGGCCCTGACGGCAGCGTGCCTTTCAGGTTCTACAAACACCTGGACCGGGGCTACAACTCGTGCGCACGGGCAGACCTGTACTTCATGCCCCTGGCGGGCTCCAAGCTGGCCAAGAAGCGGGAGGAGGCCATCGAGAAGGCCAAACGGGAGGCCGAGCAGAAAGCGCGCGAGGAGCGGGAGCGGGAGAAGGAGAAGGAGAAGGAGCGCGAGCGGGAGCGGGAGCGCGAGCGGGAGGCTGAGCGCGCGGCCGTGAGTGCTGGGCCCTGGCGGGCGGGCGGGCGGCTGTGTGTGCAGGGCGGGCACCGAGACAAGGCTCTGCAGGGGAGGGTCCACAGGGAGCTACGGCCCAGAGGAGACCATCCCGGGGGCTGGGCCAGATCCTGTCCCAGGCCGTGCCTCAGGCCGCTGGGTGTTGGGCGGAGGGACCGGGGTCAGTGCAGGGTGGCCACTGGGCAGAGCTCACCTCCCAAGGACCCTAGGCAGCCGGTCTCCCCCACCCGCCTTGTTCTCAGCAGAAGGCGTCCAGCTCGGCACACGAAGGCCGCCTCAGCGACCCCCAGCTTGGCGGTCCCAGCCACATGCGGCCGTCCTTCGAGCCGCCGCCCACCACCATTGCCGCCGTGCCCCCGTACATCGGGCCGGACACCCCTGCCCTCCGGACTCTGAGCGAGTACGCCCGGCCCCACGTCATGTCGCCCACCAACCGCAACCACCCCTTCTACATGCCCCTCAACCCCACTGACCCGCTGCTGGCCTACCACATGCCCGGCCTCTACAACGTGGACCCCACCATCCGGGAGCGGGAGCTGCGGGAGCGCGAGATCCGGGAGCGCGAGATCCGGGAGCGGGAGCTGCGGGAGCGGATGAAGCCGGGCTTCGAGGTGAAGCCCCCCGAGCTGGACCCCCTGCACCCGGCCACCAACCCCATGGAGCACTTCGCCCGGCACAGCGCCCTCACCATTCCCCCCACTGCGGGCCCCCACCCTTTCGCCTCGTTCCACCCGGGCCTGAACCCCCTGGAGAGGGAGAGACTGGCCCTGGCGGGCCCCCAGCTGCGGCCCGAGATGAGCTACCCCGACAGACTGGCGGCCGAGCGCATTCACGCCGAGCGGATGGCATCGCTGACCAGCGACCCTCTGGCCCGGCTGCAGATGTTCAACGTGACCCCCCACCATCACCAGCACTCACACATCCACTCGCACCTCCACCTCCACCAGCAGGACCCCCTGCACCAAGGTGGGTGCGGGCTGCGAGAGGGCTTGTGGGTGGCTCCCGGGGGGACCCCAGAAAGGCAGGCTGTCGGTGGTTACGGAGGGAGAACCTAAGAAGCATCTTCTGCCCTCTTCGGCTCTGGCTCCGCTCACCAGCCAGGGCTGCCCAGCCAGCTCACTCTGGCAGGGAGTGCCTGCCTGGCCGGTTTGAGGCAGACCGGCACAGCGAGAGCCTGTGCCCTCCGAAGCTCTGCAGACCAGGCAGATGGGGGAGGTGCCCTGACCCTGCTCTGGAGTGGGCGGTGTGCCCGCTCCCTGGGACCAGGGCTGCATGGAGGCTGAGCTCCGTGCCGGGGAGCAGGGCGGCTGACAGAGCGGGACGCAGGCGGGGAGGGTCCCAGCCCTGACAGAAGGCCCGGGGAAGCTCAGGAGCGCACAGTTGCCCTGTGGCCCCGACACCTGGAAGTGTCACGCCCCCAGCGTGGGCCGTTCAGCCCAGTGTATCCAGCAGGCGGCCTGGCGCTGTGGGGTGGGAGGCATCGTACAGTGTTTGCTGGGCACTGTGGTGAGCCAGGCGCAGGGGTAGGTGCTGGCCAGGCCCATCCCCGTCCACTGTCCCAGGCCGGAGGCCTCTGGACGAACCTGGCTGTGGGAGTTGTCAGTGTTCTGGAGAAGAGTGAGCCGGGGAGAGAGAACAGGCCGCTGGGCGATGCTGCCATTATAAAAAGGAAGCGGGCATAGGGGGAGGCATTGGAGAGGGCATCTCTAGGCAAAAGGAGGACTTGAGGGAGCCAGCGAGGACCTGCAGAAAGGCGAGCCCACAGCCCGGAGCCCGCCCCTGCCCACAGCGGTCTGCTGGCGCCTACGGCCTCGGTACAGGCAGCCTGGACGAGGGGTGCTGGCGAGGGCCGTCAGCCAGGCAACTCTGCTGGTCCGGTCCTCAGAACGGATTGGGGGATGGGACTGTGGGGGTGCTCACATCCGCTCTGCACTTGCGCTTCACTTTCTGGAGCTCAACTATGGGCATGTGGGGAGACCGGAGGACGGTCCCTCTGGGTCAAGGTCACTGGTCCTGGTGGTGAGGAGGACGTCCCTGGTTCCAGCTGGGGTGGGGAGCGGCGGAGAGCCCTGCGCCTCTGTGTCTGGACTTCTGCCCCTTCTTTCAGGTTCAGCAGGCCCCGTGCACCCGCTGGTGGACCCCCTGACTGCTGGCCCTCACCTGGCTCGCTTTCCCTATCCCCCTGGCACCCTCCCCAACCCTCTGCTTGGACAGCCCCCCCATGAGCACGAGATGCTTCGTCACCCCGTTTTTGGTAAGAATGCACCTGGGGAAGGCGGGGCCCAGGGAGGAGCTGGTTAGTGGTCTGGCCCCAGGGCCCGCTCATTCCTTGGTTCATGTGTTCAATCCCCTCTGGGGGGGTGGGGGGGGCTGCACGCGTGTAACAGGAACCCAGATGGGAACAGTGGGAATGAAGGAATAACAGAGGCTCCGCGTTTAAATCTGCGGCTTAGGAAGGAGGCCTCTCTGAAGAAGCAGCACCAGGCTGAGGCCTACGGGGGGGGGGCGGCACTCAGGCACCCCTCCCCAGAGGGCCTCCCGGTCTCCTTGCAGCCTGGGCCTTGTCTTGGTCCTCCCCCTGGACTGTCTGCTCAGGAGACTTTGTGTTTGACAGGCACCCCCTACCCCCGAGACCTGCCTGGGGCCATCCCACCCCCCATGTCAGCTGCCCACCAGCTACAGGCCATGCACGCCCAGTCGGCGGAGCTGCAGAGACTGGCCATGGAGCAGCAGTGGCTGCACGCACACCCCCACATGCATGGCAGCCACCTACCAAGTCAGGAAGATTATTACAGGTAAGGGGGGAGGGCCTGAGGGAGGGGCAAGCTGGCCGGGCTCCCACCTACCCCCTGCGGGCCACTGCCCCAGCCTGAGGGCCGCCCCTCCTGGCTACATGGGGTCCTGTCCGTGTCCCTGGGGGGACCCCCTCTTGGGGGCGAGGCGGGCTGGCCTCCTGGGAGCCCCCGCCTGGTGCTGAAGGCGCTCTCCTCTGCTTCTCTTCCAGTCGGCTGAAGAAAGAAGGCGACAAGCAGTTGTAGGTTATTTATTGCTCACTGGCGGCGGAAGCCCAGGTCCTGGGGGGTAACCGGGACTTTTTACATGCGATAGGAGCTGCAAAAGCGAAGGAATATCTTCTAAAGATGTCTTTATATATTTAAAGCCCACACCTGAAATGTATCCACATATAGTGTGTGTTAGTAGAGAGGATTCCCTGCGGCTGGTTCGGGTCTCCCTGCATGACAGCCCCCAGAAGCCTAGTGAGTCCTGGACCGGACTGAGCATTCAGAAACTACCCAGCAATCTTGGGGTTCGGCTTTCGTCTCCTTCCCTTCCTCGACTTCTCAGTAGGTGCTAGAACCCAGTCACACCCTCACTGTGCGTGCAGACACACTCAGTCACGTGTGCCAAAACCCGCGGGGTTGCAGATAGAGGCGGCATCTGAGTTTGGAATCCAAAAGCTATAATTTTTGAAGAATCTTTTATTTTACTACATTGTTGGAAATCTTCATAATTTGAGAAAGTCCTGCAGCACGGCTTTTTGCATCTGTAAATAGTTTCAGAGCAGCCTTTTTTTCCTCCCACAAACTACTGTTCCCATCTATTTTTTCCAGCCATGTCACTAATTGTGAATTCCTACCGGCTATTGACAGAATACAGAGTTGATTTTTTAATAAAAAGTTATATATAATTATCCCTTTAATTAAAGGGAACAGATGGGCGTTACTAATTACAAACGGGCAAAAGCTTGGGACTGGGTCCGGTTGCAGCAGTGAGCATCCAGGGCTTTGCAGGGACGATGTTACAAATGGCTTTTGTTTCGCTGCTGTGGTTTCCCACTTCTGTCTGCCCCTGGCTTGTGCGTGGCCAGCGGCGCAGACACCAGCTGGATGGACTCTCCTGTCGTTGCACCAGGAGCGCAGGGGTTAAATGTCCACCGTCCTGTGTCTGCGGAGAGAAAGCACATGTTTCCGTGTGTGTGGTTGCAGATCTGACAGGTTTCTGGGCGCACATGTCTGATTGTTCTGTCTGGACTGCCCTTCACACTTTGACGATGGCATAAGCATTCTCCCAGTGAGTCCCTGTAAGTCATTCAGCACGTGTGTGGCCGCAGGGACCTGTTGGCCATCTGCCCTCCCGTGTGTCCTCAGGCCACAGGCCGGGGAGAGGAGGCCCCCAGGTGGCACAGCTGTGGGTGGTGGCCGGTGTCTGCCAGGAGCATGGTGACCGTGTCAGACTGGGATACCATTTGTGTCCACCCTTCATCCTGGAGTGGCAGCCGCACACGGGGAAGGGAAGGCGGGCTACCCTGGGAGGTGCCACCGGGGGCTCGGGCCACGCTGCAGAGGCCCCTGGGCTGTCTGCACCTGCTCCCGCCAGATGTGTGGCCTCTTCCCTCCGACTCCCGAGGGCTGTTTCTGCCGTTGTGTGTGGTGGCCACATCCCGAATTGTCAGGCGAGAGGGTGCCTGTGGGTCAGGGGGTGTGACAAACGTCCAGGACCTGAGCCACGCGGGTGGAAGGGAGCTGGCACTGGGCCCCAGAAGCCCAGGTGCCGGCGCTGATCTGGGCTCCCGATTCACCCTGCATTGGGCAGTGCCCACCCCAGTAACCCTTTGCTTTCACTGGGACAGATAGAGGATTGTTTTATTTGTTGAAAATGTTTGTAGTTTTTTTTCTTTAGTTTTCTTTCATTCCATTTCTGCCTTAAATTTAGCTCCGTGTAGGGGAGACAAGCTCAAATGGACTCTTTGTCATCATGCTGGCGGCCGGTCGGCAGGGATGTTGTTCCTGGGGGCCGCCCTTCTGCGGCTCCCGCTGCCCCGCCTCCCGCCCCTGCCCCCCTCCTCAGTCAGGCCCCCCGCTCCTCCCGGCACCCGTCTGTCCAAAGAAGAGGGCGTTCCGTGCTTGAGTCCGTGTTAAGGCTGTGGAAGGCGGGTCTGTCGGCCTCGGTCCCCCACCCGCGGGGAAGCACCGAGGTTCCTGCAGCCCGAGGCCCGGCCGGGCCAGCTGCCGTGGGGGCCGGGCCCTCCCGGTCTTGGAAGCCCGGCCCCGGGTTTCCTTCGGTTTTCCTTCCTTTCCTTTGAAGTTGGGTTTTGCTTTTCTGTGTTTTGTGTGTATCTCGTTCAATGTTGTCAAGGTGGCGCTTCAGGTCTCACCACCGCGGCCAGAGCGGGGCGTCCCGCGCCGCGTGTCTGTCTGAAGCTAATGTACATAGGAGTAGTTTGCCGTGAGCTAACGTGTGAGCAGCGTAGACACCAGAGATCGCGACTTCTGTGCTCTCTCCATTCGAGTATTTTGTAATTTTTGGAAATATTTGTGGACATAAATAAAACCGAGCTACACTACAACAGCTGGGTGTCGACGGCGGCGCGCCCGCGCCCTGTGTCTCATTCCTGGGGGCGGCGGGCGCTGGCGGTCGGCCCTACCTGGGTGCCCGGGTGGGGAGGACGGAGGGGGCATCTGGTGCCCTCAGCTGCTCACCTTTCAAAGCAGCTTCTGGCAAGATCCACTGCGGCTCTGGGAGGAAGGTGAGTGCACTTGTCCTTGGGAGATGCTCCCACCTGCAGAATGGCCCCGGGTGGGGCGGCATGGGACCGAGACCCCTCTCCCAGGTCCGTGTCTGCCGCCGTCACCCACGCCGCTGTGGGGGCACCGCCAGGTGTGCGGCCTGTGCACGGCTGCCTCCTCTCGGGCTCCTCCTGCCCCCCTTCCTGCCCCTGAGCAGGCTGAGGACACCCCACTCTGCTGCCCCCCAGCAGCGGGCGGCCGCTCGCCCCAGACCCGCGGGGGAGCGAAGGAGGGGCCGCCAGCTGTGGGCCCCGCACTGGGTCAGGGGTGAGGAGGAGGCCAAGGAGGGAACGTGTGCAGCAGGAACCCAGGTGCTTCTGCTGTGAAGCTGGTTTCAGTGGCGGACACTTAATGAGACGCAAATGTGAAAGGAAACGAGGCGTGTCTGAATGGGTACGAGTCCCCGGGAGAAAAGGCCCTGGCCAGCGTGCAGTCTCAGGGAAGGCGTGGGCTGGCCGTGGTCCCCCTGCCGGGCACCGCCTCTGCCCCCGGTGGTGCGTCAGCAGGTCGGGCAGGGGCTGCTTTACTCTTGTGGCCCCTGGGGAGCCCTCAGGTGTGGACACCCATGTGGTGAATCAGGAGGAAAGTAGAATTTAAGGCGCTTCCTACGCAGCCCTCCCAGGGCTCTCCAAGGTCCCTCCCAGGTCCTCACCGGCACTTCCAGTCTTGGCCACCAGGTGGCAGTCTGTCCGGTCCAGACACCATCTCGGGCTGCCAGCCCTGGTGACACCTGCGGGGTAAGGTCCCCTTTCCCCCAGATGCTCAGGAGGGAGGTATGGGTGGTATTTTGTAAAATTGACATTTCCTGGAGGTGGGGAGCTGGACATAAAAAGGCACTGGGCAGTCCCGGCAGGGTGAGAAGGCAGGGAAGGGCCTGGGCTGGGTGGGGCGGGCAGGACCCAGGGGCGGATGAATGACCACAGAAAGATGGCCTCTCACTCGCGCTGCATCCTGGCGCCCGGCCCAGTGTTGGGACCTGCAGAGGGAGGTGGCTGTGGCTCTCCCGGAGCAGAAGAGAGTTTCAGTTGGGGGGTTTCCAAGCATGACGGCCTCTGTGTCTCACACACACACACACACACACACACACCCTCATTCACACACATCCTCATTCACACACACACACACACATACACACACACACACACCCTCATACACACACACATACACAGTCACACATACACACACACACTCTGAGTCACACTCACACATACACACACACACACACCCTCATTCACACACACACACTTAAAAAAAAACCCCAAGCTTCTGCCCCACGGGCCCTGTGTGCCCCCAACTCAGGACCCCTCATCTCCGAGTCCTCCAGGAGGGGGCGCTCACCACCAGGATGAGGCCACCACATGCGCCGTGTGGACCTGTAGACACGCTCAGCGGGCGGCTCTGGCCAGTTCAGGCACGTTCCAGGGAGGCACCTCCATTCCCGCAGCCTGTGGCCCGTTGTGAGGGGGGTGTCAGATGCCACCACCCTCGCCCCTGTACCCCACACGTGCCCAGGGTTCGCCGACGCCTAGGAGGGGGGCAGCTGTGGCTCTGCCGTCTGATCCCTCGACAATGCCGTGTCACCCTGGTGCTGGGACGGCCGTGAGCGCCCAGGAGCACGGCTGGCTTTCAGGTTTGCTGAGGGGTTTGGGTTTGGTTTTGGCCACCCAGCCTGCAGAGCCAGGCTCGGCCGCCGGACACTGCTGTCCCTGATCGGCTGCAGGTCTGCCAAGGGGTGGGGCTGCCACCTTCCCCAGGGGGAGGGAAGTGAGTCAGGCAGCGCTCAGCTCACGCAGGGCGTGCCTCAGACCTAGGAACCTCCAGCAGCGCTGAGGTCCCACCGTCATCACAGCTTGCTAGAGAGAGGGAGGGAGGGAGGGAGAGAGAGAGAGAGAGAGAGAGAGAGAGATGCTCTGGGGGGAAGGAAGCAGGTGTGGCCCAGCAAGTCCTGGGCCTTGTGGTGGCTGGGAACAGACCTGGGGTCAAGGGCAGCTTTTGGGAGCTGGCCCCAGGGCCCGGCGCTCTGCTCAGTCACTGCCCCTAACAGCAACCAGCGCTTGACTCTGGGCAGCTCCTTGGGGAAAAGAGGCCGGCGACACCGTTCCCACTTGCACAGGGATCTTTGCTGGTGTAGAAAGTTCCAGAAAGAGGCCCGGGCTGTGGCTAGCCAAGGGCGAGCAGGGAACCCCCGTCTCTCCCATTTAACTGCAGCAAAAACAGCCGGCCCGGGAACCCACACTTAACATTTTCTCTTTTTTAAAAAAATATTGTATTACATATGTTCTTCCTCCCGTCCCCCTTAACATTTTCTAGAAAAATCTAAAGCTCTTCCAAGCAATATGAATGAGGGGAGATGAGTCTGGAGTCCCAGGAAAGCATGGGACAACCAGGGGCTCGAAGGAGCTGTGTGGTTTGCAAAGTCACTGAACTTCCTGTGCCGCCCACACGTGGAGCAGGAATGATGGGACCTGCTTTGCTTAGTTCATGGTTCATAACCATGAAGGTAAAATGACATGATGTGAAGGCAGGGGGCAAAGACTCACTCCAGCCAGGTGGGCTTCCTGGAGGAGGTGGCATTTAGATCGTGGAGGAAGCAGAGATGGATGGGCAGAGAAGAGGGAAGGGCCTCGCCTGCCGGAATGGCGTGAGCACAGGCGTGGGTTGTGGCTGCCCTGGGTGGCGCTGTGGCTGTGTATGAGGCTGAAGCCATGCACGGGACGGCAGGCACAGGGGGACGGGCAGGGTCCCGGCTGCGTGTGAGGCCCTTAGCATTGGCTCCTCGGGCACTGGGAGTTGCAGAGGGCGTTGAAGGGGATGAGCTCAGATCTGCAGGGTGGACGGTGGGCCACGAGGGTAGACTGCAGGCGACGGGGTGGGCAGAGGTTCTGGACCAGCGCAAGGGCCACAGAGGAAGGACCCAGGAGCCTCACCGTGCCCTCCGCTCCCGGGGGGCAGCAGGCAATGGCACGAAGGGAGGCCAGGGTCAAGTCCGAGGACAGGCATCTGCTTCATCTTGAGTTCCCACCTGAGTGTTTTGCTGTCTGTGGTCCCTGAACACGCCAAGCAAGTTCCCATCTCAGATCTGCGCCATCTTCCGCTCTTCACCGTTCAGATGCCACCGCACCAGAGGCCACGCCCTTCTCCCAGGGATAGCTCACTCCACACCCATCACCAGTAGGTGCTCTTGTCTTTCTTCCACAGCACCTAACTGCCGTCCTCAGCACAGACCTCGGTGTACTATGTCTACTCTCCTCGCATCGGCTGACTGAGGGCAGACACTTGTGCTCACAGCTCAACCTCCAGCACATTCTCTGCCTGCCATACCCAGGGAGCTTGTGGGTGGGTGGGTGGGTGGGAGGAAGGATGAGTGGATGGAGGAATGGAGGGATGGATGGATGGATAGATGGGAAGATGGCTGGGTGGGTAGATAGCTGAATATGAGGATGAATGAATGAATGCGAGACCTTTTGACCCCAAAGCATTACTCAGGGATGCAATGTACAATTAGGCCAGGCTCTGTCCACCTCAGCACAGTTGACATTTGGGGATGGGTTTCAGCTCTTTGTTGTGGGGGTTGTACTGTGCATTGCAGAATATTTACAGCAACTCGACATTATCAGCCACCCAAATTGTGATAACCAAAAATATCTCCAGATATTGCCGAAAGTCACCTGGGGTGGGCATGAGGGGCCAAAATCGCTGCCAGTTGATAACCATTGAGTTACACCTTAGCCTTCAATGATTCTTATTGCAAGAAAATACTATGAACGACTATGTGCCAACAAATTTGACAACCTGGGTGAAATGGACAAATTCCTAGAAACTTACAATCTTACAAGACTCCATGGGGAAGAATCAGAAAATCTGAATAGGCCGATAACTAATGAAATTGAAGCAGTAATCAAAATATTCCCAGCAACAGCAAATAAAGCCCTGGACTAGATGGCTTAACGAGAGTTTTGCCTAACATTCAAAGAACACATATCCTCCCAAACTATTAGAAAAAAATTCAAGAGACTTTCAAGTTTTTTTGTACAAGGCCAACATTATCCTAATTCACAAATCAGATAAAGATACTACAAAGAAAGAAAGAAAATGACAGGCCAAATCCCTGATGAACTTAGATACAAAATACTCAACAAAATATTAGCAACTTGGGTCCAGCAATAGGTCATACACTATGACCAACGGGGATTTATTCTGGGTATGCAAGACTGATACAATATTCACAAATCAAACATGGTACGTCACATAAGCAAAATGAAGGATAAAAATCACATGGCCATAACAACAGACACAGAAAAAGCATTGACAAAATCCAGTACCCGCCGAAACCGGTTTGGCTCAGTGGTAGAGCGTCGGTCTGCAGACAGAAAGGTCCCAGGTTCGATTCCGGTCAAGGGCATGTACCTGGGTTGCAGGCACATCCCCAGTAGGGGATGTGCAGCTGGTCGATGCTTCTCTCATCGACGTTTCTAGCTCTCTATCTCTCTCCCTTCCTCTCTGTAAGAAATCAATAAAATAAAATAAAAAATAAAAAAGATACCTTTCTAAAAAAAAAAAAAAAATCCAGTACCCAATGTATGATAGACTATCAGCAAAGTGGGAATAGAGGGATCATGCCTCAACATTATAAAGGCCATATATGACAAACATAACCAACATACTCAATGGGCAAAAACTAAAAGCATTTCCCTTAAGATCGGGAACAGAACAGGGACATCTGCTTTCACCATTCTTCAACAGTACTGAAAGTCCTGGCCACAGCAATCAGACAAGAAGAAAAAGAGCAAAGGCATTTAAACTGGAAAGGAGGAAGTAAAACTCATTAGCACATGATATTGTACATAGAAAACCCTAAAGGTGCCACCAAAAAAAAAAAATGCTAGATTTAATGAATGAATTTGGCAAGATAAATACAAAATTAATGCCCAGAAAACAATGGCATTTTTATACACCAATAGTAAACTCTCAAAGAGAAACTAATTTAAAAATCCCACTTACCATTGCAATAACAATAAAATAATAATATACGTAGGAATAAAATTAACGAAGGAGGCAAAGGACCTGTACTCAGAAAACTAGAACATTGAAAAAAGAAATAAAGGAACAAATAGAAGCATATACCATGTTCATGGATTGGAAGAATGAACATCATTGAAATGTCCGTGCTACCCAAAGCAATCTTCAGATTCAGTGCAATCCTTATTAAAATACTAATGGCATATTTCACAGATCAAAAATATTTGAAAATTTTATGTGGAACCAAAAAAGAACCCAAATAACCTTAGCGATCTTGAGAAAGAAGAACAAAGTTATAGGGATCACAATCCTGGATATCAAACTATACTACAAAGCCATTGCCATCAAAACAGCCTGGTATTGGCACAAGGACAAGCATAGAGACCAAATGGATCATGATAGAGACCCCAGAAATTGACCCACACCATTATGGTCAATTAATAGTTGATGAAAGAGGCAAGAGCCTACAGTGGAGTAAAGATCTCTTCAATAAATGGTGTTGGGAAGGTACATACAAAAGGAAAGAAAGAAAAACTAGACCACCGACTTACACCATATACAAGAGTAAAAACATGGATAAGACTAAGTTGTGAAATGATAAAAATCCTAGAAGGAAACGTAAGCAGTCAAGTCTTAAGTAGTATTTTTGCCAATTCATCTCCTAGGGCAAGAGAAACAAAAATGAGATTACATCGAACTAAAAAGCCTCTGCCCAGCAGAAGAAACCATCCACCAAGTGAAAAGGGAACCCACCGTATGGGATAATGTATTCACCAGTGGTACATCTGATAAGGGCTCAATTTCCAAAATACACAAAGAACTCCTTCAAGTCAGCACACCACGACAAACAGTCCAATTTTAAAAAAACGGTCCAAGGACATGAATCGATACTTCTCTAAAGAGGGCATAGAGATGGCCAATAGACATGAAATAACACTTAATGTCATGGACCATCAGAGAAATAAAAAATTAAAACTACAATGATGTAGCGCTTTGCACCTGCCAGAGTACCTCCAATAAATCAATAAACCAGTGCTCAGGAGGGGGTGGAGGTCTGGGGGACACTAGTTCGCCGCTGGTGGGAATGCAGATGGGCGCAGCCACCATGGAAAACGGTAGGAGTTTCCTCAGGGATTTAAAAACGGAAACTGCCATTGGATCCAGCGACTCCACTTCTGGGAATGTGCTCTAAGAGACCAGAAACACCAGTCAGGAAGGATCCTGTGCGCCCTGTGCTCACGGCAGCCTTATTTACAACCCGAGGTCTGGTGCCCGGATGCAGGCACTGGCGAGGGCCCTCGGCGTGGCTGTGGGATCTGGCTGAAACCAGCAGTCCAATGCCACCTGCTGCTCCTGCCCGCCCTCCTGCTCGCCCCGGCCCGGCCCTGACCCCCTGTGCCTTCCAGATTGGGAGAGGCTTGATGCCACAGCGACGCTCACAGGTCGGGAGCCTCGCGTCTGGTGCCCATCCTAAGGGGGAGTGGGTCAGTCCACCCGGCGGGCCCCGGGATCCAGATTTTGATTCGTCCCACTGACATTTGTGCTGGTTCTCGGGAGCCACCTGGAGGCCACTTTTATATCGCTTCTTCCTTGTGGAGCATCTAGGGAATGGAAGCAGGCCAGTAGCCCAGAGAGTGCTGGTGACACCGGTCAGCTGGTCCCTGGTCCATTCTCCGGAGACTGGACCTGCAGCACTGCTGAGGGAGGGAGGCACTGCCACCAGGCTGATGGGCCAGCGTGGGTGGGTCAGCTGAGCGACAGTCCCCCTGTAGGAGCGCACTGACCACCAGGGGCAGCTCCTGCGTTGAGCGTCTGCCCCCTGGTGGTCAGTGTGTGACAGCAACCAGTTGACTGGTCATTCAGTGGCTTAGGCTCTTATATATATAGATAGCTAAGATCTGGAAACAGCCCCAAGTGCCCATCAATAGATGAGAGGATAAAAAAGCTGTGGTAGCCGAAACCTGTTTGGCTCAGTGGTAGAGCATCTGTCTGCGGACTGAAAGGTCCCAGATTCGATTCCGGTCAGGGGCATGTACATTGGTTGCAGGCACATCCCCGGTAGGGGGTGTGCAAGAGGCAGCTGGTCGATGATTCTCATCGACATTTCTAGCTCTCTATCTCTCTCCCTTCTTGTCTGTAAAAAAACAATAAAATATATTTTAAAAAATAAAATAAAAATCTGTGGCAATGGAATGCTATGCAGTGTAGAAAAAAAGAACAAGAACAAGAAAAAAAGAAAGAAAAAGAAGGCGCCCTTCCCCTTTGCAACAGCCTGGATGGAACGAGATTATCATGCTGCATGAAATAAGCCAGTCAGAGCAAGACAAGTATCACAGGATCTCACTTATATGTGGAATCTAACGAACAACATAAACTGATGAACAACATTGGTGCAGAGGCCTGGATGCATGGAGCAGACTGAAGATCCCAGAGAGGAGGCGGGAGGGGGAACCGGACCAAAGAACTTACATACAGACATGCCTGGCCCACGGGCACAGACGGGGAGGGAAGGCCTGGGGCGGGGCAGGGCAGAGGAGGCACGGGTGGGAAGATGGGGGGCATCTGTAATACTCCCCACAATAAAAGCAACTTCTGACACCTGCTCCCCAGGTGCACGTGGAAAGAGGCCCCTCCCCCATGACCTCTCACTCCCAGGAGAGCCACACGAGACACCACAGGCTTTGCTGCCGCCGTTTATTGTTTTATCACATATTTACATTCCAACTGGAGACCTGTCCGTCCGCGCCAGGCCCTCCGGCTCCAGCCCCGGGGGCACCGGCTCGGTCACACGCCCAGCAGGAGGGGCTGGTGCTCCTCGCCGGCCGCGGGCGGCAGCTCGTAGACCACGCACAGGGAGGAGTAGAGGCAGCCCAGGAAGGACACGAGGCTGGAGAAGTACATCACCCCGCGGGCGCTGCCCACCGCCGCCGTCAGCGGCCCCAGCACCAGCGACACCAGGATCTGGGCCAGGAAGTACTGGCAGCTGAGCAGCGAGATGTCCACGCCCATGCCCCGCCGTGTGCCGTCCGCGCTGGACCCTGCGAACTGCCGGGAGGGGCTCAGTGCGGGCCGGACCCGTCCCCGCGGCCAAGCCCCTGTCCCCGCGGCCCGAACCCCGTCCCCCATCCCTGCTGCCTGAACCCCCGTCCCCGCGGCCTGAACCCTGTCCCCCGTCCCCACAGCCCGAACCCCGTCCCCGCGGCCCGAACCCCCATCCCCACGGCCCGAACCCTGTCCCCCGTCTCCACAGCCCAGCCCGAATCCCGTCCCCCGTCCCCACAGCTCAAATCTCATCCCCGCGGCCCGAACCCCGTCCCCGCAGCCTGAACCCCTGTCCCCGCGGCCTGAACCCTGTCCCAGCGGCCCGAACCCCGTCCCCCGTCCCCACAGCCCAAATCTCATCCCCGCGGCCCGAACCCCGTCCCCCGTCCCCGCAGCCTGAACCCGTGGCTCGAATCCCGTCCCCCGTCCCTGCTGCCCGAACTCCGTCCCCGCAGCCTGAACCCGCGGCCCGAACCCTGTCCCCCGTCGCTGCGGCCCGAACCCCGTCCCCGCGGCCCGAACCCCGAACCCCGTCCCCCGTCCCCCGTCCCCGCGGCCCGAATCTCATCCCCGCGGCCCGAACCCCGTCCCCCGTCCCCCGTCCCCACGGCCCGAACCCCGTCCCCCGTCCCCCGTCCCCGCGGCCCGAACCCCGTCCCCCGTCCCCCGTCCCCGCGGCCCGAACCCCGTCCCCCGTCCCCCGTCCCCCGTCCCCGCGGCCCGAACCCCGTCCCCCGTCCCCCGTCCCCCGTCCCCGCGGCCCGAACCCCGTCCCCCGTCCCCCGTCCCCCGTCCCCGCGGCCCGAACCCCGTCCCCCGTCCCCCGTCCCCCGTCCCCCGTCCCCGCGGCCCGAACCCCGTCCCCCGTCCCCCGTCCCCCGTCCACGCGGCCCGAACCCCGTCCCCCGTCCCCCGTCCCCCGTCCCCGCGGCCCAAACCCCGTCCCCCGTCCCCCGTCCCCCGTCCCCGCGGCCCGAACCCCGTCCCCCGTCCCCCGTCCACGCGGCCCGAACCCCGTCCCCCGTCCCCCGTCCCCGCGGCCCGAACCCCGTCCCCCGTCCCCCGTCCCCGCGGCCCGAACCCCGTCCCCGTCCCCCGGCCCCGCGGCCCGGACCCCCTCCCCCGGCCCCCGTCCCCGCGGCCCGAACCCCGTCCCCCGTCCCCCGTCCCCCGTCCCCCGTCCCCGCGGCCCGAACCCCGTCCCCCGTCCCCCGTCCCCGCGGCCCGAACCCCGTCCCCGTCCCCCGTCCCCGCGGCCCGAACCCCGTCCCCCGTCCCCCGTCCCCCGTCCCCGCGGCCCGAACCCCGTCCCCGCGGCCCGAACCCCGTCCCCCGTCCCCCGTCCCCGCGGCCCGAACCCCGTCCCCGCGGTCCGAACCCCGTCCCCGCGGCCCGAACCCCGTCCCCGTCCCCCGTCCCCGCGGCCCGAACCCCGTCCCCGCGCCCGCAGGGGCCTCACACTCTCCAGCCCCAGCGCGCACGGGGCGTTCAGCCAGGACTTGAATAATATTTGTGCTCAGAGCTGGCGGCGGCGACAAGAATCCATGACTAACAGGCGGGGGTGCTCTCCCGGCTCTGGTCCTCCCGCCCTCCCCGAGAGGAGCCCGCCCGCCGGGCGCCGTGTCCGGACACACTCTGTCCGCGGCCTGGCCCGGCGCACACCCTGTCCCCCAGGGGCCGGTCACACCTCCCTCCCCGCCCACCGCACCACACGGGCATGTGGTGGGCACGGGATGGGCACGGTGGAGGGCCGTGTCTGTGCAGGGCTGCAGGGTGACGTGGCAGGAGGCAGTGTGGGTCCCAGCACAAGCCACCCCCACCCAGAGCCACCAATGCAGCAGGCGGACGCCGCCCCCCACGCCGCTGTGTGTGCTCCGCCTGGGTGCCCATCAGCCTGGGTGCCCATCAGCCTGGGTGCCCATCGGCCTGGGTGCCCATCAGCCTGGGTGCCCGTACCGCCTGGGTGCCCATCAGCCTGGGTGCCCATCAGCCTGGGTGCCCATCAGCCTGGGTGCCCGTACCGCCTGGGTGCCCATCAGCCTGGGTGCCCATCGGCCTGGGTGCCCATCGGCCTGGGTGCCCATCGGCCTGGGTGCCCATCAGCCTGGGTGCCCGTACCGCCTGGGTGCTCATCAGCCTGGGTGCCCATCAGCCTGGGTGCCCGTACCGCCAGGGTGCCCATCAGCCTGGGTGCCCAAACCGCCTGGGTGCCCATCAGCCTGGGTGCCCATCAGCCTGAGTGCCCATCGGCCTGGGTGCCCATCAGCCTGGGTGCCCAAATCATCTGGGTGCCCATCAGCCTGGGTGCCCATCAGCCTGGGTGCCCAAATCATCTGGGTGCCCATCAGCCTGGGTGCCCAAATCACCTGGGTGCCCATCAGCCTGGGTGCCCATCAGCCTGGGTGCCCATCAGCCTGAGTGCCCATCGGCCTGGGTGCCCATCAGCCTGGGTGCCCATCAGCCTGAGTGCCCATCGGCCTGGGTGCCCATCAGCCTGGGTGCCCAAATTATCTGGGTGCCCATCGGCCTGGGTGCCCATCAGCCTGGGTGCCCAAATCATCTGGGTGCCCATCAGCCTGGGTGCCCAAACCGCCTGGGTGCTCATCAGCCTAGGTGCTCATCAGCCTAGGTGCCCATCAGCCTGGGTGCCCATCAGCCTGAGTGCCCATCGGCCTGGGTGCCCAAATCATCTGGGTGCCCATCAGCCTGGGTGCCCATCAGCCTGGGTGCCCAAACCGCCTGGGTGCCCATCAGCCTGAGTGCCCATCAGCCTGGGTGCCCATCGGCCTGGGTGCCCATCGGCCTGGGTGCCCATCGGCCTGGGTGCCCATCGGCCTGGGTGCCCATCGGCCTGGGTGCCCATCAGCCTGGGTGCCCATCAGCCTGGGTGCCCATCAGCCTGGATGTCCAAACCGCCCATACCGCCTGGTGCCGGTTCGGCCTGGCCCTCTATCCGGACAGAGGAGGCACCTCGGAGTGGAGGGTGGGGGATGGGGGGTGCCATGTCCTCCCGGGAAGGCGGCGGCCTCGTGGGCACCAGCAGGGGGCTCGGGGACGGGCACGTGTGACCACATCCAGCTTCAGGGCGCGGGGAGGCCGCTGGGGGAGGCGGCAGGTGAGCCCAGCCCCCAGCCCGGAGACAGCCACACCTTCCCTCAGCTCCGCCCGCAGCCGGGGCGCCTGGGGCCGGTGCCCTCCGGGGGCAGGCAGCCCTCACCAAGCCCAGCGCAGGCTCGGCTGCAGGGCAGGGACCGGGCGGAGCAGGGACAGCACCGGAGCGGGGTCCCTTGGGTGCTGCTGGCACGGGCCCTGCAGTGCTGGCGGGGTGCGGGGTGCCCACAGCCTCAGGCCCCGGGGTGGCCGGGAGGGGCCTGGCATCACCCGTCCCCGAGGTTTGGCCGCTGGACTGGGCCTGCGGACAGCGGTGCTCAGGCCGCCCCGGGAATTCAGCCTGGACCGGGGTGGGTGGGTGGCAGGCCCCAAACCACAGGGCTGCGAGAAGCTCCGTCCCCACGGTGACCTCTGAGCACGACTTCCAAACCTCCGCTCCGCCCACACCCGGGCCGGGGCGCTGCCGGCCGCGAGGAGGAGCCCCCGTCGCGCTGCCCGGGGTGACCCTGAGGGGGCAACGCGCCCACCGCGGCTCCCTTCCCCGCCCGGAGCCGGCGGGCCGCAGAGGGAGCGGGTGCTGGCTCCAGGGGGCGGGCTGGGGGGCAGAGGGTTGGGGTTTCTGTGGATTGGGGGGCTGGTCGCAGGATTGGTGAATGGGGGGCGGGTTATTGTCAGGATGTTCTCCACACGAACAGCTGTGAGCCCGTTGGCCAGGACGTGAAGCCGGTGTCCACGGGGGGAGCCTTCTCAGACCCCCCCAACAGAGGGGGCGCGTGTGCGTGTGCGTGTGTGTGTGTGTGTGTGTCCCCACGGAGGCAGCGTGTGCGTGTGTGTGTGTGTCCCCACGGAGGCAGCGTGTGCGTGTGTGTGTGCGTGCGCGTGTGTGTCCCCACGGAGGCAGCGTGTGTGTGCATGCGTGTGTGTGTGTGTGTGTGTCCACGGAGGCAGGGTGTGCGTGTGTGTGCATGCGTGTGTGCATGTGTGTGTGTGTGTGTCCACGGAGGCAGGGTGTGCATTGTGTGTGCATGTGTGTGTGTGTGTGTGTCCACGGAGGCAGGGTGTGCGTGTGTGTGTGCATGCGTGTGCATGTGTGTGTGCGTGTGTGTGTGTGTGTGTCCCCACGGAGGCAGCGTGTGTGTGTGTGCATGTGTGTGTGCATGTGTGTGTGTGTGTGCCCACGGAGGCAGGGTGTGCATTGTGTGTGCATGTGTGTGTGTGTGTGTCCACGGAGGCAGGGTGTGCATTGTGTGTGCATGTGTGTGTGCGTGTCCCCGGCCGGCACGGGGGCCTGTCTTTGGCCGTTAAATCCCGGTGTTGTGTCCAGTGTGGGCTTGGGACGCTGATTCTTGCTCTTAGAAGCACTGCGTGGGCACAGCATTGATCTTGAGGCTGGGCTTTTGTGCCCAACGGGGTGCCTCGCCCCACCTGGCCCTGAGCTCACAGGTGGCCCCGAAGCCTGGCGGGGACACCGCGTGGGCCTCCCCTTCCAGCCTCCGGCTCCCACCTGCCTCCCCCTGTGGTCCCCCTGATGTCTGACGGGACCCGGTGTTCCCTGTGCACCGGCCCTCCGGCGCATGCGGGCCATTCCCGGGGGCAGGGGCTCTCCGAGCCGCTGGCGGGTGCAGAGGGGCGGGGAGCTCTCTGAGCCGCTAGGGGAAAGGGGGGCGGGGGGCTCTCCGAGCCGCTTGGGGGGGGTAGGAGGGCAGGGGCTCTCCGAGCCGCAGGGGGAAGGGGCGCAGGCGGTGGGCCAGAGGCGGAGCGGCGGGGGGCGCCTACCTCCTGGCTGTGGTAGTAGTCGCACAGCAGCGAGTAGGGCAGCGTGCAGAGCGTGGAGAAGAGGATGCCGTAGGTGACGCACAGGGACAGGACCACGTACAGGTTGCGGGACAGCGTGGCCAGCCCGGTGCCCAGCCCGAAGGCCAGGTAGGCCCCGAAGTAGAGGGTGCGGACGCTCAGGCGCTCCTCCAGCTTCTCCAGGATCGCTGCGGGCAGCGCGAGGGTCGTGTCCGGCCTCCCTCCGCCGACCCCGGCCTCCCTCCGCCGACCCCAGTACCCGACAGCCTCGCAGGGCCAGACGGGCGGCAGGTCCCGAGCTGCCCCGCAGGTCATTGAGCAAAAGGAGACGGCGCTGGGACCGCCTTCCCGTAAAGACACACACCTGCCTTCAACCGTGTCCTCAACGCCCGCCCAAGGCCATGGACCCAAGGCCATCAACCCAAGGCCATGGACCCAAGGCCATGGACCCAAGGCCATCGGACCCAAGGCCATCTACCCAAGGCCATGGACCCAAGGCCATCTACCCAAGGCCATCTACCCAAGGCCATCTACCCAAGGCCATGGACCCAAGGCCATCTACCCGAGGCCATGGACCCAAGGCCATCGACCCGAGGCCATGGACCCAAGGCCATCGACCCGAGGCCATGGACCCAAGGCCATCTACCCAAGGCCATCGACCCAAGGCCATCTACCCAAGGCCATGGACCCAAGGCCATCGACCCGAGGCCATGGACCCAAGGCCATCTACCCAAGGCCATGGGACCCAGGCCATCTACCCAAGGCCATTGACCCAAGGCCATCTACCCGAGGCCATCTACCCAAGGCCATCGACCCAAGGCCATGGACCCAGGCCATGGACCCAGGCCAGCGGCCCTCCCGCGAAGGGCCCCGCCGCACGTACCGGAGTAGACGGCGGCGCTGAAGGCGTAGATGCACATGCCCCAGCAGCCCATGGTGACGCCGCTGTTGTACCGCTGGAACGCCTCGGACGTGCGCGGGGCCTTGGGGTCCCCCTGGAACACCACCTCGCCCATGAAGTCCGTGTAGAAGAGCAGCATCCCCTCGAACGAGAGCCAGCCTGGGGGGGGTGGGGGGAGGCTGTGACTGTGACCATGGCCACGGCAGACAGGGGGTCTCCTGACGGTCAGGGTAACGCCGGACTCAAGACCTAAAGAGGCACCACCTGCCTCACGCCGATCTCGTCCCCGAGAGCTAAGGGGACACGGGGTCCTGGAAGGCAGGGCAGGGGGCCAGGGGGCGCTCACCCAGGAAGTGGTTGACTCCCGAGGGGGGGGCAGGGACGGGGGGGGAGGGGGGGAGTGCTCACCCAGGAAGTGATTGACTCCCTGGTGGGGGGGATAGGACGGGGGGGGGGGGGTGCTCACCCAGGAAGTGGTTGACGCACAGGTGGGGGGGAAGGGGGGAAATAAGGGGGAAGGACGGGTGGGGAACAGGGAGCTCACCCAGGAAGTGGTTGACGCACAGGTGGGGGAGCAGGGGGGAGGGACACGTTGGGGGGGGGGCTCACCCAGAAAGTGGTTGACGCCAGGTCGGGGGGGACGGGGAGGGGGACAGGGGTGGGGAGGAAGAGGGGCAGGGGGGGTGCTCACCCAGGAAGTGGTTGACGCACAGGTGGGGGGGCAGGGGGGGAAGTAGGGGGGGAGGGACAGGGGTGGGGAGCAGGGGGCTCACCCAGGAAGTGGTTGACGCACAGGTGGGGGAAGAAGGGGGGGAAGTAGGGGGGGAGGGACAGGGGTGGGGAGCAGGGTGCTCACCCAGGAAGTGGTTGACGCACAGGTGGGGGAGGAAGGGGGGGAAGTAGGGGGGGAGGACGGGTGGGGAGCAGGGGGCTCACCCAGGAAGTGGTTGACGCACAGGTGGGGGAGGAAGGGGGGGAAGTAGGGGGGGAGGGACAGGGGTGGGGAGCAGGGGGCTCACCCAGGAAGTGGTTGACGCACAGGTGGGGGGGCAGGGGGGAAGTAGGGGGGGAGGGCGGGTGGGGAGCAGGGGGCTCACCCAGGAAGTGGTTGACGCACAGGCTGCGCAGCGCGTGGGGTGTGTGGCGGATGGTGGCGCAGAGGTGCCGCAGGGACAGGGCCGGCCCCGGCTCGCTGGGCCCGGGCAGCTGGCTCTCGTACTTGACGCCGTTCAGCAGGATGTTGGCCACCTGCCAGGGGACCCGCGGCATCAGAGCCGCCGCCGGCCAGTGGGGGCGGGGAGGGGGTCGGGTGGTCCCTATGACAGACGCGGAGCCGCGGGGCTGACACAGGGGGCGCCTCCCCGCGGGGGCGGGGAGGGGGCAGGTCTCTCTCCCAGACGCGGAGCCGCGGGGCTGGGCTGCCTGTCGGGCCTGCAGCGGCCGGGGCCCATCTCCCCGGAGCTCCTTGGCGCCCCCCGAGGGCACACAGTCGGAATAAACAGCGGGGGTCCCAGCCCCTCTGGAGGCCCGACCTGAGGGTGCGGAGGGCGGCCCACAGCGGCCTCTGCTCACCGCCCTCTGCCCAAGAGGGGGGGGGACAGGCACTCCGGCCCTGGCGAGGACTGTGTCCCCGAGGCCCCCCCTGGCACAGACGGACACGCCGAGGGGGGAGCCCCGGAGGAGCCCCCGCCATGGCCGCCTGGCAGACACCGCGCGGCCGGGGCGCTGAGCCGCGGCCCGAACAGAGGGGAGCCGCTGCCCTGGCCCCCGGGGGGCGAGGGGGGGGGCTGTGCTGGGCCAGCACGGACCGGGAGGAACCAGAGAGGAAGGAAGCCGCCCAGGCGCAGGTTCAAGGTCAGCCCGGCCCGGAGGAGGGGCGGCGGGGCCCCCTGTGCCACCTGAGCCGTTTTCCTTCCTTCAGAGCGGCCACAGCCCCACCGCGCGAGAACAGACGTTTTAAACGGAGCTGCCAGCCGAAACCGGTTTGGCTCAATGGATAGAGCGTCGGCTTGGGGACTGAAAGGTCCCGGGTTCGATTGCGGACCCCGCAAACCCGTGCAGCCACCCAGCCAGCCTACGGACTGAAGGGTCCCAAGTTCGATTCCGGTCAAGGGCATGTACCTTGGTTGCGGGCATATCCCCAGTGGGGGGTGTGCAGGAGGCAGCTGATCGATGACTCTCTCTCATCGATGTTTTTAACTATCTCTCTCCCTTCCTCTCTGTACAAAATCAATAAAATATATTTTAAAATAAATAAATAAATAAATAAATAAATAAATAAAATAAACGGAGCTGCCAGCCACACAGGTTTGGATTCTCCACCAACCACCATGTCTGAGCCGGCTGGAGTGTGGGGACGGGGACAGGGACGGGGCCCAGCGTGAGCGGCCTGAGTGGCCGCGGGGACAGGGACGGGGACAGGGCCCAGCGTGGAGCGGCCTGAGCGGCCGCGGGGACAGGGACAGGGCCCAGCGTGGAGCGGCCTGAGCGGCCACGGGGACAGGGACGGGGCCCAGCGTGGAGCGGCCTGAGCGGCCGCAGGGACGGAGAGCGATGCCGGCACCTAAGGAGGTGTCTGCCGTGAGCCCGCGGCCGCCGGACCCACTGGCCACCGGTCCTCCTGCCCTGGGCGCGGGCAGCCGGGCAGTGCCGCCCGCGGTGAGGTGACGGGGCCGGGAGGAGGTGAGCGCGGCTGGCCCCGGGCTCGGAGACAGGGCCGCAGGCTGGCCGCCGGGCGGGGGAGGGGGACCGTGCCCGAGGGCTGCTGTCAGGGCACCGGCCCCGATCCCCGATCCCCGATCCCCAATCCCCGATCCCAGATCCCCGATCCCCGGAGGGCGTGCAGAGGCAGCGGATAGGCCTCCCTCTCCCACCGACCTCTCTTTCTCTCCCCTTCCCCCTCCCTTCCTCTCTCTCAAAATCAATCACCGATTAGGGGGGGAAAGTCACAATGAGGAGAAAATGGAAAGCCAGGTCACCTCCTGTGAGACGGGCCTCCCGGGCCCGGGAGGGCCCTGCCTGAGCGCCCAGCTCCACACCCGCCTGGCCCCCCGCATTGGGGTCCCCCGTGCGGCGGGGCCCGGCTGCTGGGGGGACCGTGGAGGAGGGGACGGCCCATTCGCGTCCAGGGGTCTCTTCACGCTCGGACCCCGAAAGCTGCTCGGACCCCGCAAACTCTGCAGCCGCCCAGCCAGCCGACCCACAGCACACGCTGCACACAGCCTTCCGGAAGCTTCTTCGCCCGCACAGTCTGCCACTCACTCCCTTTCGCACCCAGAGGCTTGCCGGCCTCCAGATGGGGCGGAGGCCAGACCCAGGCAGGAGGGGTACGGTGCTCCCCCCGCCCTAGGCCAGGAGTTTTCCCGGGCCCTCAGCCCCCCCGCCATCGCCCCAGCCCCCCCCAACCTCCCGGCCCCCGACCCCTCAGCCTCACCCGCCCTCACCCGCCCTCACTGGCCCTCACCGCCCTCACCGGCCCTCACCGGCCCTCACCGGCCCTCACCTGCTGGCTGAAGGTCACGGTCCTCCTTCTGCCGGGCTCGGGCCCCCCTCCGGCCGCGTCCGGCAGGGCCAGGCTCTGCGGCCTCTTCAGGATGCCGGCCGCCCGTGGCTGGGGGGCGTCCAGGGAGCCCACCCTCAGGGCGCCCGCGTCACCGCCGGGGGCCGGGCCCGCCCCGGGGTCGGGGCGGGGGAAGGCGGGCGCCCGGGGGAAGCTGAGGCTCAGGGCGGGCGGGGAGGCCGGGGCGTCCGGGGCGCCCGTGAAGCAGTCGATGAGGACGCTGTCGATGTGGGCGGCGGCGAAGGACGAGGCGAAGGCGCTGAGCGCGGCCGGGGAGCCGTCCCCGCTGCGGAGGCTGCCGTACCCGGGCGTGAGCGGGCTGGGCGGCGAGGGGGGGCCGCCGGGGCCGGCGGGGGCGGCCTCGGGGCCCGGGGCGGGCGGCGAGGGCGGCAGCGCCAGGCTGGGGCTCTTCATGGCCGGCCGGGGCCCGGCCCGGGGCCGCAGCGGCCGCTCGGGGATGCTGAGCAGCGTGAGGGCGGTGCAGGCGGCCAGCACCGCGGCCGTGAAGAGGAAGAGGACACGCAGCTGCCCGCCCAGCGCGCGCCCGAAGCCGGTGCGGTCCCAGTGGACGCCGCCCACCACATAGCCGAAGCCGCCGCCGAGGCCTGGGGGGAGCCGGCCTCACTGCGGGGCCACATCCCCCGGGACCGCGTGCCCTCCCCCGGGGCTCCCCCAAAGGGCGCGGGAGAATGGGGGCCGGGACCCCGCAGAACGCGACCCCAAACAACCAGCACCAGCCGCCGGACGGCCGATGCCTCGCGCGGAGACACGTCCGGGGGCGGGCGGCCGGTGAAGGATGGAGCCCCCCCCCCGGCCGCGGGGCCCGGACTGACCTGCCAGCAGTGCGTGGATGTTGAGGCCACGGTCCTGGTCGGCCGGCCCGCACACATCCATCAGGTACGCGTGGCTGGGGCTGTCGGCGGAGTCGGCGCTGAAGTCCATGAGCACCACGCCGCCCACGGTGAGCAGCAGCCCCCAGCGGTGCTCGCCCGGCCCGTCCGCCAGCGCCGCGCCCAGGTCCCGGCCGTTCAGCAGCAGCGAGAGGCCCAGCAGCGCCCCTGAGGCGGGAGAGGGGTCACCCGGGAACGCGGCCCGGCCCCGCGGGGGACCCCGACCCCGGGGCCCAAGGATCCTGTCTAACCCGGCTCCGGGCGGAGCCCCGGACACCCGGTCCTTCTGTTTTTACTGGGATCGGGGTCTCTGTGGCCAAGGAGAGCAGACCGACTGGAACTTAACGCGGGAAAGCAAATACAAAGCAGGCTGTTCCCAGGCCAGAGCCCGGGTCCGGCGGCCGCCAGGCCGAGGGTGGGTCTGGCTGAGCGCCTGGCCAGCACGGGTTTGCTAAGAGGCAGCGGGGGCTCTTTGCTTTGCTTTTTATTTTAATTTCAATTCCCAAACAACAGACCTATGGCCAGGACAAGAATGAAAGGGCGTCTCCGTCCAAACCTTGAGGTACATCGGTCACTCCAGGCACCCAAGAGTGGCTGCAGTAGGAATCCTGGAACAGAGCGGGCGGGGGTCACTGCGGGGTCACTGCGGGGTCACCGCGGGGTCCCCGCGGCACAGGGCCCCCACGGACACGGCTCTGCGTGTTCCCTGCCGCCCGTGTCTCAGCGCCCCCGTGTCTCTGCGCCCCCGTGTCTCAGCGCCCCCGTGTCTCAGACGTGGGGCGTCAGCGACAAGTCCCTGCGCCTGAGAACGGAGGACACAGGGCCCAGGACTCTCCGCTCCCTCCTTCCCTCCCACGGCCCTCGTACGCCACGAGGCAGCCGTGACCTTGGGAGTCCACGCAATGCCAGCACCTCCCAGACCCAGCCCCTCGGGCTTATGGCTTATGGTTTGGATCCCCCCGTGTTAGGGCAGCACCAGATGGCGCGGGTCCGTGGGGGCAGCCAAACCTGTTCTAGAAGCCGGTTTATTTGTTTTATTTTGTTATTTAAATATATATATATCTGCCATCGCCAGTTTGCTCAGTGGGTAGAACATCAGCTTTCGGAGTGCAGGGTCAGGGCTCAGGCCCAGGTTGCGGGCTCCACCCCCATTGGGCGTGCAGGAGGCAGCCCACCGATGGTTCTCTCTCTCGTCATTGATGTTTCTCTCACTCGCTCCCTCTCTGAAATCAATAAAAAAAATTAAAAAAAAATAAATTCTATATATATATTTTATTTTAGAGAGGAAGGGAGAGAGAGAGAGAGAAACATCGACGATGAGAGAGAACCATTGACCGGCTGCCTCCTGCACACCCCACCGGGGACCAAGCCCACGCCCGGGCCTGTGCCCTGAGCGGGAATCAAACCGGGAATCAAACGGGACCTCTTGACTCCTAGGTTGACACCCAACCGCTGAGTCCCGCCAGCTGGTTATAAGCTGGTTTAGGCCAAGTTTCCTAAAACACGGGGGTGGCGGCCATGCCTGTGTCCTTGGCCCCCGCCTGACCAGTGGACTTATCCCCCCTTATCCCCAGGACCCGTGAGCGGCAGGCCCCCCTTATCCCCAGGACCCGTGAGCGGCAGGCCCCGGGGCCCCGGGAGCCCCCCCGCCACGCCCCCCCCCCCCCCCCCGCTGCGCTCACCGAGGATGGGGCTGACGAACCACACGAGGCTGTAGAGCTGGTCCGGGAGGCCCATCTGCAGCAGCACGGGCGTCACGTAGGCTGTCTCCATGGCGTAGCTGAACTCGATGCCAAAGAGGATGCAGCCGTTGCAGAGCAGCTCCCGGAAGGACCGCTGGGGGGGCAGGTCCCCGAGGCCCACCAGCTCGGCCGGGCAGGGCGTGTTGGGGGGCGGGGGCGGGGAGGGCCGGACGCTCCGCCTGCGGGGGTGCCGCTTGAAGCTGTTGGCGCGGTGGCTGATGTGCCGGGGGGCCGGGGGCCGCCAGGCGTCCTGGGGGGCTGCTGGGGGGCCCGGGGCCTCTCCCGGGGGGGGGCTGCCGGCCGGGGCGGTCATCGTGAGGGCGGCCGCTCGCAGCTCCTGGGGAAAGCCCATCGGGGCGACAGTCACTCACGGGCCTCACTTCCAGGGTCCGGCTCCCGGGGCGCCCCCTCCGCCCCCCCGACTGGCACCCCCTGGCCCTCACCCCCGGGGGAAGCTGGGTTCCAACGGGAACCCTGAGTCCATCTGTCCACAGACCCACCCTCTTCCTCTAACCCATCCGTCTGCCCACCCCTCCCAGACAGGCAGATAAATGTACACTCACCATCCCTCCTCCCTCCCATCAGCCAGCCACCCACCCCCCTGCCCACCTCCCACCCCTCACTCACCCTCCCATCCCCTCACTCACCCTCCCGCCCCCTCACTCACCCTCCCATCCCCTCACTCACCCTCCCGCCCCCTCACTCACCCTCCTGCCCCCTCACTCACCCTCCCGCCCCCTCACTCACCCTCCCGTCCCCTCACTCACCCTCCTGCCCCCTCACTCACCCTCCCGCCCCCTCACTCACCCTCCCGCCCCCTCACTCACCCTCCCGCCCCCCCCCTCACTCACCCTCCCGCCCCCTCTCACCCTCCCGCCCCCTCACTCACCCTCCCGCCCCCTCACTCACCCAGGCAACCTTTCACCCCCTTCCATCCTCATATGCCCTGCCCATCCTCTGGTCCAGCCGTCCCCAATCGGTGGTCCATGGAGCACTGGTGGCCCATGAGGTCTGAAAGGTTGGTGACCGCTGCTCTAATCTGCTCATCTCCCCTTCTCGACATCCACCCATCCGTCCGTCCGTCTGTCTGTCCATTCATTCATCTACCCGTCCGTCCTCTGGCCACCTTCCCGCCCACCTCCCACTGTGCTCCCTCCGCCGGGTGAGGAGCACGCAGACTCCACTGCGCAGAGACAGGAGACACTGTCCTGCCTGCGAGCCACGGGAGCGGGAGAGGGCCTGCACGGGAGCCACCGGGAAAGCAGCCGGGCGCCGCACTGGGCGATGGCGTGCGGGAGAGTGGAGGCCGCGGCCGTGAGCTGGTCACGGGGCCTGAAGACCAGCTCAGGATGGGGTCGTCCCCGGAGGACAGGCTGGGCTCGCCGCTCTCACCTCCGTGAGGGGTTATCGGTGACCTCAGACAGTCCCAGCTCTTCTCTACCAGGAACAGGAGTCCCTGAGGACTACGTGCACACCGTCCTCCATGGCGAATGTAATTCATATGTGACGACCACGTCAGGTTTTAGGATTTGTTAAAGCTCAGCTGGTTATTTAAGTTCCCCTGGTAGATACTTGGCATATTAGGCTTTTATTATATAGGATGTGCAAGGGCTTGTACATCCTATATAAAATAAAGCCTAATATGCCAAGTATCTGGCCGACCAGTTAGCCATTCAACCAATCAAAATTTAATATGCTAGTGATATGCTAAGGCCGCTCAACCACTCGCTATGACATGCACTGACCACCAGGGGGCAGTTGCTCTAACTGGTAGGTTAGCTTGCTGCTGGGGTCCTGCTGATCGGGACTGAGCGAGACAGGCCGGACACACCCTGGAGCCTTCCCACGGTCCCTCCCCAGCTGGCCAACCTCCTGCGTCCCTCCCCGGCCCCATAGTGCAGGGGTGGGGTCCCTCACCTGGCCTGCACCCTCTCACAATCTGGGACCCCTCAGGGGAGCTGTTTGGGCCTGACCCCGCAGGCCGGGCCGAGGGGCCCCGCTGGTGCATGGATTGGTGCCCGGGGCCCCTAGTGATTAATAAATTCACACAGTGTCCAGGCCACGTGAGTGCTTAGAGCACCCTCCCACCAGCCAAACGCCTTTCCTCGTGTCTAATCTCCTAAGGGAACCCGCCCGCCCGCCACGAGGTCACCCAGGGCCGCGTCCCTCCCACCCTCTGCCTTCCACCAGCCCTCCGGGTGAATCCTGCTGGGCTTGAGGGCGGGAAGTTCACAGTCTGATCACTGGGCTGTGGCCCCTGCGTGTGGGCAGCTGACCCAGGAGCCCCGGGCCCATCGGCACCGCCTCCATCCCGGTGAGGCCGGAGAGCAGAGCCCGGCGTCTGGCGCCCGGAGCAGAGAAGTCACTTCGCGTCCAGGACCGAGCGGCTGGGAGCTCCCTGCCTCGGCCTGGGCTTGTCCCTCTGCAGGGCAGCCCCTGGGCTGGTGACAGCCTGACTGACCGGACGGACGCTGAGAGTGAACCGGGCTCAGCCTGGGGGGAGGGGCAGTGCACCTGCGCGCACCTGCCCAGGTGACTCAGGGCCAGGCCTCCGCCCGCCTCCTTCCTGCCGGGAGCCGCTCCCCCAGGGCCAGGGCGCCCAGCGGGGTCCCCATTCACAGCTCCGGCGTGAGACCCACCCACAAAGGCTGCCGGCGACCCCCGACCCGCCGGGCGCAGATCGCCTGGGCCTGAGCCACCGCCTCCCGCACCCACCGCCGCCGGAAGCCGCGCGGGGGGAGGCGCGGGGGGAGGTGGTACCTGCGGGTCCAGCCGGGAGGCATCCCTCCTGGAGGCCGGGCTCCGGCCTACCCGGCGGCTCAGCCCGGGTCCTGGTGCCAGTTCCGGTCCCGGCCCGCAGCCCCAGGCCCGGCCGCCACTGCAGCATCACCGGGGGCGGGGCCTGACGTCACGCTGCATCCTCCGCCGCCGGTCCCAGAGCATCCTTCATCCTTCATCCTTAAAGGGGCACCGCAGCCGGTCCCAGAGCATCCTTCATCCTTAAAGCGGCACTGAGACCGGTCCCAGAGCATCCTTCATCCTTCATCCTTAAAGCGGCGGCACCGCAGGCCTGGGCCCCGAGCGGGGTGTGTGTGTGTGTGTGTGTGTGTGTGTGTGTTCCGGGCACGGCCCCGCCCCCCAAACCCCCCAAAGGCCCGGACGCAGGCGGCTGTGGCCTCCCACCACGGCCAGCCCTTCTCTGAAAACAGTGAGATGTGCTCTGTGCGGGGCTGGTTCACAGATGGGTCTATCGGTTCTGTTAGAACATTTCCGTGGCCTAAGAGGTCTCGTTTCCGTCTGATTTTACGCAGAATGAACTGGTTTCGGGGGGGCCCCACCAGCCCTGTGTGCCCGGCACCGCCCGTGGGGAGGGACGAGGT